>OX438762.1:59793002-60264872 GCA_949316455.1 Acleris holmiana | reverse complement strand
AAATCGGGTAATTTCCCGCTTTGATTTATTTTCAGTGTTTACTTACATTTGTATACTACAGACAATTATACGAAATTAAAAGCAAGGTATAGTAAATAAAATATTTAATAAGTAATAACAAACAAATGTTACTTTTAGGCATTGCACAGCTGGACATTTAATTAGGGACACCGGGAAAAAAAAATTAACAACAAAAACTGACATATTTACGTATAACTAAGTACGTAAATATGAATTTCAACCATCCTCGACTGAGATTAAAGTTAATTAATAACCGGTAGCAAAGCCTTTATTTTTAATGACAGCTTGACATCGGCGTGGAATGGACGATATCAGTTTGTGGCATATCTCCACAGGAATGTTAGCCCATGCTTCATTGAAGGCTTCGTAAAGCTCATTTAATGACTTGAAACGATAACCTGAACCCTTTTCTTGATCTCGTGCAAAAGGTGTTCGATTGGGTTAAGGTCTGGGCAATTTGCCGGCCAGTCTAGAACCGATACTGATAGACTGGTAAGGAACGTCTTGACCGATCTTGCAGTATGCTTCGGGTCATTATCGTGCTGGAACGTCCATATAACCGGAAGGTGTTCCTCGGCATAAGGTAACATGGTTTCTTCCAATATACTTTTATATTGAAACTGGTCTAAATTTCCCTTAACTTTGCGGATGGGCCCGCATCCAAGTCCAGAAAATGACCCCCAAATTTTGATGTTTCCTCCGCTATGTTTTACTTGTTTTTTTGTGAATCTTGGATTCATTTCGCTGTTTACCGGCCGTCGTACATAATGTCTGCCATCTGATGATACCAAATTGACCTTGGTCTCGTCAGAGAACAACACATGTTGCCACTGGGAATAAGTCCAATGTTCATATTTACGAGCAAAGGCCAGACGTGCATCACGATGTTGTTTCTTTAATAAGGGTACTTTGCGAGCTATTCTTCCAAACAGCCCCGCTTCTTCTAACCGTCGTCGTACAGTCCTCGCTGACACGCCTGCAGTTACGTGTGCCCCATATAATTCACTTATTATTGAAACGGAGCCTTTAAAAGGATCGGCTTTTGCTAATCTTACCATCATCCTGTCCTCTTGGGGCGTTGTTTTTCTTGATCTTTGTTGTCTGGGTACATTTTGTACAGTTTTATTGCGTTGAACATGTTGCACTGCATTATACACCAAGTTTTTAGAGCATTTTAAATGATCTCCTATCCTCCGATAAGACCATCCACGCTTAACAAAGTTAATAACAATATTTCGTAATGTTTCATCACAGTTTTTCTTTTTACCCATCTCTTTTTCTATAAATTACGCTCGAAAGAGGAATATTATTTACTTAAATGCCGCGAAAAGAACAGAATATTAGAATACGGAAAGATTATTCATGCCAAGTTTTTAAATTTTGAAAATAGAACACAGAGTAGAGTGCGTCCCTAATTATATGACCGGCCAGTGGGTTTGACAAAAAAGGTTTGTATTGTATTTATGGTACAATATTTATAAAATTTGTGAATTAGTACATATATTATATTATTTTGTGAAGAAAATAACTTTTACTACCCATTATTGAAATAAAAAATAATAGTTTTTTAAGAAAAAAATACTAAAAACGCAATATGAAATTCAGCACTCGGTGTCATCTCATCACACTCATCACCAAGTGTCCCTAATTAGTTGTCCACAACTGTATATGTTAAATTAACCTTTTATAAAATTGAATGCTCATAGTTTACTAACAAATAAGATAAAGTTACGCCTAATGTTTAAAAAACGGTGAAGGTACGGAATCGTAGTGACGCGTCGCATCCGCACCGTTTTCGACGCATGCCCTCCACACCAATGCTTAAAAAACGGTGACGGTACGGAATCACAGTGACGCGTCGTATTCGTACCGTATTTGACGCATGCCCTCCACACCAATGCTTAAAAAACGGTGACGGTACGGAGTCACAGTTACGCGTCGCATCCGCACCGTTTTTGACGCATGCCCTCCACACCAATGCTTAAAAAACGGTGACGGTACGGAGTCACAGTTACGCGTCGCATCCGCACCGTTTTTGACGCAAGCCCTCCACACCAATGCTTAAAAAACGGTGACGGTACGGAATCACAGTTACGCGTCGTATCCGGACCGTTTTTGACGCATCGCTCTCCACACCAATGCTTAAAAACCGGGCAAGAGCATATCGGACCATACTCAGTGTAGGGTTCCGAAGCCGTTAAGTACTACAAACATAAAAAGTCATCAAGTTATCACTAATTTTCTATTTACAGTCAATTGGTGCCGTCGTAGATGATTTATATAGATGATAGCGGGGGGACACTTAAGTCTATCAAATTTAGAGCTTTATATTTCATAAATGGGATTACTTAATTAAAAAACTGTTTTCACAAACCCACAACATTTTTGAACGAAGACCTATCCAACGACACCCCACACTATATTATAGGGTAGACGAGAAAAAAAAATACATCCCCACGTTACGTGTAGGAACGAACACGTAACGAGAAAGCTTACAAAGGGTTAAAAGACGAGCGATAGTTTTTCTAACAATCTAAGCATTCAATAGAGATAAAAACATAATATTGCAAAATTAAATAATTACGTACTTTTTCCTACTAGAACACTACCGGTCATATATTATCATAAGTTTACACTCGCTCATTAATTAACAACTGTAAAGTAACCAACCTGATATTCTCATCAGCTTCTAATGCCAGCAATAAGAGAACTTCTTCCTCATCGGATGACGTACGTACACATGATTACGTATGATTTATTGAGCAGCGTATTTTAAGCATCGGTCTGGGAGGTTCACGTCAAAAATCTTTCGTATGGGGAACGTCACGATGCGGCTGCGTATTTTGAGCAGCAGTGTGTGGAGCATGCGTCAAAAACGGTACGAATACGACGCGTCACTGCGTTTCCGTATTTTAAGCAGCGGTGTGTGGAGCATGCGTCAAAAACGGTACTGATACGACGCGTCACTGCGTTTCCGTATTTTAAGCAGCGGTGTGTGGAGCATGCGTCAAAAACGGTACGAATACGACGCGTCACTGCGTTTCCGTATTTTAAGCAGCGGTGTGTGGAGCATGCGTCAAAAACGGTACGAATACGACGCGTCACTGCGTTTCCGTATTTTAAGCAGCAGCGGTGTGTGGAGCATGCGTTAAAAACGGTACGGATACGACGCGTCACTGCGTTTCCGTACCTTCACCGTATTTTAAGCAGGGGTGAGTGGAGCATGCGTCAAAAACGGTACTGATACGACGCGTCACTGCGTTTCCGTACCTTCACCGTATTTTAAGCAGCGGTGTGTGGAGCATGCGTCGAAAACGGTACTGATACGACGCGTCACTGCGATAGCGTACCGTCGCCGGATTTTAAGCAGCGGTGTGGTCGCAGCTTTAACCTGCTCTATTTATTAAAGAAAATACAACGATGTAATAAATGTGACGTACTTACAGACGGATAGATAGACACATTAAGTCTAATTAATGAATTATATCTGCAATACAGTTGCACAGAATTCCGATTTTTGTAAGTACCTATTTACGTACGCCATTCAGAATATTCTTTACTTACAGTGTAAAATGTACACCTATACACTCGCTTGTTTAAACGGAAATATAATTATTTAGGTATAGCGTGAAAAAATATGAAAATGATTTTCCTTATGTTTTATACGTTTAATTCTATCGCTGTAGAACGAAAAAGACATTTATCGATACCTAGTTGATAAAAATCACATCCACATCAATACGCTCGGTAATCCAAACAAACATTAATATTCATTATAAAATAGAAATAATGGTTTAAATATAATTTACCGGTGGTATGTTATGCCGCTTGATTTTAAATAAACGTTTGCCCTTCGAATTTTGCTCACTTTTACGCTAATAAGTCGAATTATTATTAAGTACCTACTTTTACACAGTCATGGAAGAGCCTTATGTTCGATGGGTAGTTTCTACCAGCAAGCCAAATTTTCGGAATAATAAAATAAGAACCGAAAGGTAACAGGTTTAGAACATGCGAAGGCTATATAATTCGTATGGGAAAACCAGCCAAGTCAGCCCTTAGACTACATATTTGGATTTTGCATAGAACTTGGCATTCAATCTCAGATCTCCATTCTTTTTGCGGCTAAGCCCACAGCAGAGAATAATTTTTGTATTGAACTTGGCTCTCCTTTTTTACATTTATGTTTTTGGTGGGATGTCATTACTTTTTGTAG
Organism: Acleris holmiana; assembly: GCA_949316455.1. Lineage (NCBI taxonomy): Eukaryota > Metazoa > Arthropoda > Insecta > Lepidoptera > Tortricidae > Acleris > Acleris holmiana. Next base: position 60,260,635 of record OX438762.1, on the reverse strand, counting down.
GTAAGTACATATCCTCGTAACGCCGTGGGTCCTTTTAAAAGGACAAATTCAAAACTAGTCTACTTGCCTATACTATAATACTATACGTACGTACCTACTTATTAAAGAAATTGTAATAATAATATTACTACAAATTATAAGTTTTCCTTAAGAAAACTTAGCAATTTCGCGGCATAAATCGCAACCTTATAGGTCAGATATCGAGAGACAACCGGACAGCAAGACCGCCGCTCGCTCGGCCACGTTCGCGTCAACGGTTCGATTCGGTTGTCACAGCGCAGCACCGCTCCGTCACCGCGGCGTCACTCGGCGCGCGCGCTTCGTGTATATACCGAAAATCTAAATGCCTATTATTTTATCATTATTTATGAGTAGGTAATGATTTTACACTATTGATGTGCGCTAAATATAAAACTAATAATTAATCCCAGTTAATAACGTAGGTACCCTAAGTAATATTAGGTATTTATGTTAAGCGTTCATAATAGAATCTAATTATTTAAAAATTGCCAGTTTTTTATTTATTCCTTTGTATTCATCTAATTACCTATCTGCATACCAAATTTTAACTCTCTAGGTCATCTGGAACTGGGTTAGAGTTTTGGTCTATAGGTCAGTCAATGATAAATAACCGTTTGAGATAAGCCTATTATGAAATTTAGAACACATATGTATCTCGCAAGTCTCAATATATGAGCCAAATTTGATACGTTTATGTAAAATAGTTTTTGATTTATGAGGGGGTCAAAAGTGGCTCCAAATGGTTCGTGTAATATTACACACGGTGCGGCTCGCCAGTTCTGTTTCTTGAACTTGGCTTGACACGCTCCCGCGTGTCTAGATCAATGTTACGTGTTCATACATTTTGACAACTGCTAGCGCTCTAATCGTTAAGTGGTTAACATCGTATGGTGAAATTGTAACTAAATATAATCAATGGTAATCGACTGTTAGTTTTTACATTTTGGCAACTGTTAACGATCTAATCGTCTGTTAAGTGGTTAACATCGTATGGTGAAATTAGTACTTATCTAGAAATGAGTGAAAATCTCTGGGGCCTCTCAGTAACAGTAGGTACCTACTACAGTCCATCTTCGAGTTAACTGCACCTTATCTAGCTGCGTTATTTAACAAGTGTGTCGATTTTAAACAGTTTCCTGATCTGATGAAACACAGTAAGATTATAACCCTTGTCAGCGGCAAAAACCTTACAATAAGAACTAAAATCATAGAAGGAGCAATAAAATAAAAGGCAACATACAGATAGCTGATATGCACAGTCCTATTGAGGTTCAGTGTGCCATAAAGAGACAGTTACTACAGCAGCTAAGCTAAAATATCATGACAAAACAATTATATCCTCCCTTACTGCCTACGAAGCTAGGGGTCCTGGGTTTAAATCCCGGTAAGGGCAGATATTTGTGTGATGAGCACGAGTATTTGTTCCTGAGTCTTGGATGTTTTCTATGTATTTAAGTATATATTTCTCTATATAAGTAAGTTTATCGTTGTCTAGTACCCTTAGTACAAGCCTAGAGCTTAGTTTGGGACAAGGTCAATTTGTGTGACATTGTCCTGTGATTATTTATTTTATTTATTTATTTATATCAATATCGACATATTTTGAAGATTTATAAAAATATAACAGAGTCATCCCACAACTCTGGAATGAGGTGACAACATTAGAAATCTTTAGTTTATTTATGGCAATACTAGTTTTTGGTCACACAACACGTTTTGATACTTACAAGTATACTTAGGTATAATTATTATGTAGGTACTATGCGCGGCGATATATATTTCCTTATTATGTACTACGCGCGCTGCGATATATATTTCCCGACCATCCTAATTCTATCTATAGATCCTTACTTCTACAATAATATTATAAAGAAGAAAGATTTGAATTTTTGAATGTCTGTATAGAATAAACTCAAAAACTACTGGAGCGATTTCATAAATTATTTCACCATTACAATCCTACATTATTGCTGTGTATCATAAAATGTGAATATAAAATAACTCAGAAAGTAGTAATTAAATATCAAGAGTTTAGCGGGGACTTACTCGTAGTGTTTAGAATTTAATGTAAACATTGCTCATTTTGCTTACGGATCGACTCCATGTCTTATTTCACATTTTGGAAATGAGTTATCGTCTTGAAAATAAGTTCTCGAACTCCACTTTTAATAGGTTTACAAATTTTGAAAATCGGAATCGTTAAAAGACCCCTAACAAAATATCCACATATTACAAATATGTCATGTTTGAGTGACATGAAAGAACACAGATTATAAGGGTATTTTATGGGATGCCGGTTAATACCTTTTGCAAAGTTATTGTGGGATGACTCTATTTTTTATTACCTCGTATCATCCAAACGGCTGGACGGATTTCTAATGGCGAACTTTTAATGCCATTATGTAAGGGCTGAAAAAAATGTTTTTCTAAATTTATTCAATAAAAGAATATCATATATTCAATAAAAATATAACGAATATTAAGAAGTGAATAAAAAATATACACAACACACATATGTTTAAATGTAATTTGGTCAGGCAAATTGCAAAATGAATCCATTAATTGAACAGTTGCACTTTTACCTCGAAAGTGTGATTCTCACACTTTATCATTTTTACGGGTCATATCTCTGCTAGGTCTTGCTATCAGTTCTCTTCAACCTCAATAGTAGATAGTTCAACAAGGGAGTAAAGTAAGTCATTATGGCTTTTTAGTCTCGAGACACTACTTTACACTTCGATTGCGAGAAACATAGACCTTAAATAACAAAAATAATAATAATTACTAATAGCACTTCCAGTGCAGTCAGTCACCGCAGACCAGCTAGTGGCGAGCTGTTGGTGAATAGCGACACCACGGTCCTGAGTGCTCCCGAGGGAAGGTTCTGTTCCTCACCTCACGCTTGCCTTCACCGGCCGGCTGGAGGGTACAATGACGAGGAACAGACCATAAACTCTGACTTGCCTTTATTGGCCCGTCAGAGGCTGGAGTCGCAAGAGCTATATGCTTGATGGGCGGATGTGTTACATAAGTGGCGAATGGGTACCTTATGGTCGTTTAAAGTCCAGAACCACCTCTCCACCCTTAGCCCCTTTGGAACTGTTGCCTCTGCTGCTATTTATTTGCGGCTATTTTGGGAGGCCCATTTCATTTAGTTGGCGGGTCATCGTCTGCCATTTCAACCAAAGTAATTGGCATTGGCCAGGCAGGCAGGTATTAATGTTCCCATCCCTCCTAAATAGTCTAACACTAACCGGTGGATGTTCGTGGGAGCATACTCCTAAAGTGTGAACATAGGGACGATCGCCAGTTGGTGTCCCACAACTTTGGCCTCCACGTGTTGGCTTCGGTTCCATGTACGCCTTCAAAAGGTCCAGGACTACAATAGTCCCGTGTATGGTTAGGAAAAACATAATAATTTTAAAATTGGCACGTCTAAAATTACAACATATCGCGCTATCTATATTACTCTATTAGTACGGCTAGTTTTAGCAAGAACTGGGTACTATAATCTTTCCTTTTTTATTTAACTTATTGTACATTCGTGTTGAAATTTTCGAGACCGGTATAGATCTGATGCTTTCATTTTCAGGCTCCTTCTATGCCTTTAGTTCCTATTCTATAGCAAAAACAGACCTCACAAACTTAAAGCTGGGTACGAATTTGAGCGGCTCAACCTGAGCTGCTCGCCCCGCACGGCAAGCTGCTCGCGAGCCAAATTGTTGCACATAAACATGCGCGGGTGAGGCAGCGTGCAATATTATATAACTTTGAAGACCAAGGAGGACATTTAAACATCTAGCTAATAAATAAGATCAACTCCACTTGAACAATTTTGTTTGTTATAATATAACATTCGATTAGATGAAATAGCGAAGCTATTATGATAAAATAACTAGTAGCAACGGAGAACATAACGATGAAGCAATATAATTCCGTTATGGCACGACTCCACTTTTTTTTAAACCTGGGGCAATGCAGTTACGTGATTCAAAATTCAGTTTGGGTTTGAGCAATTATGTTAGATCTGGATTATTAACTATATAATTATTATTTCATATATTATTATTACCCATCACTACATAGTATAAAACAAAGTCGCTTTTTCTGTCCCTATATCCCTATGTATGATTAAATCTTTAAAACTACGCAACGGATTTTGATGCGGTTTTTTTAATAGATAGAGTGATTGAAGAGGAAGGTTTATATGTATAATACTTTAATCCGGAGCGAAGCGAGGGCGGGTCGCTAGTATTATATGAAATAAAGTTATGCCAAATTAACGCCATATTTCATGTAAAATAATCATTATGAACGTCATGACATGGGTAATACATTTTTTTATCTAACGCTTATACCTAGTGATTGATTTTAATGCGATAAATTATACGAGATGTTGGTATATTTTATACAAGGTACTGTTGTTTCATTAAAATGGAGATAGTCCATTGGATAAAATTCGAATCAAAATCGCATGTGTAGTAAAATAAGTAAGCACTTAATCAATATATCACATACAAATGTACGTGTTTCGAGTGTCAAACTAAGCTCTATACTCTAAAGCTATAGGGAAACACATATTTAAATAGGTACGAAGGATACACCCACGAGTCAAGATCGCGCTAATGGCTCTTATCGGAAATCGAACCCGGGTCCGCTGTTTCGTAGGCCACTACCAACTAGGCTAACAGCATCGTCATCAAATAAAGCTGATAAGTAGGTAAGTACTTCGGGTGTCCTTCCTCGTCGCATATTACCTTGTACAGTGTTTGTTGGATCAGCCACTTCGCACTCGTGTGCCGAGTGTTACGGTGGCTTGTTTACCGTGCACTCGAAACAGGTGGCATTTTTAGGTTTCTAACTTATATCTCGAGAATGGTGCGTCGTAGAGAAATAAATTAAGAACCGCCTTCAAATACCCACAAAATAACTTCTTTTCAAATGGTAATAGATCGGTCTAACAGAAGCAGGCTGTTGGGTAATTGGCATTTGGGTATATAACGGCGGTTTTTTGTTTTTAAAACATTTAATTAAATTTTATACTTTGTAGTGATTAAACTGATCAAGTTGTAGGTTGAAATATCAAGAAACAATCCTATACAGTTTTATATATCTTTTACATATAAACACTTTTTCAAATTCATAACCGTTTTTAAACTACAGACTCCGGAAAAGTGAATATTTTTCAGTGCCATACGTTTTTCGCCAAACATTCCTTGATAACATTTTACCTGTTTACCTGAGAAAAAAATTGTGTAAAAAGCTGTAGATAATTAAATCGTCTTTAGGAACATAAATAAATATGTAAATTAATCACCAACCGGTCAACAGTTGCGCTAGTTATAAACCTTTTCATAAAAATTCACCATATAAATAATTCAGATTCAGATTGTTTATTTCCGATAAATGTGGTTGGTAAATAGATCTCAAGTTATTTTACATTAGTTCAACATTGACTAGTCCTGTACTAAAAAGATAAAAAATCCATCCTTTTTAAATCCATACCCAGATATAAACAGGTAACTTGAAGTAGTTAGTTGCTCGCTATCTTATTGTATTCCGGAACCAACCAAGTATCAAAAGATTCCCCTATCTCTGTGATTAAACCTCGGTGTCCACATTGCCCATAGTAATCACCATTGATTTAGTTTTGTTAATGTAACGTTTGTTCCGTCTCTGTCACACTTCTGGGTAAAAGCATCTCGTAATTAATTAATTAACAAAATCCATCATGACATTTTCAAATTCATAAATGTTTTGATTGGTTAATAAAATCAATTGAATCATTTGTAACATGTCGTATTTTCACTGACAGTGCTTAAAATATGCAATATTATGATTTGATTTCTACATGAAAGTGATGTAAGTGATCGTTATCATGACCGTGGTCGAACTTCAAACGTACAGTCAAGGAATTTAATTCCCTACCCATTTCGTTAAAATGTCGTTAGACATTCGCAATGCATTAAGGTCGATAACTTTATTTCAGTGATAGTATTGAAATGTCAATACGTCTTATTTGTCACTTCTCACTTCATATTACAGATAACCTCTTTGCGTAAAGTTATCATTTGCTTTTCTAACGAACATGACTTGACATGACTGTGTCAGTGTCAATCGAGAAAATTGTAAAATATTTTGAAATTCGTTATTAATTTGAAAAATAAAATGCTTGCCGCTAACCGTGAACTATTAAGAGTTCAAATAGTGGAGTTACACCAAGAAGGAAGAGGGATTCATGAGATATCACGTCAGTTAAATGCGAGTAGACACACAGGTAAGGAAACCTTATTGATCTACGGCAAAATAACCATCGCCCGCTTGCAATAGCCGAAGACCAACGCCGATTAATGCGAAGGGAATACATTATTGATGGCTTTACGTGCATTCTAGAACAATCAGAAATTGCCTACATGCTATGAATTTGCATCACAGGCGGCCTGCGAAAAAAATTGCCTTAACCGAGAATCATAAATTAGCACGACTTCACTTCGCCCGCCAGTATTTAAATTTTGACTGGACGGCTACAGCTTTTATTGACGAAAAGACATTCTCAAGTGCTCAAACCGGAAGATTACATTTGTGGCGGTTTAATCGAACCCGGTACACAGAAGACCACGTCGTGGCTAATCATGCATCTGGACGAATTACTGCAAACATTTCGGGTTGGATTTTTTCAGCAGAAGGTGTTGGAGAACTCGTGAGTTTGCCACCTACAGCAACCGCTCAGAACTATGTAGACCTGTTGAATGAAAGTGTGCTTCCGACTTTGCGAACTTATTATCCGCAACAGGAGGTTCCTCAAATTGATTTCGTGAAAGACAATGCAACTATCCACACCGCAAGAGTTGTGCGAAACTGGTTCACGCACAACCAAGCACATATTAAAGCTATTCCTTGGCCTGCAAAAAGTGCTGATTTGAACCCAATAGAGTATATTTGGGGCATCATGGTCCAAAGATAGGACAATCAAAATGAAAAAAAACACGCGAAGCACTTATCAATCACTGTCATAGAGTATGGGAAGATTTTCGTGGCACTAACATATGTGATCAATTAATCGCATCTATGCCGGAACGTCTTCTGGACGTCATTCAAAACGAAGGTGGATATACGCGTTTTTAAAATAGACTTTTTTTTAAATTAACGTTTAGTTTATTCGTTCCGTTGAAAAGTGTCGTGGTTTTTATAAAGACCTTGCTCAGTGATCGAGACCTAAAATGATGTTTCTGTTTTGTTGTTTTTGTTAATTATAAGAGTAATATAAAGAAAACGTTTTTAAATTGTGGTTTTATTAAATTATCACCAGAACTAGCGAGATGACAAACGAATCCTCGACTCTAGTTTTGGCAAAGTGCCTTGGCGTCCCAAAGTTCAGGCTCTCTATTCATGACGGTTATAACGATATCGTAGTTAATCTGTTATCGCTTTGTCACCGTTTTGATAGCTCTTATTTTCTTGACAGTAATGGCGGCTGACGTCATAACAATACCAAAACAGATTAACTACGATATGCTTTTTACCGTTGGGAGTCGGGAATAGAGCCGCAGTTCACAATGTGAACGTAGTTAACCGGTTGCCTAGTTACTAACATAAAACAATGCATGCGACATGTCAAAGTAATGTCGTGCTCTAGGTAGCTCTTATGGTGACAATTAGCTATAGGTACGAATTTGAGCCTTAGGTGGGTTGGAAATTAAATTCCTTGACTGTACCTACGCGGTTAAGTCATTCTTCTTTTTTACCGACAATTGCCTGTCCTCATTTTATCATTCGTTATCAGCTAGAGTATTGATTATTAATGTTTGTGTTTGAATATACGTCCAAACATTTATTCATCTATTAGCACTAAATAACCTTTCACTTTCTCTATCCAGTGTTTTTTTTTATAAGTTTGTTGTTCATAAAATGCCGTGACAGAGTGGTAAAATAAAATTTAGTCTCCTCTGAAAACGGCCACTCTGTCACAGTATTTTTTAAAAAACCACCATAAAGAAAAAAAACATCGCCACCGAAATAATCATTAATAAGTCCAAATAAAAATTCACGCAACGTATTTTAAAATCAAAAATTAAAACCATAATTATCAATAGTTGAAAAACGCAAAATATTGAAAAATTACGATGTATTGTCCGTAAAAAAGTAGAACGACCCGGTTACGCTATATAATGGTAAATTGGTTTGTTTATAAGGTAAACGCGCCTATTACCGTGGTACTTTAGGAAGTTTTCAAATAAGTCCAAAAAATTAAGGGTATCAAAGCTCCTTAGCGACCGAATTTTTTTTTATTTGAGTGTGTTTATTGAACTTTCAGCGCCATAACTTGTTGGATTAATTTTACTTTATTATATATTGCAAAATAATTGTTGAAACCAAAATACCCAAGTCTTCTATTACCGTGGTAATCAGCAGGCTGTGATTCTATTACCGCGAATTCGGCTTCCATTACCGAGGGTATAAAAAACAGCCATTTTCTACCATCGGTAATAGGCATCCGACTCACGATTCGGAACTAAATACCGAGGTTTAAAAATAAATAACGGGTTTGGTTCCGTATATTATTTATGTACAACAAGTTTTTTAAGGAAAACGAAATAAAACGTTAAAATATGATTGTACTTAGGACAAAACAATAAAAATAAAAAACGTTGCAAAAGATACTTGTTATGTAAAAAACCACCAGGTAACTAAGTTATATTTATGGAAATAATAATTAATTAAAATAATTAAATATGCAATATTATATAAAATTAACTCACTATTAATTAAGATTAAGTAAATGTTAAGCAAACCAAAAATTTGTCTTGCTTAAAATAAACTGCTGAAGTTTATATATATATATATTTATATAGGATAATGAAACGAATGTATGCTAGTATAATTATAATTTAATGATTAAATATCCCTAATATAATTATCAAAAGTAGAGAGGACTTATAATGATAATTATGCAGTAAACACGGAAGTTTTTACAACTGATGATTAAAAGTCTCAACTTTAAGTATCAAAGAAATCTGTACTTACGGTACCCTAAATGTGATTAATTTAATAGATGACTAAAATGTCACTCGGTATTAGATACTTCTTTAAGAACCTATTACCGACCCAAAAAAATATCGAATGGGTCGGTAATAGAATCCCATACATTCTATTACCGAGGGTTATCGGACCGTACCATCGGTAATAGGCTTCAAAACAAACTATATTACAATTTTGGCATAAAAACAAAATTACATTACTGGTAAGTAAATTAACGATTTAATCTCAATATTTTTTTTTTGACAATTTAAGGTTTTCTATACAAACTGCAAATTCAGCACAGAAGTTTTTGTTAAAAATTAAGGGTTTGTAGAATACTTTCTATACCACGGAAATAGTTCTTTAATAGTGTGAATAGATCAAGATTAGAATAACCGTAAGAAAATATTTATAACCGATCACATAAACCAAAAAAATGTAAAAATACCTCAAATAAAAAAAAACTATTACCGTGGTATACCACGGTATTAGTATCCACAGCAAAAATTGGCATCTATCACCGTTGTAATTTATTTTCCATTTTAAACGTATTTCCAGGCCACAAAATGTATAAAGAACATTCAGAAGTCGAGCAGAAAACAATAAACAACCATTTAAATACCATAACATTAGTTCACGTATATTACGTAAAATACTAAATAAGATTCGAGTTCTCTTACCTGTGGCGTCACGCGTTAGTATGGCACGCTCCTTTCTGCGCTACCGTCGCGGACACTGACGAATTGCGAGCACTCTGTTTCATCCACACACACTAGCGCTAACGGGTCCGTAAGTCAACTAAATAAGCTTCGTTCGCGTAAAATGTTTTTTTTATAAAATTAATAGGTTTGCTTATAAAAAGCGTATTTAAAAATACCAATGGTCGTGGATTTTGATACCCCCGGTAATAGGCGCGTTTACCTTATTAGTGCGAAAAGTAATCGATCTCGCACAGCTGTGTAAATTATAGGTTATATATTAAAATATTTAATGTTTGGAATAAGAAATATCAATTTTTGATAAACACGAGTTCCTATTTAATAGGTGAAAAACTTAAGTAAAGGACCTGTTGTATGTAGTTGTGTATAGAATTAATATGGAGCTTACGTCGAATTTCAACTATATAATGTCAAACGGTCTATACAGATGTGTTGCAACTATATACAACAGGGCCTCTATTCAACTGCGTTATAACGATATCGTTTTTGACCTGTTTCCGTATTGTCAACGTTTTGATAACTCTTATGTCATTTACAATAATGGCGACTGTGACAAACGATTCTTAAACGTGTCAAACACGATAGCGTTTTAACGCACCTGAATAGAGGCCCAGGGCCTCTATTCAACTGCGTTATAACGATATCGTTTTTGACCTGTTTCCGTATTGTCAACGTTTTGATAACTCTTATGTAATTTACAATAATGGCGACTGTGACATAAATGATACTTAAACGTGTCAAACACGATATCGTTTTAACGCACTTGAATAGAGGCCCAGGTCCTTTATTTAAGTTTTTCAACTATGGATGTTGTTCTTTTTGGTTTTTCAGATGGTATTTTCAAATTAACGAATAAAATGCTGATATATGCGATTATTTAGGAAACTAAATTTAATCGCAGTACAAATCGTGGACTTTAAGCCGATTTTTTTGTTCTTACTTACTAGTAATTCATAAAATTAGTCTAACTACCTACTTTATTTTTATTCCTGAAATATGTTACTTTCTAATAGCGAGAAATAAAAGGCTTTTTTGATATTTTACAATGTACCTACTGCGTTGTGATACATTGCAACATATCTATCTAATGTAGGGAAATTTTTGATCTTTAGACACTCGATGTGTATACTTCGTATGGACTTGCGAGTTTACCGATGTGCTGTCATCTCATTAGGGACCTAGTTTAGGTCAGTCTGTGTATTTTAAAACGCGACATTCAAGTCGGTTCACGTTTTATGCAACATGCGGAAACAGTTAAATATCTGCCCGCATAAAAATACAAAACTTTAGCCTTTTTTAAAGGTCATAATGTTAACTAAAAGGTTTCCAGTTCATACCTTTCAACCTTAATTAAAAGTGCTACGTCCTGAATCCATCGTATCTTACTACTTAAAACGTTACTTAATTTTATCAACGGCACGAGGCGCGCGCGGTTACCTAACGCACCCGGAAGGAAGGTCCGTGACGGGATAGGGCGGTGACACTTCGTGTTGTAAGGAAAACTTTATTTTTCACGCTTGGTAAATGCTTTTACTGCTGGAAATCACTAACTGAGAGCGGCCGGATTACCCACTAAAATCCCAGCGATTCTCCTTCCACGCCGTTGTTAGCGAAACTGCAGGTACTGCTTTGTAACGGAATTGTTACAAACTCCTTTTTGCGTTCTTGGCCACTTTTACATTTCGTTTAAATTCTATAAAAAATCAAAATTGTTTATGATCTATTTGATAAGATCGATAAATTCAGTCTCTAGAAAATTTCGATCCCACCAAAAACATAAATGTAAAAAAGGAGAGCCAAGTTCAATACAAAAATTATTCTCTGCTGTGGGCTTCGCCGCAAAAAGAATGGAGATCTGAGATTGAGTGCCAAGTTCTATGCAAAATTCAAATATGTAGTCTAAGGGCTGACTTGGCTGGTTTTCATTACTTTTTGTAGGTAAGTCTTACCTACTTACTAAAAAATACAATTATTATTTATTTAAACTATTGCCTATACTATACTAAACCTACGTACCTACTTATTATAGGAATTGGAATAATAATAAGTATATACACCTACCTACTTATAACTATAAAATGATTATTTATTTAAACTATTGCCTATACTATAATACTATACGTACGTACCTACTTATTAAAGAAATTGTAATAATAATATTACTACAAATTATAAGTTTTCCTTAAGAAAACTTGGCAATTTCGCAGCATAAATTGCAACCTTATAGGTCAGATATCGAGAGACAACCGGACAGCAAGACGGCGCTCGCGCTTATCAGCGCGGATGCCGCTCGCTCGGCCACGTTCGCATCAACGGTTCGATTCGGTTGTCACAGCGCCCCACCCACCCCGCCCGCGCCGCTCCGGCGTCACTCGGCGCGCGCGCGTCGTGTATATACCGAAAATCTAAATGCCTATTATTTTATCATTATTTATAAGTAGGTAATGATTTTACACTATTGATGTGCGCTATATATAAAACTAATAATTAATCCCAGTTAATAACGTAGGTACCCTAAGTAATATTAGGTATTTATGTTAAGCGTTCATAATAGAATCTAATTATTTAAAAATTGTTAGTTTTTTATTTATTCCTTTGTATTCATCTAATTACCTATCTGCATACCAAATTTTAACTCTCTAGGTCATCTGGAACTGGGTTAGAGTTTTGGTCTATAGGTCAGTCAATGATAAAAATGAGGAATTTTGGACATTAATATCTAAATAAGCGTTTGAGATAAGCTTATGAAATTTAGAACACATATGTATCTCGCAAGTCTCAATATATGAGCCAAATTTGATACGTTTATGTAAAATAGTTTTTGATTTATGAGGGGGTCAAAAGTGGCTCCAAATGGTTCGTGTAATATTACACACGGTGCGGCTCGCCAGTTCTGTTTCTTGAACTTGGCTTGACACGCTCCCGCGTGTCTTGATAAGCATCAGACACGGTTCCCGTGTCTTGTTGTCTCATTTTATTTCAGTTAATTATTTATTTATTTATTTATCGTTCTGTTAATCTTTTTATTACCAAAAGTTTTAAACTAATATTAAAAATATTTAAAGAAAGCGATTTATTTAAAACCAAGTACAATATCCTGAGTAATAAGCATGAGTGTTCGAGATACTTACCACTATACCGTCAAAGCTTGAGCTTTCCACTACGACCCTCACCGGCAGGCCCGCATAGCGCGAGCTCCGTCATTGAATCGGTTAGTCACTCAAAATAATAATAAATAATAATAAATCACGGGACAATGTCACACAAATTGACCTAGTCCCAAACTAAGCTCTAGGCTTGTACTATGGGTACTAGACAACGATAAACTTACTTATATTGAGGAATATATACTTAAATACATAGAAAACATCCAAGACTCAGGAACAAATACTCGTGCTCATCACACAAATATCTGCCCTTACCGGGATTTGAACCCACGACCCCTAGCTTCGAAGGCAGGGTCACTCCCAACTAGGCTAGCGTGTCGTCGTTCGTTATTTATCTAGCACAATTCCTTATAAGACTAGTAGAAAAGTGATTTGTCCTGACTTTCTATGTATCGAGCAAGGAAAACACGCAAAACAGACAGCACGCATTAATTAGGAGGAAAACTGACATTTTCTCACGCCAGGTGGCGCATAAGCGACTGTACCCTGCTTTGACATAAGAACTATCAAATTGCATACATTTTTACGAGTAGTTTTAAACTTTCGCATTTTTCTCTAGAATGCCTCAATGTAGTGCGCCAAATTGTAAAAATAGACTTCATTTATTTCCCAAGGACCCAACACGCAGAAAACGTTGGGAGAATGCATTGCGCATCAATAACTTTAGAGCAAGTGACACAGCCCGATTATGTACGCTGCATTTTAAGGAGGATGATTATTTCGGAAAAAGTAGATACTCGTATACAGGTGAGTAAATAACAAAAACATTACTTTTTAAAGCGACTTCTATGTATTTTCTTTTAGTAAATATACCTAACATGTCCTAGACTGGGCACGCATATGAGCAGTCTTATGGAACATCCAGGGTGGCACCAAAGTTTTGGTTTCGATCATATGCCTCCAACCTACAAGAAAAAAACACACTTCAGCATCGTGTTTTTATATTAACAGTGGAAATACCTAACATAACCTCAAATATTTGAGTTGATTACCTTTGTATCAAATCAGCCTTTTTCCCTGCCACTGACGCTTTTCTTCTTCGAAGCTCAGCTTGAAGATCACGTACAGTCATAAACGAGTACATTATAAGCTGTTAATCGCAAGGATTATTGAAAATATCGCAACGACACACTTGACACGAAACGTAAACAAGGTACAGTCGATTGCAGCGCCATCTGCCTTAAGCTTCTAGTGTGCCTCCCAATTAACCACGTTATCGATTACCGCTGCCGCGGCCGCTGCGCATTGCTTAACGCTTGGACAAATTCTTGGGCACCTCCAGACTACTCCCGAGCTGGCCGAGTCGGCGACGACACCGCGGCGTTGCGTGTCGCCGGTGCCGCGGCGTCGATCATCGACGCACACGCTCCGTGTTACATGCATAGCCTTCCCCAGATCCCTCTATATTTATTTTCAAAGGTCGAATAATTGTTTCTTTCGTTGTTTTACTTGTCTTTGTCACCTGCAACTTCGGTCAAAGAAAACAAAGAAACTCTAGTGCTCATACATTAATTAACGATCCATTAATCCGCACTTTCATTTGCTAACACGTATGCAGTAACTATACGCCATAAACAGACCGAAAAACTAAAGAAATATGAATTGTGCATACATACATAGATAAAGTCACGCCTTCATTCCCAGAATGGGGTAGGCAGAGCTACAGAATTACCAACAACTCTAAAAAACTTGTTGATAATGTTTACCGGTGTAATATAAATTGTGTTTTGCAGATAATGGTAGAGTAGAAGTTACAGGCGTCTCGAGTCGGTCCCTCCCAATGCACGTAACCCTGCAAAAACTCGAAATACATTTTCCCAACCTTTGATAAGTAGTAAGTAGGTACGTACCAACACAATTCCTTAAGAATCAAGGCTATTTGTTCCCTCCGCTCGAATTACCAGCCTACCCGCTAACGAAAACTTAAAACATCATTACCACAAGCAGAAACTCGCTTCAATGCTTCGATGAAAGGCACTCTCGAGAAGCAATTTACCACTGGTGTTATTCTGAAACATCAGAAAAACGAGGTTTTCGATACGTTCTCTCGACTTGCTAGCGACTAGTTGGTGGCTCGTATCAAATTCGATAGTTCGCTACGAATCGATAACCGAACACGCATCACGTGAAAACGGCTGAACTGATTTTGATGCAAACTTTACTAATCTGTCGGCCAGGCTAAAAGCTATAAAATTCAACTTTTAAAAAGGGGGGAAGCCACTACACTCGATTGAGTTAAAGGCAATGAATGTCCCAGTTGACTGACTCATCATCGCCCAGCCCAAACCGCTGCAGATTAAATAAATTTGGAACTTTGAGGGGAAGTTGATTTTCTAATGGAGGCATCGTTACAGAAGATTCGACACCTAAGGGGTTGAAAGGAGGATGGAAAGTTTATATGAGAAAAAATATTTGTGTACTCCAATGTACTTGAAACTTGGTAGAAATGCTCTTTAATGCAAATGAGGCATGTATTTCAGCGATTAATAAATTTTAACCCCTAGAGGGAGGGAAAGGGGTTGCAAAGTTTGTATGAGAAAAATACTTTTATGGTCAAATTTACTTGAAACTTGGTAGAAATGCTCTTCAATGCAAATAATGAGACACGTATTTCAGACTTTCGGCTATTTAGGAAAAACTACCCCTAAGGTGGGAAAAGGGGGGTAAGAAGAAGTTTATAAATACGGGAGATCGGTCATTATGGAAGTTATAAATAGAATATATAATTGGTATTTAAAGTACTGTTTAAAAATAAAAAAATATCTTCTTTTCGTTTGGAATTTAAAACCTACTTCTAAAATGGTGAAATGGGAAATAGTAGAAGTTAGTATACGAGTAAGTGAATAATTCACTTGAAAAATACCGAACTCGTATACTAACTTCTACTACTTCCCATTTTCCACAGAAAATGGTATTTGAGCTACTGTCATAAGAATAAATACTAATAGAAGGGCATTTTCGGCGTCAATAAAAATTCGAAGTAAACGCGCCACTGTCTACGGAAACTGTGGTTTTACCATACGAAATTGTTAGTTCCATATTTGACCTCGTGCTTTACGATAATTGTAGGACGATATCAACGAATGTTGAATCTTTATTCATCATTTGTAACATAAATAGTAAAGAGCGTCAGGAAGGAGACAATTAAATAAATACATTATTTACCTGGGGTGCGCTGGATAGGTCTTTCAAAAATATGATGGGTTAGAAAACTATTTTTCGATTAAGTGATGCGTTTATGAAATACTAGCGACCCGCCCTCGCTTCGCTCCGGATTAAAGTATTATACATATAAACCTTCCTCTTCAATCACTCTATCTATTAAAAAAAAATCGCATCAAAATCCGTTGCGTAGTTTTAAAGATTTAAGCATACATAGGGATATAGGGACAGAAAAAGCGACTTTGTTTTATACTATGTAATGATAAAGGTTTAAAGCGTTAATTTTTGTTACTAAACTACAAATACTAAAAATCTGGAAAAAATCTTAAATAAAAGAGCTTAATAAAACGAATTTTAAATGAAAACTGTCACGACTAAGTAGATATCATTGATTCTTGAGATACAGGCGATTAAAGTGTTTATACGTACTAAAATCATCTAAGTTGGCACTAATTGACTTTAAATAGACAATTAGTTATTACTTGTTGATTTTTATGTTTGTAGTATTTAACGGCTTCGGAACCCTACACTGAGCATGGTCCGACATGCTCTTGCCCGGTTTTTTTTAATAACTTTTATAATTATACAACTATATAATAAAATAAAATTGTATCATAATGTATGGGTATGTGTGAGTTTTCGCCGAATATCATATCATACCTTTCATCTCCCGTCCAGCGTTTTTTGTCAATCTTCACTCGCTCCCTGCTACAATGTCACAACTGTATTTATATTTTTACAAGCTGTTTTACGCAAATTAGAATGTCGTGTTTCAAACAAAATACTTTCTCTATTTGTAGTTGTCAGGAAGACTTTTTACTCAAAGCATTGAAAGTTGTTTTTGTATGGATTACTTATTAAAAAGTCAAATTCGCCAAACTTTAAAAAAACGCAGAACTATCTCATTCTGAATACAAAACGATTAATTTTTAATATTGTGAAAAGATTATACCTAATAAGGTATAATTCGGCTTGTATAATTAACAACAATAAAATGTTTTTAACAGGAGACTTTGGTAAAGACTGTCAGATCAGAAGACGGTGTACAAATAAATAGATAACGGTTTAACAATACTTGTAGCTATATTTTGTGGGTATAAGGGTGGTTGTGTGTTTATACATGGAACATTTGTAAAAAGCGCTGATAATACACGATGACTTTTAATCGGTAAGAAACCATTTTTTGTTACGTAAAATAGGTGTAAATATAACGTTGACTAGGGCCTTGGACACAAAGCGTCTGTTTTATAATCTAAAGGTATACCAACTTAGTAGCTTTTTGATGTAGCAGTTCTTTTTAATCTTTTTTTTACATTTTGTTACTTGATGACAGCTTAGGCAAAATAGGTGCAAGCCACACAAGACGTCGAGTAGCGGAAACAGGCAATACTCGATGACAACCTAGCTCACAAGTGTATTTGTCACAGCCACAGTTATTTTTTCCTTCGACTGTGAATGTAATGTGACCATGCGTTAGTTTATAAATAAAATTAAATGGTTGAGTTACATCATTCGCAAAAAATGGAAGGATTTAAGTACCTAATCACTTCCAACGACCTAAAAAGCGACTGACCTGAGTGTTGGCAACAACTTATTTGCAAAAAATACATTAAAAATTTACGCTTTCGGAGGATGTGTATGCATAGCTCTCCTCGTCAAATATAAGTAGAGGGATATTATTTACCTAGCAAAGGAATGGGTTATTACAAAACGATACCTATAATTGTTCGGACACAATCTCTTAACGTTACTTGACCGGAGTTCATAAATCGAGTAGAAGAAATGATTGGGCAACAGTTGCTGAACAGTCAGTGGCAGCAAATTCCGCGTTGACTTGTAACTTGCAACAGATACGACTAGTTACCGTCGGCGATCATGATGGTCCGCTATTTCGACAGATAAAAGGCACGTCCTGCCGCTGTTACGGTCACTGCGTGTTTTACGGTCCTGCCTATTATTTTTACAATTTGTAGAGTCGCTGACAGTTTCACAATGGCGCTAGACCTTGACGGAGAGCTTGTTAGGAGTCAGTCCATCTTATCCGGTACGCGGGTGTGGGGGCTGCCCACGGCAATAGCTCGCCTTTAAGCCGCAAACCAATGAGTACTGAGAACGGTGCCTAATCAATTTCCGCCTGTTTATTGCTCAACTTCGGCGAACTAAGAGGCGCAGAGGCGCAGAGCCTACTACATATAAGTAGAGCAAAGGTCCAAAGCAAAAATCCTTTACCTCTTTTAAACGGATTATTGACGATCGGTGGAGCGAGCGACGAGCGAGCTTACACGTCGGTTAAGACAATAATTGTTGATTATTAAGAATGCACGCTCTAAAATGTTGTTAGTACGCTCAAACGGGACAACTTAAACTCGCCAGTGTTTGTTCGTCCATCGAGTTTTAAAGTCAGTTTATTTCCTAAGAGTATTCTCTAAGTTAAGAAACTAACTTTAAAACTCGATGTACATGGATGGATGGATGGATTTTATTACATGGCAGCTGTGGTCAAGCTGTGTGTGGTCTGCGGGCACTGGACTTTTTATAGCAGCTAATTTAAAATAGTAATGTATAAATTTCTGTACCTAGAAATTTTCTGGATTACTTGTGAACGCAACTGAAATTAGGCCACGCGACACTTTCCAAATTGTTTTTTTTTGTTAATACATTTTGGTATCATTTCAAATAGTTCCATTTAGTATTAACTAAAATTGATCAACTGACAGTTTGTGTCAAAGTCTTGTCTTTGATATTTTATTTCAGGTTTTTACCTCTGAACCTTGTCGCGGGGTATGACCCAGGATACGTCGCTAGCTTCTCCTATCCTCATAATATGCAGGATTTCCATAACTTTGTTTTTAGATTTTACCTAATTTACGAGTATTATCATCAGAATATCAATATTGTTACCACGCTGGGGACGCTGTGCGAATGCAGTCAACACTCGATCTTTGAATAGCTCCGGAATGACAATGGAGATTTTGACCACTTTTTACTTGCGTCTGCGCTAGCGCTCGCTACAATTTAATTCTTAGGCTTTGATACTACCAGTTTTTCGTCAGTGTTTTAGAATTCGGTTGAACACCACGTCGTCGCTTCGTGGACGCTTTGGCATAAGAATAATTTCTAATAGAATAGGCATCTTCGGCTTCGTTGTATGGATTTGACAGCAAAGCTCAAATAATTACCTACAGCACCCCACGCCCCGCCTTACCTCTCTCTCGCCTGCCGCAAAATTAGGGTTGTCACATGTATATAAAACTAACTGAGCCCACAACCTCGTTCGCGTAGAATTAAGTAGTTTATTTACCTGTAAAACTATACGATATATCATAACCTTTTTTTACACAAGCGGAGTGGGATAAAAAGTACCCTAAATATTTTACGTCTGAGTGGTGTCCTTGACAAATCTCTTATCAGTTAAAAGGTGCAGTTTTAAATAAAACGCTTATCCGGTACTCGTACCAGTGACATAATAGTACTAATAATATATACCAAGAGCAAGATCCTGAAGCGAACTGCAATTTTTTACTGTAGTGTTTTAAAACAAATATTGTTAAATCTATACAAAAAGTGCACCGGTAAATAATATAATGTGTATAATGTAATGTGTTTTTTTAATTCTCTCATTCATTACGCTCTTTACTTAATGTGTTTATGTTACAAATAATAAATAAAGATTCAAACTACGTTGATATCGTCCTGCAATTATCGTAAAGCACGAGGTCAAATACGGAACTAACAATTTCGTATGGTAAAACCACAGTTTGCGTAGATAGTGGCGCCTTTGAGAGCTTTATTTGAAATATTAAATAAATGCGATAAGTAGTCTTGGACTGCTGACAGGCCACGCGGGGGCGCGCGTGGTGGGGGTGAAGTTACCCTTCTAATAGTATTTATTCTTATGGCTACTGTATATAAATAAAACAATAGGCATTTTTTTTTAAATTGAGAAGTTTGTACAAGAGTCCGGTCATTACTGAAAAAAGTAATGTGGTTATCGTGGTTTAAGTTAAAAAATAAATAAATTCCTACGACGATATCGGAAAAACCAGGAGGGTAAAATGGGTAGAAGTTCGTATAGGTATTGTGCCATGTTTGAAGTGAGAAATGTGAAAATTGGTGTTTAGATTAGGTACTGTTCAAAAATAAAACTGGGTGATCTTAAAACAATTACCTCTGAGTATGAAACGGAGGTAGAAGTTTGTATGTCAGATAGTTTGTTGTGAAGAATAGATAAATTAACGAGAGCATGGAATTTCATATGTAGTAGTATTGTATGTTTACAGGCATTCTATATTTGAATTTTCTATTTTCTCGTACTATCAGCATAAAAAGAGGTTTGTTATATATTGAAGAAGTAAATACCAAAATAATGTCAGTGTCAAGTTGTGAATATTATTTACGTTGTGAGTATATTTTTACGTCTGATTTTATTGTATTCTCACAATTATCAGAATATTTTTGTGTCAGCCCGTACGACTAAGGGTAAATTACAAAATTTTCAAAAAATATGGCAGTGAGTAATTTTGGTCCGATTGAAAGTCAAAGTAAGCAAATTATTTTTAACTGTTATAAATATTTTGAACTTGAACTGAAGAAAAATTTAAATTCCCCTTACACAGTTGCCCAGTTAGTTGAAAAAGCTACAGGTGTTTGACTCTCTACCGTTTATAACATTGTGTCTGAGAGCAATAGTGAGAAACTCGCATCAACAAAGAAATTCACCTCCCGAGAAATAAAAAGTTCGTACTTCAGTCAGCAGTAGACGATTTTGATCAGGAAGTCATCCGGAGAACTATATACAATTTTCATCTGTCCCATAAGCAATTTCCAACCTTAAAGGCACTCCACTTTGTGTTAAAATCCGATATAGATTACAAGTTTGGCATTTCCACCTTACGAAAACAAATACAAAAATTAGGATTTAAATGGAAAAAGACCGAGGACAACCGAAAAATATTAATGAAAAGACACAACATACGACTGCTAAGAATAAATTACCTTACCAAAATTGCGGAATATCGGTCTAAAGATAGACCGTTAGTTTATACTGATGAAACCTACATCCACACTTCACATGTGTCCGGAGAGGCTTGGACCGATGGAACAGAACGGGCAATGGATCGAATTTCAAACAATCTTATTATTAATACTTGTGACAGCTCAGATGAAGAACATGATAGCGACTAAAAGCAAAAAACAGAGGACTACTGCTTATTCCATTTCTTATGGGTATGTAATTTTATTAAATTAAGAGAAAATTATTCTCCTTTTGTTGCAAACGGTACAACCACTACAAATTCAATTCCATGTTCTCGATAATTCAACTATACGGGAGTTCGCTCATTTTTAACTGACTTCAAAAAAGGAGGAGGTTATACGTTCCATGGACCTATGTCTTTTTTTGTGTATTTACTCCGTCAATTGTGGACCGATTTTGTTTTTTTTTGGGTTGTAATGTATTCCGAGGTGGTCCCATTGTCACCGAATCTGATGAGGGGATCAGTGAGGAATTGAGGGAACTCCTCAAATAATGTAGGCAAACATATAGCGATTTTAATATTTTTAGTAACAAATCTAACATTTGCATTCAGAAAATATCATTTGGGGAAGTGGAACTGTTTATGAAGACCACCAATGGCCATCAGAACTCTTCAACGGTACCTATTTCAAGGGTGGCGATCAGATAACTCGATTAAGATAGTTGAGTGACTACAACGAAGAATATTTACTTGTTGAAATATGACTATGACTTACCGGCGGCGTTGCTTGCGGCGCGCTTGAAACTTAAAGTTTCAGGAACAGCGTAGGTATTATGATCACTAAAAAGTATAAAATAAAAAAAATGTTATAAAAAACAAAAACCGCCTTCAAAAATACAAAATAAACTTCTTTTAAAATTGTAGGCACCTACCTAATAGGTTAGTCCAACTAAAGTCGGCGACCCCAATATTTTCACCAAAAAAGCCGACTTCAGTGGGACTAACCTACAATTTTAAAAGAAGTTATTTTTTGCATTTTTGAAGGCGGTTTTTTGACATTAGTTACATATTTCTTCTACAAAGATCAATAGAATTAAACGCATAAAACGGAAAAAACGCATAAAGGAAAATCATTTTGTCAATGTTTTTACGCTAGAAGAAATTAGATTTCCGTTTTAACGAGCGAGTATAACAAATAAAAGTCCTATAGTAATTAATGTAACAGTTTAAATGATTTACTCTTATAATAATCTTTAAAAAAAAATTGATTTAAATGATAAAAATGATATTTTTGTCTGAGAGTTGAATTTTATTAATGTTTCAACCAAAATTGTACATGGTTATCGATATATTTTTAAACAGGCATGGTGACATTCTCACGTGAGTAGCAGACAAATGACACACGCAGCTTGAAAAAATGTACACTTGATCGCTGTAATCGTAATTCTTAAGTTGCTAGACTTAAGGACTACTATCTCGACGCCATCTAGCGCTGAATAGTCAAGATTATACTAGTTGCTAGATGGCAGCTAAACAAACCAGTAAGCGCTATCTTCCGTTGAGTAGCTAAATTACGATGATGGAAAAAATCGACCTTTCAGCATTTCTCAAGCTTGTCAAATAATCATAAAGCTGAATTTTGAGCTACTATGAAAATGATGTTACGGCGTTTTTATTTCGTAAACTGTGACCAATTATGAGTTGTTTTTGTAGTAGTGCATAGAGCGTAAGCGTAAGCCGAACACATTTTTAAAAGTGGCGACACCGGGTCAGGTTGAGTTTGCGCTCAAGACATATCTCCCTTGATTTTATGATCTAAGACCGGACCCTACAAACAGCATCCGTTCACTAGTATGACTCGTATCTCAGCCATCGCCTCACCACCTCTATCCACCATGTGTTCGGGAAAGTAGCGAACCGATCAACGACACCGCCGTAAGCAAAGACCAAGCAAGCATGACATACTCATGCTGCCGGACAACATATACTTAAGTACTTAATATTGTGGGAAACAACTGTCCGGCGAGAAACATCACAGTGTGTTCTCATTTAAAAATCGTCTAGTACACACAAGAACTGATGAAGATAAAAAACTAAACCAAGATAGTAAATAAAAATAGCGTTTGAATACACAGCTTCCTTCAGGGCATGTTTAAGATACAAACATTACAAATATCCTGGACTTAAGGAAGTACCTTACTTTAGTAATAGCCTAGACACTACTTAAATACATCTTGGTCACCAATGAAGTAATTTACAGTATAATAAATAATGCCCTACCCAACAAGCAGCGCTTGATGTGAAACTTAAATTGATTGAACGGCATATTGACAATATCAGATGGTATCTTGATGTAAAAACGTATACAGTTCCCTGCAAACGAAGTGCTTACCTTACGAAGACGGTGCCTTGGAAGAGCAAGCTGATCCCTGTTTCTAGTATTTAAATTGTGTACGTCGTGGTTATGCCTAAAGATTATTTTATATTATTCGTGCACTACCTATGGAAGATTGTTAATATAGAAATAAGAACGGAATAGAGCCTTGAGGCACTCCCATAGCAAAAAGGTGACCCTAAAGATTATGTCTTGTTAATGTCTACCCGCTGAGTTCTGTGAGCAAGGAGATGTCATAAGATCAAGTCTACTGTTTTTGATGCCTTAGTAGCATAACTTCCGCACTAATGCACATGATCAACACAATCAAATGCCGTGAACAGATCACAAAAAGCTCCAAATACATTCAGTGATTTTTCCCAGGCATCAAAGATATGTTTCACCAAAGTTGAACCGGGCTCAGTAGGTAGTTGATCGTCCCTTGGTAATTTGATTTAACTGATGTGAAGTAATAGGTAGATTAAGAATTAATTTCTCAAAAACTTTGTAGGCATACTTAGTGTTAGAGCGGTACGTAAGGCCGTGTCACACTTGACCGGTCGGTGATTTTACCATCGACTGATATCAAAATTTTCACGGCGGTGGTTCTGCTGCCGTCTTCGCGTACACGTAGAGGATTACATGAGGCGGACCTCGAAACAAAATCGTTTGGTTATATTTTGCAATCAGAGCAATTAAGCTATGGATTGTAACGTAATTTAAATATTTTTAGGTAACAACATTGCTAGTTCTCTTCTTTTTTTAAGGTTTCGTAATCATAGCGTGTGTAACAAGCCCCTATTATTATTAAACCTACGCTGTCCGGCCCTCCGTTTTACAGTCCAACCTTTAAAGAGCTCTACTGATTGAACTTTATTTAGTCTCTTTCCGCGTCTATCTGTCTGTATATCCGCTAACTACTCTTAAACCACGCAATGGATTTTAGATGGATATTTTTCCACGAAAGGTTGTTAACCGACTTCAAAAACTAGGAAATCTCAATTCGACTGTATGTTGTTGTTGTTTTTTTGTATAATACACTCTGGTCTATTCAAAAAAGCTGGCACGAATGGATTAAAGGTATGTAATATCACCTGTAAATGTGTGAGTGCCGTTCTTATACAGGCGCCTACTAAACTTTTGTAAACAACTGGAACTTCTTCGTAAATCATGAAAAAATTAAAAAATATATAAAAATCTGCTCATTATTAGGACCAAGCAGGTAAAATATGTCGAATATTTTACTGCAGATTGAGACTCCGGTTTAATTACTGACAGCGGATCTTATGCTACGAAGCTTGTTGTTCCAGTCAACGTCATATAATATTTCAATTTTCACCATGATTGAAATATTTACTAATATTTTTAAACTATATTTGGCTGGTTAGAATACAGGATTGTCTAAAACAAAGAATATAATTACTCATATAGAGAAGAAGGGAAACTCCATACTACAAAAAAAATACTTTCACGTATACTACTAGCGACACCGTGAACTGTAAAAGAACTAATAAATGGCCGGCCTTTTAAATGGTACCCAGAAAGTCAAATCTAAATTGATATCTTTTCATTTTTATGAAGAAGCGAGTACAAAGCTGAAGGACAAGTTAGCAAAAATATTTCAGCTTTATACGCACTTTTTCAGTTAAGTAATGTCGGTAAACATTTACATGTAATGAATGCTCAGACAAAAAATACATACAGAAATCATTTATAGTCCTTGGATGTGTTCTATGTATTTAAGTATCTATTTCTCTATATAAGTAAGTTTATCGTTGTTTAGTACCCATAGTACAAGCCTAAAGCTGAGTTTGGAAGTAGGTCAATTTGTGTGACATTGTCCTGTGATATTTGTCCTGTCCTGTGGTTCCAGGTTTTGATGTTATTTGCTACAGGCTGCGAGTGTCGAACCCACACACACAGGCGCAAGTTTCTACTTCGGCAGTAAGGTCTTCTATAGCGGCTAGGCCGGTTCACCACAAAATATGAGTTGCTCCAGGTTTTGGAACCAATCGAAGACATTGTCCGTGACAGTAGCCTTTACTTTCCATTTATTAACACAATGTCTTATGCGCGTATATTAACACCATTAACGCTAAGTTATTTATCTTTATGGCTCGGTTATCATATTAATGTTATTTCGTTTTAATATCTAGCAGTAATTTATTTGTATACCTACGTTAATTTATTTATTTGAACTGACGTTACAAAATTAATACAGATAAAAAGCAACGAGAATCTACATATTAAGTGACTACGGTAAAAGGTAATGTGTAATCAGTGTTACCACGCACTATTTAATCATCACCCCTTTGTGTGCGACTTAGTAGTAGGTATACGAAACAGCCTTCTCGTTTTGTTTTCAAATTTTAAAATACTAAAGAGAATAATCCAAATATAACGCAAATGGTATGCCAATTTTTTCATTTCGATCCGTATTGTTAAATATACAGAGTGTTTGGTAGCGGGTTCGACAAACGAAAATGGGAAAAACTTGGATCCATTTGGAACACATTTGCAATAGTGACCCCTATACTAAAGTTGATAGTTTTTCTAAATATTTTTTTACGGTTTTTTATTAAATATCCCAAAATTTTACCTTTAAACCTTCTTAATTACATACCTACGCAACTTAAACCGCCCATTTTTTTTAATGATGTTCTAATAATGGTTTTATTTTAAAACAAAACCAAAACCCACAAGCAGTGCTTTAAAAAAAATGGGCCCTTAAAGCTATGACAAAATGTGGAATATTAAATGACGTTTAAGTTTCGACAAGTATAAAAAAAACACAAGTCATAGACTATTTCAAATTAATAAAAAAACTTCTCTGGTTAATACTCTTCACAACGATATGCCACTTCAGAAACTAAAAATTACGCAGTACATTGAAATTTCCTCACGAAGATTTATTAAAGAAATCACTGATACCACCGTTATGATGAACATCGGTGAATACGTTAGAGTTAATAATCACTGATAAATTACCATTAATAAAAATCATTTTAAGAGTAATAATAAAATTTATTAACCACACGCCACACGTAAAATAAATTACCTGCCGAAATTGGAAATACTAGGATAAATTTAACTAAGTAACAAAAATTAAAATAATAGGATTAATTATGGAAGAAGATACGATAAATGATAACTTTTTTTTTTTTTGTATTGGCTCTATCGGCGTAGCCATTTAGCCAGACATAACATTGAGTAGGTACTTTATTCACAAATTGTGTTCAAATTGTGCACCTCTCCCACGAATGCACGCCCTACATCTTCGTCGCATTTCTGTAGTCGTGACACGCAGCCGAGTCTCTTCTTTCATTTTTGTAAATGCCGCATTGATTTTTTCTATTAAATCCTCCTTACTGCTGATTTCATTCTTATAAACAAGCTCTTTGGCACGCCCCCAGACATAAAAATCCAAAGGAGCAAGGTCTGGGGAACGTGCTGGCCATGCGATAGGGCCCAGCCGTCCTATCCATGCATAAGGAAATGCGTTGTCTAGATGTTGCCTGACAGATAGTCTGTAGTGTGCCGGACAACCATCACTCTGGAAGATAATGGGCCTATCTTCTTCAAATATCGTAAGATCACTCATCAGCTCCGGGAGATCCGTTAGTAAAAAAGTCAAATAATTATCCCCGTTGAGGTTGTCCGGCAAGTAGTGAGGACCGATAAAATATCTTCCAATTAAACCAGCCCAAACATTTACATACACTAAACCTCGTTTGAAAAGAAGTCGGCCGGAACACATGTGGATTCTCGCCTTTGTTAGCCCAATGATGTAAATTGTGCTGATTAAAAACTCCTTCCCGAGTAAACTTAAGTACGCATCCTCATTTTTTTTTTTTTTATGTTAAGGAGAAGGCACACAAGCACTCAGGCCACCTGATGGTAAGTGAAATCTGAGACCCATAGACATTTGAATTCTCAAGATTATAATCCTAAGACCTCAAATGCGCTGCCAACCCTGAGGACTAAGATGGAATGCCTCTATGGTAGTAATTTCACCGGTTGTCTTATCCACAACACTCCGTAATATCCGCCGTGTAATAAAAAGCGGCAAAACGATATGCGTCTCTCTTGATCGCCTTCTACGAGTCCTGAAGAAAAAGGATTTAATTAATTTTTCTCACGGTTTCAAAATTAAAATAAATTTGGAAGTACAAAGTAATTTATTAAATTTAAATTACCTTGCACCTGAGTGTAATGAAAAGGATGTCTGCCATCTGCCGGAATAACAGACCACACTTTCCAGGTGGACACGTCATACTCCGTCGCCACATTTCTTATGCTTTTTTGTGGATTATTCTCAAACGCCTGAAGAATTTGTTCGTCAATGGAAGCGTTTAGTCGTCTAACATTTACTTCTGGTTCGCGAAAGTTTAAATTACCAGATGTTCGCAGTCGTCGATAAGTGTTGGAGAAAGTTTCATTCTTCTGGTTGGGTACAAATCTCTGTAAGTTCTTTGAGCTTCACGGGCGTTATTGCGAGCTCGAACATACGCTAAATAATATCAGCGTACTCTTCATTGGTAAATGGTGTACGTCCACCCATTGTAATTAAAGTTTCAAGAACCCCTATTCCTGATCAAGAAATAACAAAATTTAAAAAAGTGTTTTTTTTTTTAATTTTATTATTACTCTTAAATGTTTTTTGTTAATGGTAATTTACCAGCGATTATTAACTCTAACGTATTCACCAATGTTCATAACGGTGGTATCAGTGATTTTTAATAGTCTTCGTGAGGAAATTTCAATGTACTGTGTAATTTTTTTTTCTGTTTTTTTTTTTTCTTTTAAGTGGCATATCGTTGTAAAGAATATTAACCAAAGAAGTTTCTTGATTAATTTGAAATCATCAATGACTTGTGTTTTTTTTATACTTGTCGAAACTTAAATGTCATTTAATATTCCACATTTTGTCATAGCTTTAAGGGCCCATATTTTTTTTAAAGCACTATTTGGGGGTTTTGGTTTTGGTTTAAAATAAAACCATTATTAGAGCATCATTAAAAAAAAATTGGCCGGTTTAAGTTGCTTAGGTACGTAATTAAGAAGGTTTAAAGGTAAAATTTTGGGATATATTAAAAAAAACTGAATTATTTATTTAAAAAAAAACTATTAACTTTAGCATAGGGGTCACTATGGCAAATGTGTTCCAATTGGACCCAAGTATTTCCCATTTTCGTTTGTCGAACCCGCTACCAAACACCCTGTATGGTAGAACTCTTTTTTAAATATTGTCCTTCGATTTCAGTACTTTGTTGAAGGCTGGTATAGAGTAGTGCTATAGAACTCACACACGTTTTTGCATTTTCATATGCATAAATTTGCTAGTACTAGAAATGCCGAACCCTGGTCTAAAATCACTATTATTACTTATTGAATCACTTGTATGTAACCATTATGTGAAGCACACCTAGATATTATCATTCACTCATTCGATCCATTCGTGCCAGCTCTTGTAAATCGACCTATATACTCGTAGTATGGTCCTATTCGGACTGCCAATAATATTAACAAGTGTACCTGACTGTTATTGTCTTTATTTAGATAGGGGATGAATTAATGATAGGAATAATGTTACCTCAAATTAGGTAATCAAAGAGGCTGAACAAATATTCATCATCATCATCATCATTATCATCATCGTATTGATTAACCCTGGGTTCGTGTATTCAAAACGTCCCGCTGGAATGTAACGTCTTCTTAAAAATGTGACTTATGCCACATACAAAATATGTAAAATTTTAACGAGACGTCACATTTTAACGAGGCGTTTTGAATATAGGAACCCAGGGTATAATAAAAATATAATAGATGGTCATAGGTACGAGTATAATTTATTTATTTTAAAGACCAATAGCTGAATACGAGTATATAATAACAGAGAAAATTGATTTAAAAAAAGCACTTGAAAACTTATTTTAATTGATGAGACGCCGTCAGATGCAAATAAAGATTTAAGTAGGTACAATTAAGGATTTACCAATTGTGTGTATCAATTCACGTTTATTCAAACGTAAGTAAAGATAAAACATGAATAATAATGAAAATTATCATTTAAATATATTATAATCTAACATAACTTACTAGTATTGGAATTAAAAGTCTAACCATCAATTTATCCGATAAAATAGTGTATTATGTAAATTAGGTAATTCATTCTTACGTAGAGTTTCAATCACTCGGACACTAAACAAGGCCATATTTATTGCGATAATCCAACATTGTTTTAGCTAATTAACAAAACAAATAAAAGGTAGTTGTTGCCTCGTTTGAGAGTTTGAATTCAAGTTTCCTTTTTCTTTCCTTAACATTAGTTCGATTACGATATCGGCCGGCTGACTATTAGTACGTGTTGCTTAAGGACTTGCATAGGTATTTTTAACCGTAACGTGGTTCGCCGTCGTGGTGGTCGCCGTTCGAAGATCTGATAGTACTACTAAGGCTACTGTTGTAGTCGCCTACAGAGAAAATGTAGCATAAATAAAGACAAAATGTTAGATCTGGTCAGTAAATTATTTAAAAAAATGCAGATAGTTTGAAAACTTTTATCTTAATTTGAAGTCAGTTTAAAATAGATTTGTCACGGAGAACTTTAGAGCACCTTTTTTTAAACACCCGCTTCTCACTCTAGTGGCTAAGGACCGTAATAATAAAATAATCTTGTCTGATGTGGACGTCTCTGGACACGTTAGGTTATACAAAACTGACACTTTTGAAGCATCTCGAGACGGGCATCTCGAACAAGATCAGTTTATTAACACGGCCCTGAGACACGCACTGCTAAGATCAATATACAATTGTTACTGCTTGTATAAAAATCAACCATATTATAGCTTAAAACTAAATTAACTATTTTTTTCAGTTAATATTGCTTGATCGTAGTGCGAGATGGAAGGTGCCGTTCGATCCGTCGCTGTGGAATAGTTATTTGTTTTACAAGGGGGGAACGTTAGCGACTTAATAATGGTGAATCTAATCTTACCATCAAATATATTAAAGGTACTCCAACATTAATACAAGCAGTTGCGCCAGCAAAAAACGGTAGCAATTAGCTACAAATAAACATTCTCAATACACATTACGAACTGTTAAACTCCTATGAGGATCTACATTTGATTAAACTTCTTCTACACTAACATCCGCAGCATCGTGAAACCAGGCAAACTCGACGAACTCAAGTGTGTCTTAAAACCAACTGGCGATAAAATTCATCTTATTCCCTTGGCCGAAACATGGATAAAAACTAAGCAAGAGGCAATAACTCTGCAAATACCAAACTTCACACATCATTTTAATTACCGAACTAATGCCAGAGGAGGCATTTGAAGGAGGAGGATTTATATCATTGCATATAAAGATCGATACGCCATCTTTATATGCAATTATATAAAACACCACATTACCGAAGAAAAATATTTAAATGGCAGTGGTGATTTTAATTTTAACCTGTTGATAACATGTTACAATTAAAAATATAGACGGCAAGACTGAAATATATAAAAATATGGTGCGAGAAGCCGGATACATATCACTTAACAAAATTTTAGGGATTGAAAAGCAGAAGCCCAAAACACAACGTACTAAACATGAAGCTCTTGATTATGATAATTTGTACAAATCAGCCGAAAAACACATGTCATATTCTCGCAAACACTGGTTTACATGGAATTTAGGACTTTAATAAAAACTATAATTGCAGATAACACAATTGTGAAGACCAACATTTTAAACACTCCGCGCAAACTGATCAATAAGAACATTATTTATGATATTAATAAAAGAAATAACATCTGGCAAGAACTAAAGAAGAACCCAAAAAATAGTGACCTGCAAGAAAAACAGATAAGAAATTAAATGACCCAAACTATTAGTAGAACGAAAGACAAGTATTATTTGCCAAATGTGCGAATAATCCTGAAAAAATGTGAGCATTTATAAATTAACTTTCTCAAAATAAAATGAAGTGTTACTGTGCTCCTCCAACAGAATCTGGGACAATTACGAACGCGCTTCGTGGTGTGGGATTTTTTCAACAAAAAAAAACTCCAACATAGGATTGCACTAAGCAAAACAAATACCAGTCGAATTTCATAACAATAAAATATACAACCTTAACCATGCTTCCAATAATACTCACGTGTTAACGATTTCCACCATGTACTGAAAGTAAAATTTCCCAACTCATTGATAATTTGGATTCGAGCTCAAGTTTAGTGTTGGCATTGATAATATAAAGACAAAAGCTATCGAATGTCTAAAAAAATATATCCTTAAAAGTCTTACTTGTTGCAATAATAACCACTTAAAGAATGGAACTTTACCTGATGATCTCCAAATTGCAAAAGTTAGCCCCATCTATAAAGCCGGCAACAAAACAGACCCTAATAACTATCGGCCCATCTCAGTTCTGCCTGTAATCTCGAAGATTTTCGAAAATGTTATTAATAAACGACTTAATGACTACCTTGTAAAAATCTAAATTCTTGTTTACACGACAGTATGGCTTCCGTAAGAAATCCAGTACGCTTTTACTACGATCGACTTAATTACTAAAATTAAATCCAACATTGATGCAAAGAAAGAAAGAAAAAAATTTCACACTCAGCATGAAGTCGAGTGAAAATTGGCCTTGGAATAATTATAGATCTTAAAAAAACCTTTGATACTCTTAGTCACTCCGTGCTATTAGACAAGCTAGCTGACATAGGTATAGCTGATAAGGTCTATAAAATGTTCGTATCATACTTAAACAATCGCCTCCAAATAGTCAAAATGAATAATTACTGAAGTGCACCACCACCCTTAAATTACGGTGTTCCTCAAGGATCAATACTTGGGCCACTATTGTTTCAAATAACGTTAATGCTACAAGTCAACTTGCACTTCACGGTGAAATATCTTTGTATGCTGATGACACTTGCATATTTTACTTCGGTCATTCTATTGATGACATCCTAAAACTGGCTCAAAGGGGTCTAGATAAAATTTCAGTCGGTCTAATTTACTGTAATGTAATTTACAATCTAATTTACTTACTGTAAATCTGACTAAGACTTCTTATATAATTTTAAGGCTAAAAACATAAATAAATAGTCATCTTTGTGAACATCAAATAAAAATAATCAGAAGAAAAGTATTTTGATTGCTTCGTGGCATGAGACGATGTCTTCCACGTCAAGTTAGCAGTAAAATTTATAATTCACTCTCAAAATCTCACTTAGATCATCTGATTGAAATATAGGGGCATGCAGCAAAAACAACATTTAAGGATCTTAATATCGCACCAAAATAAAATTTTCGAAGTACTTTTTCATTATGATTTCCTTATTCCTACAAACAAAGTGTATACAGAAAGTAAAATTATGAGTCTAAATCAAGTATATCATTTTAATACATGTCTCTTAATTAGGAAGATTATTATGATAAAAAACCAATACATTGTGAAACTACTTTTGTAACAAATAAGGAAAAAGACCGACGAAAACTTCGCAATGCTGACAACTTGTTGACACCGTTCCCTCGTACAAAGAATTACGGAACTAAAAATATGATGTTTGAAGGAGCACGGATATATAATAATATACCAAAAAGTATCAAAGATGTGAATTCGGACGCTTTATTTAAACGCAAACTTAACAGTTGTGTCATTGATAATATCCAAGGATCGTTAACTGCGAGCGAAATCCATTGAAATGACGTATGACAACCAGTTAGGGATGCCGATGGTTCTAAATTGATGAACTAAAATATTATGTACTAAAATAATACAAATAAATATAACTGAACAGAATCCCAGTCTCAGTGTAATGTTATTATTACAGTTAAATGGTAAATTTTTGTATTTTGGTTCTTGCTTTTAATGTGACTTTCTAAAATAAATTTTATTGGTTTTAGTTTTTTATTACAATATGTACACAAAACCGATATATCTTCTTTTTTTAAAAACCTATGCTCTTCAAGCAGTAGCTCCATTGTTACTTTAAATTAATTATTGTTACAAAACCATTTGAAAATGCAATAATAAGCAAACACAACCAGTACTTGACGGAGTCACATTGACACTCATGACAAGAACATACTTACTAGTTCGTCAATTTATCTTTTTTTTTTTATTTATTTATCAATATATTTATCAATTCCAAGAAGTTTTAGTTTAATGTCATAGATAGCACTTATTACTTATTAGTGTCTAGGTGACCTAGACACTGATAAGTATAATATAATGATATTAATGATAAATAAACACATTCCTCCATACATATGAATAAGTAGCATAACTGACGATTCGAAAGTGCTTGTTTCTAAGCCTACTCAATAAATAATTTTTGCCTTTGACTTGACTTGACTGGGTAGCAACCCTAGTACTTCAATGGATTTCGCTCGCAGTTAACGATCCTTGATAATATCCCTTTATCTTCGGCCTGAGTCCGGCCCTGGCGACTTACCGCTGCCGCTTTGCGCAGCGCAGGAATGTGATTGTTTTTTTTGTTGTTGTCATGTTTCAGTTTTACCCTGTAATGTATATTTAATTTGTTAGCCGGTTGATTTTGAATATTTTTTATCTAGTACGTAGTGTATTAAGCACAGACGCTCACGGGCGCTACGTAATACATACCTACTTAAGGCATGCCGATAAATCTCATTAAGTGAAATGTAATTCCTTTTGAGTTACAAGAACATTTTTTTTTTACCTGAAAGTTGTATTTTACCTGCGAGTGTTCATTGAAACACGAGCTAACGAAAGGATTCTATGATTGACCACGAGCGAGTTTTTCGACACACGAAGCTTAAAATAACTTTTCACCCGTGTATAACACAAAACTCTTCACCTCACTACAGCGAGGAAAATAAGAAAAAGGGTTTTCCGTAATTCCATAGGTGTCAATAAGTCTTTGTCACTCGAATCACTCATTTTTAATAACAAAACAAACTAGAAAATCATGCGAATATTTAACGTTGACGGCTTAATTGAAAATTGTTGACTTAAGCTTTTTTATTATTTCAGATGCGTTTTGTTCGCACATCGACTTACTTGGACTGTCAGAGCATTTTATCCACTTTTACAACAAGAATGAAGGTTAATATTGAATGCTGATATTTATGAATTAAAAGAACGTTGTAAGACTGTATTTTGTGTTTTTACTCGATGCAATTCATTAATTGTGATGTTAAAAATTCAGCACTTTTAAATATCACCTAACCTGCCTTCAAATGTCAAAACTCTTTCTTCACATGTGGATAAAAGCGATTTTCTCAATAGATATCAAACAAACAAAAAGGGCTTTCCGAGCTAGTGAGATGAAAACAAAGGCATATTTTGGACATTCGTCGATTTTTCATATAATAAGAAAAATGTACTAACTCAATTTCACGTGAGGATCATTTCATTGTATCTCACTTTTTGACGCAATCGGGCAAAAATCCTGCAGCAGAACTTAATTACCTTCGTTTAACAAAAGAAGAAGAATACAATTATTTGAACAAAACACATGGTTACAAACACAGGCATTAATTAATTGGATATTGCTTGATGGTAGTATACATTATTTTAACAAACAATTAATTTGATTCTTAGGCCACTATGGAACTAAATCAAAGTGACGTAATGATTCAAATCGTAATATACTTCTAAAGAATTCAATTAAGTAATTAAATTTCACTTTGACTTAGGTGCATATAGAGGCGTAAGAATCATATTGGTTGATTGTTTTAATATCGCCTAGTTCTTGCTGTAAACAGGTACCTACGGGCATGTTTCAGAAAACCGAAAGAGGCTTTAGACAAATACCAAAATTGTTTGAATGATAATTAACCGGCGTAATCACTACATAGTATAAAACATAGTCGCTTTTTCTGTCCCTATATCCCTATGTATGCTTAAATCTTTAAAACTACTCAACGGATTTTGATGCGGTTTTTTTTTAATAGATAGAGTGTTGAAGAGGAAGGTTTATATGTATAATAGGTACTTTAATCCATTGTACAAAAGTAAGAGGCAAACGACTCTCAAAAGATTTGAATGGTGTCACAACTGGGTGGAACAGCCTGACACGGACATTAACCTACTGCGCCGGAGTCGCCGGACTTCGAGTTCGAACTTGCGCAAAAAGCCTAGTTTATATTTAACAATTTAAAAGGAAATTGTAACGAGTCAATTACGCTTATTCTTACATATGTAATCAATCTACAGTTGTCGTTTCAATAAGATTTAATATAATTCTTGAAAAGATGCCAATTTCGGTCTGATAGGGATGTTAGCCAAATCTATAATAATATTATATACGCGAAAGAACTCTCTTTGTTTCTTACGCATTCATAGCCACACCACAGATCTGTTTTAGTAACATTTCATATAAGATAGCTTGAGCCTCGGGGGGGCACTTAAAATACATTTCAACCCAGAAAAAGAAAAATAAGCTAGTTAATACCTACATTCTAAGAAATATGGTCGTCATTACGCTATTGACATTACAACCGCAATAAATAGGTATATATTTTCTGTACAATATAATTTTCAGGATCGGCTTCTAAAACCGCAATTAAATTAAATAACACGGACAATTTATTATAACGGATTACAGTGAACATATTTCGATAACGTTTATTTACCGTAATATCGAAACCGCTTATATTTTTGAATATCAGTTAAATCAAACCAGTTTGTTATACATTTTTAATAATGCAGATAGTGAAATGCAGTGATAACTAGTAATACCAAATTTTTCACCAGAAGTCAAAAAACCGATAAGTTGGTTTGGTTTGTACTATCCCTCTTAATCCTGTGCGCTCTGTTGCAACTCTAAATGATGTTTTCGTAACGGCATGCATCAAAGGTTACATTTGTCATTAGCCTTAAGTATTAGTCTCATAAGTTCATAACACGAGTGCTTAAATTGAATGCAGTTAATTCGGGACGATCATCAGATAGTTAGTGGCATTATCGCTGCGAGATGGCCGGCAGCGCGGCCGCCAGCCGAGCAGTAACACCGGCGTCCCGCGGCCCGCGGCGGCCGAGTCGGCCGACCACTAATTACCTAAGCACATGACTCGTTCATGTTGCTCACTATATCAGCCTCAACAACGCTTTATGTTATTATTCTTGGGTTCACCAGTTGAGGCATGATTATGACGTGTAGTCGAGAAATCGAACCGGTCAAACCATGTCGAGCCAAACTCACTGAGTGAGTAAGTAGTTCCGCAGCCGTTGTAACAAACAAGTATCAATTTGCACGCAATGTGTATTTTGTCGTATTGTACCTATTGAGTATAAGTAGATAATTGCTGGCTCCTTTCCTTCAGTCTGAAATAAATTAACTGTAGTTTAGTTCAATTAGAGCTTAACTGCAGCGAATATTTGTCTCACAATACTCGGTGCTTTAGTAAGTACTGCATAACAAAGCATTGCGCGGGCCGCGCTCGCAATCGAACCCCGCCATACAATGCATTGAGACCCTGAGCCACATTCGAATCGTTAGCAAACGAATGCCAAACCCATTCTGATGAATTTTCTCCGTATCCTATCCACTAATATATAGATTTAGGGAAGGTTATGGGGCGATAATGTGTACTTACTCGGTAATTTTTTGGAAAGTGATTAGGCTCGTAATACGAGTAAAGTGTAGTAAAGTTATAAGTTATATACCAGGTACCTATTCAGTGACCCTAGATAAGAGGCATTGCGAGAACGTTATCGTTATCGAAAATGTATAGGATACCTAAACGTAAGCTGCCGGTTCGTAGTGTTAGAGCGCTTATGTCAAATCCATAATTATGTTTTTTACAGTTTCCGAAAATCGTTTACATTAGTGTTATGCATCTCGTGCAGGGCCTCTAACGTTACCCTGCCTCGATACAAGGAAACGGGCCGTGCGCGGGCAGAGTCCATCTTGTCTCGTCCCGACCGCTGCGCCGCCTCGGTCAGGGATGCTTGTATAGGTAGTTACTGCAAATTGAGGTAGGGCTAAGAGCCAGCCTTTTCCTTCAAATATTGTCAAATTCTGCAGGGTTTGTTTTTGCGATTACCGTACTGTAACAATTTCAAAACGTTCCTCAAGAGAATATAAGTCCCAAACTTGTGAAATAGTTTTAGTGTAAAACTCACAAGGACTTTTATGTGGCATGAATTTTGAGATGTATAATAAATAATAATCTACCGGCACTGAATAAATAACACGGTTTCAAATCTTTTTTGGTTAAAATATCAGAATCGGCGCTTAAGAATACTTTAAACAAAACCATTATTTGGTTTGATCGGGTTACCTTCATATAGTATTAATATCATCATTTGTCAAACCTGTGTTTTAGTGCCTACCTACATTGTTATTGTCCGTTTAAAATAAGATATCCAGTTTCTAGAGAGCAGAAGGCCAATGCCGAGTGTTAAGCCAATACTGAGTGTTATGATTTTATATTAAGCAAGTTTTTGTCATGAATGTTAGTTGCCCTTGTTTTATCGCTTCTGTTTGATAACGTCAAGGTTGAAAAACCTTTATAGAACGTTACTATATTTTGTGATAGATCTAACTAGCCTAGCTAGTAGGTATACATTTATTCGTTGGTAGCCTCTCTCTCTTTTTCACCGTACGTCGTTCTCTCCCCCTGTCTTTCTCTTCCTTTATTTCGCTTGGTGGAGGTGTCAGTATTCTTTTTGTAATCGTTTACTCGATATAGGAAAGAGGTACAGTCAAGGTCATAAATATGTATACACTTTAGTACCTTGTCTATTTAACGTCATGTTTGAACTGCCATATGAAATTGACACAGCGATTAAAGTGACAAGGTACTAAAGTGTATACATTTATTTAAGACCTTGACTGTACTAGATAAAAATGAAAATCCAGGAACATCTGGTTGCCGGTCCAGAAATCGACTAACTTCAGATCGACTGAACTTGTAATTCTATTCTGTGATTTTTAACTAGGACATAATCACTTTATATTCATTATAGGATCTTCTACTACTACTGGCACTTTCAAATGTTGCCTAACGGATATGGATACGGGTTTGTGCGTATCTGAACACTTGATTGTACTAAAACGATTACCCTACAAAAATATTAAAACTACACAAATAAATGTAGTAGGTACAAAGGTGAACTTATATTTAAAATACTATCACGTGCTATCACGGTTACTCGATGAAAAGTTTCACATTTAAAAAGTTCATAATAACGCACTTGTTATGTAAATAAACAGATAAAAAGATGATTTCCCTCAACAACGTAATTGCTGTAATTTGCATGTTAAAGACTGTCATTAAGTTGTAATTCTCCAGCTTTAGGAACTTTTTGTGTGATTTTAAGCGGCCAATTCAATAACAGGGTGATTCTTATTCTTACGTGTTTTTGTGTGATTTGTAAGAATTGAATATTTTTTTTAGAGAAATCAATAAATTTTATATCAATTTACTTAGTAAATTACCTGTAACATCATGTCTGAATATAATTTTTAAAATAAAATGATTATAAAGTTGTTTAAAAAAAATTACAACTCCAAAATGTCACGGACCGTGTAGTGTGAGATTGCCAAATTTGGAAATAATATTTTTTTTTCTGAAGAAATTTGATTTGTTTTCGCGTAATATTACAGCAATCCCGCAAGACTAATCTATGTTCTATGTGGCTGTAAAAATTTAAAAAATAAAAAAAGATCCTTTTTTGATTTTGAACAACATAAAGTTTGTGAGTAATTTTTGTGTCACGACCATGTGCGATACTTTAAAAATGTGGGACTCGGTAGAAAAGTATCTTTGATGCTAGTAACCCTTTTTAATATTTTTTAGAACAGCAACACAGTCGTTATACCAGTTTTGCTAAGGGCTGAATGTAGTGTGTCTCACAAAAAAAAACAACTCATTTACATATTTGAAAAAAGGGACAACCTTAACACGTCAACGCCGTGTACGATTTTTAAAGGCAAGTGCCAGTTTCACGCTATTGTTTTAAACATAATTTGTACCTCATACAGTGCTTTTTAAGATAATTACTTAAGATTTGCTAAATCATGACTAGTTTATAGGTTATACCGAACACGTTTCAAATTGTCACGGCCATGGTATGTAAAAAATGTCACCACCATGGACTCTTTGAGTACATGGTCGTGACATAACAACGCGTGGTCGTGACATTCTATGTTATTTCAATAATTTAATGGTAAAAAAGGTAAAAAAACTAACCCTTATGGTAAAGAATTCGGTGGCTGTCTGTCCGTCTGTCTGTCTGTCACAGCAGATTTTCTCAGCTACTACTAAACGTATCGAAATTTGGCGTAGTTGTACAATTTGCGTGCCCGCATCTATTTACAAATAATAATAGACGATTTTTTTTATATATTAATTGGAAATGGGTGTAAAAGAGGGTTTAAAAGAATTAAAGTAAAGCGGTTATACCAAGTGAGTATCACATGAAAGGGCTTGTTGAGTGAATGAGTCCCGATTTGATACTCGATTATTATGTTTAATATTTACTAATAATACACTCGTAAGCAAAAATATCGAATCACTTTGCATTTTTTCATGTGAACCCAATATCTTTGTAAATTGGTTTATTTTTCTAAATTACTTAAATGTAATTACGTTTCTTGAAATATTAGCTTTATAAAAAGCTATGAAACACAAAAATTGGCCCAGAATTTTTCAGATTATGGGCAATTTCCCGGTTTGTGAGCCTTTACTCGTTACGACGTGCACGACTTGCACTATCCTTGACCCCTATATAACGGGGGTAGAGGGGGGTTCCTTATCAGTCACTTATCAGAAGTCGACCGGTACACATCTCCGCAAAGCCACTGAAGCTCAAGTCGCCGTAGTCGTCCAGCTTCTGCAAGAAGGGCGTAGTCAACGTTCAGTAGCTGCCGAGGTGAATCTGAGCCAATTACAGTTTGTAAACTTTACCAGAGGTTCCACCAAACTGGGTCTTTTACTTCAAGACCAAGAAGCGGCCGCAGAAGGTGCACATCAGAGCGCGACAACCGCTTCGTTGTACTCAATATCTCTCCGAGATCGTCACCAGACTGGAGTTACCATCCAGCAGCGTCTGCGTGAGGTGCGAGGAGTGGTTGCCAGCGAGTGGACAGTGAGAAAAAGACTCAAGGCAGCGAATTTAACACCCAGGAGGCCTGTGACGGGGCCGAGGTTGCTGGCACGGCAACGTACAGCCCGAAGAGCATTTGCAGAAATTCATAAGAATTGGACCCTTGAGCAATGGACCCCAATTCTCTTCTCGGACGAGTGCAGAATATGTCTGAATGGCTGCGACCGAAGGGGAAGAGTCTACAGGAGATCAGAAGAACGATATGCTCAGTGCTGCTTCTCCGAAAGAGTCGCCTAGGTGGCTCTGTTATGTTTTGGGGCGGCATCTCGTACGACGCGCGGACCGAGCTGGTTTTCATGCCTAGCGGTGGTCGTGGCGGTGGATTGACTGCTGCCAGGTACATAACGGAAATTCTGGAAGAGCATGTCGTCCCTTATGCTGGTATTTCTGATTAGGGGTTCATGCTAATGCAGGATAATGCCCCTTGTCATACCGCAAAGGTCACCGCTGCCTACCTCCGCGAGGTGGGCATCGAGTCCATGAACTGGCTAGCGATGAGTCCGGACCTTAACCCCATTGAACACATGTAGGACTATCTGAAGAGAAAGGTTCGGGATCGGGATACTGCTCCTGCCACTGTTGACGAGTTGAAGATAGCTTTGCTGGAGAAATGGAATGGAATGGGATGCTATTCCTCAAGACTATGTTAGAAAATTAATTAGATCGATGAAAAATCGCTTAAACTGTGTCAGTAAGGCTAGGGGTGGCAATACCCAATACTAATTTAATAATAATAAATCGTATTGTATGTTAAACGAGCCTTTTATTCCGCCTACTTCCGTTATTCGTGATTTTTTTCAGCCTTTGGGCCTTGAATATTAAATTAGCACATTTTCCAATGCGTTAAATTATTAGCTTTTATTTGGTACCATAACTTTCAGATTCGGGTGGGAAATTACAAAGATATTGGATGCACATGAAAAAATGCAAAGTGATTCGATACTTTTGCTCGCGAGTGTAGGTAGATTCTATGTGATATCGAAACAATGCTGCCTGTGATCAAATAGTTCTAAGAATAAAAGGCTGATTTATCGTATTAAGCAGATGATTAGGTATGTACCTGACGGTATTTTGACAAGATCTCAATTGTGTGTGATTTAATTATTTGATGTTCTCAAAGAAGTCATAACAAATAAAAACTGTTGATTAAACCAATTTAGTGTCCTTTATTGTTTTCAATCACTTTAAACTGGGATGACATTAGTTTAATAAACTTAATATTAACATTTAGAGTGAAAAATATAGAACTGTCACATCCATGTCATACAGTGTCACAGCCACGATCAGTAATGTCACGACCGAGGCACAACCTGTCACATCCGTGTTTATGTACCATTTTTTTTTACCTTTCCTGACGGCATTAAGCTTGCTCATATGCATCGAAAATATGCTTTTGGTATATACTTTCGATGTACATCGCAATATGTCGTGAAAAAAAAAGTTTGATTTTTTTAAGTTATCCGGAGTATTTTTAAGAATCACCCAACAGGTTATAGATACTTATATGCATCCAACGTCAATTTTTTTACATGAAAGTGGTAGTTAATTTGCATAGAAAGAAAAGTTTGTTTGCATATGTACCTAGAACCTACGTATTGACAGGTATCGCTATTTAGGTTTCTGTCATATACTTAATGATCTCAACTGTTTCAAGCATCATCTTTAGGGTTCCGTAGTCAAACTAGGAACTTTTATAGTTTTGCCATGTCCGTCCATCTAGCCTAGCTCGGAGACTCTTAGTACTAGAAAGCTGTAATTTGGCATAAACATACATATTACTCACGCCAACAAAGTGGTAAAATAAAATCTTGAAAAAGATTTTTTTTAGTGTACTTCCCCTACACGTAACGTGGGGGTGTTTTTTACGTAATGTACATAATGGTATATCACACACAAAATACTATACGCTCATTTTACTATAAACGCAATAATATAATAATGTTAAGTAAACCAAACTTAATAATATGAGCACACCTACATATGCCACATCCAACCGCGTGCTATGGCGCACCGTCTAATCTTTTTCCTACATCGCTGTGTCTGAGGTGCAGTTGGTGACGCATACTTATGTTCCGAGCATTTAGAGTAACATAATTGTAATTAATTTCTACCTACTTTGATTTTATACCATGTTACTTTTGTATATAACATTCGTAAAAAACTGTATGCTTAGTTTTAGTTTTAACCTGTAACTCTTCTCATGTACTTAATTGAATTCTGTAATTCTTTAAGAGAATCATTGCAAAATATGTGACGTCACACTAAGAAAGGGGGGCTCACAAATGTGACCAACTGTGACAGGAACGAAGGAGGGGTCAAAAAATCACGAAATCAGTGTGACCCTAGTACCAAATTGTAGCGCGTTTAGTCTTTTTATATTTTTACAAAGCAACCTTTCTGTAAAATCCAAAGTATAGGACACGGATATTTATG
Source organism: Acleris holmiana (assembly GCA_949316455.1). Taxonomy (NCBI): domain Eukaryota; kingdom Metazoa; phylum Arthropoda; class Insecta; order Lepidoptera; family Tortricidae; genus Acleris; species Acleris holmiana. The sequence continues at coordinate 60,217,661 of OX438762.1, read as the reverse complement.
AAAACTAAAAAAAAAACAAAAATTTCGTGCTTTTATAGACATGGCAGATCCCGTGGCACCAACTACCAAAAACCTGTCGAACATGACATTTTGCTGGGTAGAAATTATCAGTTATAGTCGTATTACTGAACTATGAAGGTGTTTTAAAAGTATTTGTTATATTTGTTTCTTTTGTTTCAGGGAACAATATATCTTCAATGTTTTTGAAGTCATCGTGAGTACTTTGGAAACGAAACTACAAAGAATTGAAAATCTTGACAAGGCAGTAGAACATTTGATGAGGAGAGTCGAAGCTTTAGACTCTAGGGTTAATGACAATATTCATAAAACAGATGCTATAATTTCAAAACTTGGAAATCTGGACTTGAAGCTCTTTAGTCTTCTTACTGAGGAAGAGGAAAAAGGGACAGCAGAAACTACCACAAAAAGACAAATTGTCAATAAAATTAGTGACTCTCAATTGCTGGACAGAAAACTGGAATCCTTAAACCAAAAAGTATCAGATATTGATTCAAAATTAGTAGGCCTTAAGAATCAAATCGACAGCAACTTTTTACCCGTCGATGATATCAATGCCGAAGCAAGTGAAAAAAAACCAATAAGTCTTAATGTTATAGAAATCGCTAAGGGATTAAATACTGAAGTTATCACCGAAATCACGAAAGAAGTGGATCAGCTTCGAACATCGATGTCGACAGTAGACCGAAAATTACAGTTTCACATTAATCTTGTGTCTGAAAATCTGGGCAAAGTGCTGTACATGATGGCCGACGTGCACGCGGCTATAGTCGAGCCCGAGGCTGCGTCTATAAACGTTAACGGTCTGTTCAAAAATCGTACTACGACTAGTACACAGTCTCCAGTTACTAAAGGTAGTAAAATAGACACGCTTGTCAACAAGATCATTCCTATGATGAGCGTCTCTGAAAAAATGGACGAAGTTTGGGACGTCGTAGTCGGTACAAAAAGCTCAGTCGACGACTTGGTTCCGAAATCTGATGAACTGCTGACTCAAACCCAACGCCAAGAACGGGCGATAGGGCAGATACACAGTGACTTACGGCTGAAAACTAATCTCATTATAGAAAACTTGGATATGGTCGAAAAAAGACTAAAGAAGCAAGAAGATGACGTGGCTACATTAGCACAACGACCTGTGCCAGCGGAACTACTATTGGACCCCACGATAGACCGGCTCGTAGAGTACGGGCCCACGCGCTACCGCGTCGACGAACCCGCCACCGACCCCAGCACCAACTCCGCCGCCGTCACCACCTCGCAGCCCGCTCTCACTAACAGGTGACATCTCTCAATATCCTTCTACTCCTGTTGCTGTTCACTTGCGACATCTGCTAGCAAATACGCAAAGCGAATTGTGCGATTGTTTATTTATTTCATATCATTGACCTCTTTTGTTATGCTGGGCGGATTGAATGGCCAGGCTACGGTTGCGCATGCGTAAACCTGTGACTAATAATTGTATCGCACGCAGCCCGAACACCTCAAGCAGCTCGGGTGCGCCCGGGCCGCTTGCGGCGCCGCAGCCGCAGCTACCGGTGGCGCCGGCAGCGGCTGCCGGCGCGCCGCGCCCCGCCAGCCGCAAGGGCGGCATCATCTTCCCGAGCGTCAAGAACAAGCCCATCGTCGGGAATAACACCTTCGCCTCGGAGATCGTCGCCAACTATAAAGACGTGAAAGTGAGTCGTCGTTACATAAACTGTTCTAATGTGCACGTAATATTGTGGGTACATTAATGTCTTTAAAAATACACATGAAGATAATCTATAACAATATATAGATATAGTGTGTTTTTTTAACTGGGATCGTATGGGAAAATCCGAAACTATAGGAGATACAGTATAAACTATCTTAGCAAACATTAGATCTTTTTTGTTAAAAGATTTTTGCCATAGTTATTTATTTAGTCAAGCGTGAGTTCTCCCTAAGAATGAGTAAAAGTGTATTTTTTTAATAAATCGTTCAGTTCATTTGAGGTTCATTTCATTGTATGGAAAGAAAATAATTGAACCAGCAGAAGTTGATCGTCTTTACTAATATGTTTTTTCATACAATTTGTAAGTAGGTAGTATTAAAAAAACTTTTTCCTTATTAAAAAAATTAGCTTCAATTTAATAATATTTACATGTGTGTATATATACAGGGTGTCCGGGAGATACAGGGTTGGCTAGCTTAGCTCAGGAGTGTCCAAAATATGATAATTCATGTTTTTTTTTTTTTATGTGAAGGAGAAGGCACCCGAGCACTCAGGCCACCTGATGGTAAGTGGAACCTGAGACCCATAGACATTTGAATCCTCAAGACCCTAAGACCTCAAATGCGTTGCCAACCCTGAGGACTAAGATGGAATGCCTCTATGCTAGTACTGGTGGTCTTATCCCCACACCGGAACACAACAATGCGAACACTGTTGGTTGGCGGGTGGTTAATGGATAAGATGGTGGTAGCGATCCGGACGGACCCTGCACAGGGTCCTACCACCACTAAAAACTATGTTTAGTAAAAGTCGCACCAAAAACAAAACATATCAACTTTTAAAGTTATTGGAAATGTGGTACCCTTGTACTCCATCTTCGATGTCATGGCCACGGTTATTAGAAATATTCAGTTTCGTTTGCTATCAAAGAAAGCTAATAAAATTTGCTTTATGACCCTTTATCAATATTAATAAATAAACAGCTTTTTTCATATTTATGAAAAGTCAAATTAAAAGTTTAGGAATCTTGGTTTTTCTTTCGGCAACTTTGTCATAGCACGGTGTGAAAAAAAAATATGGAAGTGAAAAAAAAACAAAGTAGTTTAATTTGGCAAAAATTCAAAAAGTCGTGAATTCAAACCCTATTTGATTTTGAACCAGCATAAAAAAATATCAATCCAAAAAAAACAAAAAGTGAACATTATGGTATGTCAAGTATACTAGACACTATCAAATTAAGGGTTAACTTGATTTTAAACGAAGTAAAAGTCATTTTTTAAATTGTATAGTTTGATAGAATTGAGTCTTTGTTGGACAAACTTAATAAAACTTTGCTGCTACAATCAATAAACTCAATTGTTATATCAATTGATAGTCTCCATTAAACAGGCTAATTTTTGAAGATAGCAGCACTACTGTACAGGTATTTATACATTTCTTGACACCGTGCGATGTCAAACTTGACGGAACAAAAACTCAAATTCCTAAACTTAAAAATGCTAAATATTTATAAAATTTGTTTAAAGTGTATAAAAGAAAAATTTATAAGCTTTTTTGATAGGAAACCCGAAACTGTTTTTTTTTGATCGAAACCCCTAGGGTACTTCCTAAAGTCCTAGAAAGCTGAAATTTGGTATATAAGCTAGTATTAGTGTACAAACAAAAACAAATCTCTTTCGACCTCCTCTATTGAACCTCTGAGTACTAACTAGAACTTTTTAGTTATTCTACGGATTGCTTCTGAAATCGATATCTGAGGATCTGTGTAACCTCCGATAAAGAATCCGCTAACATAATAAAAAAAAGTAGTTGACATCTTGAACTTTTGTATTATTCAATTGATTGCTTCCAAAATCGATATGTAGGGATTTGTATGGTCTCCAACAACGAATCCGTTGACAGAATGAGAAAAAGTAGCCAGCATCTTGAACTTTTGTGTTATTCGACTGATTGCTTTTGAAATCGATATCTTGAACTTTTTAGTTATTTGACCGATCGCCTTCAAAATCGATGTATAGGGATCTGTGTGGTCTCAGATAACGAACCCGTTAACATAATCAGTGAAAGTAGCCAGTAGTAGTATAACTTTAGCATTTTAAGATGTCCTTATTCTTCGTTAGTTATATACGTTTCGGATTGCCTAGCAACTGCACAGCATCAAATAAAACTGAAACTTAAACAAACCTAGTTTATTTATTGGCTGCTTTTTGAAGAATACTTTAGTCTACTACGACATATTTTGGATACCTTTATTGTTAAATTTTATGCTGTAAAAAAATCTCATTCTAATGAATATCTTTTTTAAATAAACTTTCCGGAAACATAGACTTAGCACGATGAAACTGATTTTGTTCATTTCTTTGTAGATTAATTCAGCTGCTTTGCAATTTAGGTGTTTTCTTCGAAAACAACAGCGAAATATGTGGTACGTTCTCTCTACATATTGGGGAAAATCGTCCGGTGGTACAAATGGTAAACCTCGGTTAATGTTTTTGCTGTATTCTCTGTATCTCATTATAAAATACAAAGGAAACCATTTCTCTAGACGCGACAGTCGCCACTGACAGCACTGCCATGTCCACCTACCCTGGATACCTATTTTCAAAACATCTCGTTAGAATGTGACGTCTCGTTGAGATTTGACATTTGCTACAGACATGTGACAAATTTTAACGAGACTTTTTGAATATAGGAACACAGGGTTAGCGGTCTCGTAGAGGCGTTTGTATGTGTGAGTGCGTCGTTTCGAACGTTTGTTCGTAGCTTCTTCACTGCTTTATAGCTATATATATTATTATATACAGTATCATGGCCGCCTTGTTGAATTTCAAATTTGATGTCATTTTCGAAATTTACGCTCTGACTGTATGATAAGCCACACTTAATACTGAACCACCACATTTTAAGTATTACGTAACGTTCGCGTGTTCGCCGGCGGGGGCCGTGTCGCAGTGTGAACCCCACTATGGCCCATCAAACGCAATCAATCGTCGCCCGCTGGGATGCAGGGTAGGCTTTATGTATGCAGCCCACCCAGCGTCTGGACGACCTCTGGGAAAAAGTGGAGGGTAGGACGAGCTCATGTATTTTATTGAAACAATAAATCCACAACACAAAACAATGAAGGCTCATTCAAACAATTACAAATCAGGGAAACCTTTAATGTGTGTACGTTTACGCGGTGTGTGTGTGTGTGTATGTGCGTGATGAGAATAGAGGAATAGTTATTTTTCTTGTACCTACAGAAATAGATCTTTCAAGTTACCTTCTCGATTACTCTGTTTCATCCAGGCGAAACGTTTCGGCCATCGACGCTCGGTTTCCCATGTACTAATTCCCCTTTAATTATTTAACATTCCTATGTTATACTATTATATTATAAAGTTGTAAAAGAGTATATCTTTACAGTCAGCATCAAATATACTTTTCACCTCAGCACCTTGAAAAGGGTGGTTTTGCTGTTTAAAAACAGTGAGCAAAATACGATTTTGCTGCGAGCGTGAGACAAAGTAACTTTTTAATTTTTGTTCCGTGGCCGTGGTGCGGCGCACGGGCGGCTGGGGGATGTCGTTTTATTTTTATCATGTTGTTTTCTTTTTACCTTATTGTAGTTTATGTGACTGTTACATAATAAAATCACACGAGTGTTTTAATGCCTAATTATATACAGTTACAATCTACATACATATATTATTAAAAAAAAAACATTCTAAACTATTTTTGCGACAAGACAAATAGAACGTCAAAAATGGCGGCACCCGTAGTTTTTTTTTTAATTCAGGGACAAACTAGAGTCGGCCTATACTATCATATCGTTCGATATCAAGTAACAAGCGAGATTTGTCAAAATTGTATGCAATTGACATTCCATTTCGAATAAAATGTTATCTCGAGTGATATAAGAATCGAGGTTAAATAAAATTGCTGTTTTTCAAACATGTTCGAAATTTGAATGTAATATTGATATCGAATTTGATGTTTAAGCAATAATAACATTTTCACAAATAAGAAATTTGTTCTAACAAAACATTTTATCTTTATGCTAGTCGTAATTTGCCGTTTTTGAGCGCATCATAGAGGGTTTATGATATGTGTGTAGATAAAGGTTATATTTTCTCGCAGCTAAGGTGAAAAACTGTATGTGCAACACAAGACCAAAGTTATTTGCATCCCGTGTCTTTGAATCCCTCGCTGCACTCAGGACTCGCTACGCTCGTGATTCAATTCTAGAATCCTTCGCTTGCTCGGGATTCAAAATCAACACTCGCAGCAAAAAACAACTTTGCTCTCTTGTTGCACATATAACTATTTCAACTCAGCACCGCAAAAAGGGTGGTTTTGCTGTTTAAAGACAGTGAGGAAAATTCGATTTTGCTGCGAGCGTGAGACAAGTAACTTTTGTTCACAATATAAAGGTGGCCGTGGTGCGGCGCACGAGCGGGACTGGAAGATGTCGTTTTATTTATCCATGTTGTTTTTTTACCTTATAGTGACCGTTACATAAAAACATCATACGAGTGGGTACATACACTGCTTTATCTATATACATATATTATTATAAAAAAAAAAAAAAAAACAATATAAACTATTTTTTGCGACAAGACAAATAAAACGTCAAAAATAGCGGCACCCATTTTTTTTTTTAATTTTAGAGACAAAATAGTGTTGGCCTCCGTTATCATATCGTTCGATATCAAGTAACAAGCGAGATTTGTCAAAATTGTATGCAATTAAAATTTAATTTCGAATAAAATGTCATCTCGAGTGATATTAGAATCAAGGTCAAGTAAAATTCCTTTGTTTTTCAAAGATGTTCGAAATTTGAATGTAATAATGATGTCGAATTTGATGTTATTTATTGTTAAGTAATAAAATAACAACATTTTCACAATTAAGAAATTCTTCTAACAAATCTTTATGGTAGTCTCTATGGTATGGTAATATTTATGGTAGTCGAAAGTAATTAGCGGTTTTTGAACGCATCATATAGGCTTTATAATATGTGTGTAAATAAAGGTTATATTTTCTCGCTGCTAAGGTGAAAAATTGTATGTTCAACACAATACCAAAGTTATTTGCATCTCGTTTCTTTGAATCCGTCGCTGCACTCAGGATTCTAACCTAGAACTCGCTACGCTCGTGGTTCAATTCTAGAATCCTTCGCTTGCTCGGGATTCAAAATCAACACTCGCAGCCAAAAACAACTTTGCTCTCTTGATGTACAAATAACTATTCCTATTAATACGAAGCAGTTGCTTGTAATTCACATTTTTTACAGATATATTGCATAACATCGGCCATGACATTTTAGTATGGGACTATTTAAATGTCAATAACTTACTTTGAAAATACATATCGCTTTGTTTTCATCTGTGTGCAATGGGTCCTGCACCAATTCATAATGCAACATGGCATTTTTGCAGCATAATTTTAATCCGGTAATCAATAAAATCATTTTTTTGTTGTAACTCTAAAAAACTGTTTGATACTACGTCAGAAAATCGACTAATAGACGTTTCGGTGATTTACCTCCCTCCCACCACTTTTGTATACCAAGTTTCAGTTTTTTATTATTTTTATGAAAACTGTTGAAGCTAAATTGACTATTAGACATTTATTCTTTATTAAATCTAATATATAAAATTCTCGTGTCACGGTGTACGTTATTGAACTCCTCCGAAACAGCTGGACCGATTTTAATAAAATTTTGTGTGTAGGTATATCGGGTAGGTCTGAGAAACGGCCAACATCTATTTTTCATACCACAAAGTGCAAAAAAAAAATTGCAGCGGGCGAAGCCGATGGCGGGTCGCTAGTTATCTACATATAAAACTCTTCTTAAATTAATTTGTTAGGACTTATAGTTTTCAAATTATGATTACTTTACTTAAAATATTGTTTGCGAAAATGCACGTCAATGATCAACTTGTGCCTTGGTCCAGACACATGTAGGTAGTGGCATGATGTTCTTCCATGCATTAATAAGTTGTGATACTGTATCAGAATTCAGTGGTGAGGGAAAGAAATCGTTTTAAGGCCTGGAAAGCGCTTCCCGAAATCACCAAAACGCTTGTTCGAAAAATGGTTACGATCTGCAAATCTAACTGAAACCCGGCGAATGGATGTTTTGGCGAGATATATCCTTCTGGCATACGATAGTACAAGTGGCTTAAAAAATGTCGACGTAGCAAGTCTGCAAGTGCAACGAAAATGCTTGTGGTATTATTAGATCGTAAATAAAATATGTAATAGTTAGTCATAAGTGGTAGTTTTTTTAATAGCTAAAATCAAAATCATTTACTTACCCCAATTATACTCGTAGTGAGTTTATTTTAAAAACCATAAGTTCTAGCAACATGCTCTTAAATGCAAAATTGTAGAACTACTGTTTGCTACTTTTGGCAGAACATTTTAACGTGGCTTTTTTAGGGTTCCGTAGTCAAAAGAGGAAATAGTTTTACCATGTCTGTCAGCCCGTCCGTCCGTCTGCAGCTTAGCTCAGAGACAAAATGATTTTTTATAGTTTTCCTCCTTTCGCCATATCCGTCCGTCTGTCCGTTGCTCCGTTCGCAGCTTTGCTGCCGACAAAGTGGTAAAATAAAATCTTGAAATCATTTTTTTTAGTTTACCTTCCCTACATTTAAAGTGGGGATGGTTTATTTTTCTCGTCTTCCATATCGTGGGGTGTCGCTGGTTAGTATTTAAAAAATACTTTTTTCGATTAAGGGGGGCGTTTGTTAATATTAAGCGTTAAATTAGGTCTTAACACCTTTATTCAATATTTTTTTATAGAGAATTTAACGAAAAATATCTGTTTCATAGACAGTTTAATAGTAACTTTAACGGGGTGCACATAAAAAACTGAAATTTGTGACACAAAAGTAGGGGTGGGGGGGAGAATCACCCCTGGCGTGTTCCTACTTCTATATTGTCTTATGCGTGCAAAGTTTCATGCTTTTTGCCGGATGGGACCGTATTTGAAGCTAAAGAGCCATGTTACGGTAATCGCGGTAAGTACGAGTAAGTATGAGAATTTTGTAGCGTTAGCCAATCTCGCGAATTTTTCACGTTCTGCCTTCGACTAGACTCATTTACAATAGCAGGTTTGGTTACGTTTACGAAGTAGATATCCTCAATGGGCTACCAGTGGTTGATAAACAGTAACTAGAGTAATATTTTACAAGTCGTTCGACATACAGGAGTCCGTTCATATGTGGTACGTGAGTTCCGCTCTTGGAAAGTTGCACCGGGCTAATTATTACGTAAATCTGGTTCATGTTCGTAAACATTGCTTTCCGCGGCTTTGTCAGCGCGCAAAAACCGGCTGTTCCCACCATCGAGAGTTACCAATGATTACAGCCAGTTATTGTTCTTAGAGTGCGAGCTGCGGTTATGTCGCGGGTGACGCAACCGCAGTGGCTATATCGTCGAATCAATGTTTAACAAATTATTTGAAGCAGATATCGGCTTTTACTCGCCGCCTCTCATGCGCCTCTGTGACCTAGGAGGCGCTCATTCGTTTTTAATTTACTAGCGACCCGCATTGAGTTCGCTTGGGTGCAATCTCGTGTACCTGCTATGCACGTAGGTATAAATGTTAACGAGAGATGGGAACTACGGAGGGGTTTTAAAAGAGTGAAAACAGGACAAAATATCAATGGGGCATTACACTCAATCTTGGCAACCTAGATCGTTTCGAGCAAAGCTAGTTCTAGTCCTCTTGCCTCGTTTATAGCCCAAGAGCTGTTAAGCATTTCTGGGTAGGTGTTTGAGGCACCGTGGAACCTTGAACAGTACCTAGGTGCTTTTATTATATCTGATTACAAAGAGGCAGACCTGGCAGAGGCCGTATACGAAATTTAGCCGATTTCGCTGATTTACTTGATTTTACAGACATGATTTTACAGTTGAAATACTTTTCTCCAAATTTTAATGCGCTGTACGAAAGATAATTTTGATTTTCAACGAATGTATCGCACCTTCGTTAGAACAAGGGCAAAATATACAATGTAACTAAAGGGGCAATTATGCCCTTGTCCACTAGAACTAGGGCACAATGTACAATGTGACTAAAGGGGCAATTGTGCCCTTGTTCTACCGAAGGTGCGGTATGATGAGCTAATTTTTTGTTATTATTATTTTATTTTGATGTATCGACCTGGAACCGGCGACTGTTTTGTGAATTTTTCTGTAAGAGGTTTAGAATATCGCATATTTACGAGTCGTTTTAATGTCTACAAGGTATGAAAATTACCATTTATTGCAGTAAAAGTCATCTAAAAAATGTATGGATTCCTTTTTACCACCTTAATATATTTTGTTTAAAAAAATAATTAACTTTGTAAATATTTATAGAAAATAGGCAAAAAATTGTTTTTGATTTCGGCTACTTAAAACTCATAAAATTAAAACAGTAGTAATAAAGTTTAGTTCAAAATCAATCTATTACAATAAAAAAACATTCAAAAAATTAAAAATAATTAGCAATATGTAATGTTTTAAAACAACCTAAATCATTCAATCGTAACTCATTTATTCGATCATAACTGAAATGATATTTCATGCTGTGCATTCAAACTTATAGAAAAGCAGTATTATAAGTATTATAACTATAAATCACAAAAATAAGAAAAACCGGTACAATTTCCTATACGGCCTCTTATGTAGGTACATATTTCTATATATACTTACGTAAGTTTATAGCTGTCAAGTACCCATAGTACATAAAAGCCTAGAGCTTAGTTTGGGACAAGGTCAATTTGTGTGACATTTTCCCGTGATATTTATTTCTTTAAGATTGTTAAAATTTGAATACAGTCCGTGAGCTGTTAGAAGAACCTTCGGGTTTCGGGGGAAATCGGAAAGACTTGTGTAGTAGAAAATGACAATTGTCTTTATGACTTAGTAGCAATCCATCTCGCGAAGAGTGCACTCGTTGTTCTTTCATTGATTTATATAGAGCAGATAAAACCACCACTTACTTATTTATTTACTTTGTTATTTTACGGACATTGTTTTCCATGGGGAGTCAACTTAAACAGGGTATTTCTGTAAATAGCCAATCACGGGGAATTGTTTATAAAGTATATAAATATTTTTTAAAAGAAGCTGAAAGTTTCAAGAAAAGTGTTGATTGTAAATATTTTAAGAAGGTTCAAGACCGACTTATAGAAGGAACCGGGATTTCGAAAAGTACATTAAAAAGAATATTAAACGAAGCAGACCAAAACAATTCATTTGACACGCCCAAGAGAAGTAGACCTAAAAAGAAATTTTCTTTGAATCTGGACAGTTTTGATTACGATGTACTTAATCAGAAGAATGGTTTATGAATTTCATTAAAAATTCAAAGAGCTGCCAAATCTGAAAAAATTGCGAGTCATATTAATAGAAGCAATAAATTTCAAAGGATCTACATACACATTAAGAAAAATTCTACAGAAAATGGGTTTTCGGTACTGCAAAACGAAAGATAACAGAAAAACATTAATGTAAAAACATGATGTGCGACTAAAAAGGATAAAGTACTTGGACAATATTAAAAAATATAGAAATGAAGGAAGAGAAATAGTATATATGGATAAATCATACATACACACTTCGCACATCAAAGGAAAAAGTTGATCAGATTCTAGTAACGCAGGAATTAAAAAACCTATTTCCAAAGGCCAACGTCTTATAATAGCACATGCCGGTAGTGAAAATGGTTTTATACCTGGTGCGTTGCTTATCTACAAATCTACAGATACAACTGGTGATTATCATAAAGAAATGAATAATGAAAATTACGAAAAATGGCTGAAAAACCAACTTATTCCAAATTTACCACCAAATTCAGTTTTAGTAGTTGACAACGCCCCATATCATAACAAATACATAGAAAAGCCTCCAAACTCTAATACCCGAAAATAAGACATGTTAAATTGGTTAACAACACGTGACATTCCCGTTAATCCGAACTTAACCAAACCACGAATTTATGACATTATCCTGAAACACAAACACGAACATATGGAATACTCAATAGATAAAATACTTGCTGGACAGGGTCATTCTGTTCTCCGTTTACCTCCATATCACCCAGACTTTAACCCTATTGAAAATATATGGTCCCAGTTAAAGCAATACGTAGCCCAACGCAACGTTAACATGAATATGACAACGGTAAGGAATCTGTTGCAAGAGAAGGTAAATATGATTGGTTCAGATGAGTGGAGAAAAGTTTGCCAGCATGCAATGAAGTGCGAAGAAGAGTTTCGAAAATACGAAAATGTTATAGACGACTACAGTGATCGAATTATAATTAATACAAATGACTCTGATATTGACTAGGTTCAAGTACCTATAGTAGGCCCATATCCTCAATTAAATTAATTACACAACTGATACTCTATCGTCTTATGTGTTTGTTGTTTTTGTATTTTAATAATCAGAGGCCTTTTAAAATTCTGAAATAAACAAATTCGTTTTGTATTATAAGCCATCTGATCCAGAATAGAATACAATGAGCTGATTATGAGTTTTTTTTTTCTAATTTCGATTTTTCCTCTTCTTAGCCACGCACGTCAATGTTCACCAAGAATTTTAATTGGCTGCATCAAACCAATACATTTTGACAGCGGTTAATCTCTAATCGTCTGTTAAGCTGTTGGTGAACATACCTCTCATCATGGTGTCATGGTGATAAATCCCAGCAGCACGATATCAGGCCTATTCGCTACAATATTCCTGCCCGTGATGATAGGTTGATCTCAATAGGTCGTGTCACGTGTAAATTATGTGCATATTTAACACGGTGCCACACGGTACAAAAGAAGAGTGAACACAAAAGATCGTATAGAAGAGCAAGTTGCTGGTGAATATCCTAGCTACGAGGTTATATCTTTTCATGTATCTGCACGCCGTTAGCAATATCCCTGAGTAATTTCCGGGGCGGCGGCACTGCCGACGTGTGTATATTATTTATTGTTAAGTAGGGTCTATAATATAATTTAATTTAATGTGAATTAGCAGAGCCTGCTAGCGAATATACACTTTTTTAATGTTCTAACCGCCTCCAGACATGTCTTTTCCGTTATTACGTTTTTTTTATATATATAAATGTAGTTTCTAAGAATCCACAGGTGGGTATAACAGCTCTATATAGTTCCAAACAAAAGTAGTGTGTGAGAGCGGGGTGTTCTTTATTTAAATTAACGAAGGAAGAATTCGAAAATACAGATTTTGTTTTATTTGTAACATGACGAAAAGTCATATTGTATTAAAATTAGAAAAAGATAAATAAGAGTAATATTATTACAGGAAGGTTTATTTTGTACTGATGGTTATTCTTTGCATAAATTTTTACGGTAACTTCGAAAAGTATTGCAAGTTGATTACAGGGCCTCTATTCAGGTGCGTTAAAACGATATCGTGTTTGACACGTTTAAGAATCGTTTATGTCACAGTCGTCATTATTGTAAATGACATAAGAGTTATCAAAACGTTGACAGTACGGAAACAGGTCAAAAACGATATCGTTATAACGCAGTTGAATAGAGGCCCAGAACAGAACCGCATATCACTATCGCGTGTCATCGTCAATACCCTTGCTTATGCTTCTAAAATCCGAAGGTTCTTTTAGATGCTCACGGACTGTACTTACCGTTACATCTAATATTTAAGAAGTTAAAAAAAAATCAGAGTATTTAGTCGAGCTTCACATTGAGCCACGTGATTATAAATTAATATAAAAAAACGAAAAGAACTATTTGAGGTATGTACGTTGAAATTTTAACAAAACAATGATATCCCGCTAGATTTATGTAAATCTACCAAGAGCATAGGGCATACTATTATCGACATTTGACCTTCCGTCTAGAGGTAATAAATAGTCCAGTCAACTAAAACAGTGATAAAGAGTGGGTGAAAAGGAATCTAAGAAATTTCTTCAGAAATTGGTTCAGGATGCTTAGGGAGTGAACATATTAAAAGTCCCTACCTCTACTTCCGGCTCACCAGCCGGGGGAGGGGAGGGCAAAAAGGTGCCATTTTAGGTTTTTTACTTTTATCTCGAGAATGGTGCAACGTAGAGAAAATAAATCAGAGATCGGATGGAACCATATAAAAATGTCTACAATTTTTATTACTTTTTCTTTTCCAAATTCGTAACAGTTTTGAGCTACACGCTCCGGGAAAGTGAATATGTTTTAATATCTCACGTTTTTCACCAAATATTCCTTGACCTTTTTATCATAGATTTTTTTTGGGAAAGAAGTTGTAGATAGTTAAATCGTTTTTAGGGTTCCGTAGCCAAATGGCAAAAAACGGAACCCTTATAGATTCGTCATGTCTGTCTGTCTGTCCGTCCGTAAGGCACAGTCACTTTTTTCTGAAACTATAAGAACTACACTGTTGAAACTTGGTAAGTAGATGTATTCTGTGAACCGCATTAAGATTTTCACACAAAAATAAAAAAAAACATAAATTTTGGGGGTTCCCCATACTTAGAACTGAAACTCAAAAATGTTTTTTCATCAAACCCATACGTGTGGGGTATCTATGGATAGGTCTTCAAAAATGATATTTTGTTACTAACATTTTTTTCTAAACTGAACAGTTTGCGCGAGAGACACTTCCAAAGTGTTGAAATGCGTGTCCCCCCCCCTGTAACTTCTAAAATAAGAGAATGATAGAACTAAAAAAAATATATGATGTACATTACCATGCAAACTTCCACCGAAAATTGGTTTGAACGCGATCTAGTAAGTAGATTTTTTTTTAATACGTCATAAAAACATTGATCAAAGCTACAACGAACGTTTATATTATGTTACTTGCTGCTACGGAACCCTTCATGGGCGAGTCCGACTCGCACTTGGCCGCTTTTTACGCCAACAGTTACGCCAGTAAAAAGCCTTTTCGTAAAAATTCGCCATATGAATATTTGTCCTGGTTAAGCGTTAAGTGGTAAATGAAACTCAAAAAATGTACCCCGAAATGGAACTAAGTATGTTGTTAAGTAGGTGGTGTATCCAAGGTGGTGTCAGGGAGATCTGTTAATGACTTTTTTGTTTACAAATTGGTTCCTAAACGCGGTTTTATCCAGTTTCTGCGAAAACCATACACAGTACATAAAAAATGTATATGTTTTTTGTCCCTTTTAAATTTACAATCAATACAAAAGCGATATCACTTATTGTTTTCACTTAATCTGCAACTAAATATTAACATTTCTCATTAATAAGACATTTTTTTTAAAGTTTCGTTTACTCAAAAAATAGGCAAGTTCAATACACCACCACCTACATATGTAATTTTAACATAAAATATTTTCTATAAAATGAGGTACAATTTGTCCCTTAACTCTTTCTTTTCACGTTGCTATGATATTTTGAAAATTTACTTCATACGATCATATGAAGATAGTTGAAGTACATTTTCAAAATTGTACAGGCAACGTGAAATGATAGAGTTAATGATATACCTCATTTTAAAGAACATATTCCATACTATAATTAAATTAACGACCTTGGCGGTAAAAAGGGTTATTTTTTGAGAAAAATAAATCAACGATTGATAAGAAATGTTAATGTTTAGTGGCAGATTGCGCGGAAACTATAAGTGATATCGCTTTTGTATGTTTTAAAGGTTGGTAGTAAATTTATCAGAGGTCATTTTGTTCCTACAAAGTTTTCACGTACCGCGTACGGTTTTCGTAAAAACTGGACAAAACCGCGTTTCGGGACAGTTTTGGAAGTGCGGAACCTGTTTGTGAACGAAAAAGTCAATCAAAATCTCCCTAGACCACCTTGGATGCACCACTTACTTTGAGTCATACTTAGCTCCATTTCGGGGTACACTTTGAGCTTTTTTTACCGCTTAACTCCCACTACTACTACTTGTTTATATACTTATTTATATTGACTGTAAATACATTTTTTTTTTTCGATTTTTTCTAACAGAATTTTGTGATTACTTGGTCTGATTATATGCCCGGCTTAATAGTCTTTTATTCTTTAACTTCTAAAATATTAAATTTAACAATACCTGA
Organism: Acleris holmiana; assembly: GCA_949316455.1. Taxonomy (NCBI): domain Eukaryota; kingdom Metazoa; phylum Arthropoda; class Insecta; order Lepidoptera; family Tortricidae; genus Acleris; species Acleris holmiana. The sequence goes on along the minus strand of OX438762.1, from coordinate 60,201,915 downwards.
ATTCCGAAATGCCTCAAGAACATTTTTGGCGAAATAAAATATCACTTCATCAAAAAAGCATCGGTTTAACCCCACTGCAGCTACGTCTGCCTCGTTGTATTTAAATATCATGAAATAAGTAATTTACAAGTTTGCACGTCGCCTCAAACACCTAAGAGTACTCAAAAATGCTTAACAGCTCTCCTACCATCTGGCAGTATTAACGCTATCATTGATGTACGCTGTTAAATGAACGCTCTGAGAAGTCGTGTGCAGTTATGATGTTAGATAGAGTAAGAAATAGCGTGATCAATCGGATCACGCTATGTGCATTGAAAGCAGATGACAAGTTGTGACAAAGATCTAAAAGGGTAGGTATGCTAAGTTGGTCTGGTCATTTAGAAAGGATGGACGAAAGAGAGTTAGTTACAAAAGAGGTATGGCGAGCAAGAGTGAGTGATTTCATGTCGGTAGGGGCCGCCGCGCCCTAGACGTAGGATGACGAAGCACATTTAAATGGTTTTAAACCTAATCGACGATCTATTACAGAGCCCCTCGGGGCTACTGCGGCAGGTTTCGTACATCGTACACGTAGCTGTTACATGTACTTATATGTAGCTGTTTATTGTTGTAACTTACTCCACTAAACTTATCGAATCATATACCTAATCCTAACTTTAAAAAAGGTTTGTAACCGTAATCGCTAGACAATAAATATTATTAGTGGTACCTACTGCGGATTGTAAATAAATGCCGTTTGAAGAAGTTGGAACAATGTTACGAAGAAAGAATCTAAATATTAAAAATATTATGAACATACGCCTTTAACAATAGAGTCCGATTTAACCCTGGCCGATTTAACAAGCTTTTATTATACATGCACTATTCTTATGTATGTTTGTAAGTTGACCGCTTCAAATCTTGCAAGTCAATTTTGGACCAACTCCCGTTAATGGAATGGGCTAAAATTTGTACCACATATGTTAATCTGATGATTATGCAATATTATGGTATCTAAATGTTGATCTGATGATGGAGTCGGAAGGTGGCGACAGGGTCTCCACTATACTTAACGTAGAGCCGCCGTGTTGGGACTTGGGACTTATTAGTTTGGCCTTGATTAGCTGATAATGACTTAGCAAAAAAAGTAAAGTCGGCAACAAAAGCTTGTCCAATAAATGAAATTTATGACTGAATTTTATTTGGCTATAGTGACTTCTTACGGGCCTCAACTTATTAGATTAGGCGCTATCATGCATGTTTTTTTATAACGAGTGCAATTATTATTACTCACACGATTTTCGCACATACTAAAACTATAAAACGGTATTTAATCGCGTAATAAATATTCATTTAAATCAACGTTTCGATTAGGTTTTAAAACCAAATAGCCGAGGTCACGAGAAGAATGATGTCTGTCTGACTCGGATCACTGTGACTTGTCGTAGGGCTTAGGGCATGGTGTTGGATATTAGGGTTACCTATACAATTATCTTTATACTACACTTTGTTAGTAAGTGTATAATTACTAACCTACTAAAAGACGTGAAAGCTGTTCATTCTCAAAAATCAGGGTAGTAATATTGAATGGAATGATAACAGGGCCGTAATGTCGTATGAAAATCCATTACTACCCCGTTTTGTTGGCGCGCTCGTTCCTCCTCGAAATAATTCATTTGTTACTTTTGTATTTTATTTATTTTAAATGTAGTATAGAACAGTATATATCACTCGAGGGTAAGTACAGATTACTCCCCTTGGTGAATGTAAGACTTCCTGGAAGCCAAGCCCAGTAGTATAACGCGCGAGTGCACTGATGTTGGCTGATCAATGAATTTTATCACCCAGGGAGTTTGTCGGCTTATTCCATTATGCTTCCACTTTCATGATGCCACAAAATACCATTCTATGTGGTGGGATCATGAGAGTGGGAGCATAATGAAGGCAATAAACTAGTTGGTCGACTATTTTAGGATTGACCAGCGTACCTAAACCATGACGCGAAATCACTACCATGCATGAAACATCGCGAATCATCAAGAGACTAAATTCAGTTGTGCGAGTGCTTAACGGAAAGTTAAGTAATAAGCTTTTCCTAATTTTGCTAAGGCCCGCTTGCACGTATTTACGTGCGTTAATCCTAGGTTAAAGCCAGGTTAACAGGTTAATTTGTTCAAATTGACAGTTTTTATATGAATCTGACATTACATACATACATACATAACATCACGCCTTCATTCCCAGAGTGGGGTAGGCAGAGCTACAGAAGTACCAACAACTCTAAAAAGTCTTGTTGATAATTCTGTAACCACATTTTGCACAATCAGGCCAAGAAGTTTACTAGTGTATTAGTGATAGGTTGCAAGCCCATCGCCTAACGATACTACAAGCCCTTATTCCCTTAGTCGCCTCTTACGACATCCATGGGAAGACATGGAGTGGCACTATTCTAACCCGGCAACCACACGGGCTATCTGACATTAATGAATAATTAAACCTAGGGTAGGAAGTAGAGATTTCAAAGAACAAAAAGACCACTGACTTTTTTAAAAGCTAATATTTTGACGTGAGAATAAGGGTGCTTTATCGATATTAAGTCAAAATAAGGTGAAAAAAATGAATGTTGAAATCAAGAAAATGACAGTGTGTTTAAGACATAAAAAAATAAGATTTCATCAAAGTCCGTGATAAAAAAAAACACAAAACTTGGTTATTTGCATTTTTCACATTATATTTGGATGTTACGTGAGTTTTAAAGTGCAAATACAAAAGTTGTAGATCGTTTTATTACCTACAACTCTGCCTTTTATTTTTTTTCCATAGGACTTGAAGTTTTACCATAAGTCGAGATAAACCGTTTTTTACCCTGAAAACCCCCTCCCACTTCCCGACCTCAGATCCCCCTTAAATTATTTTTTCTTTAATTTTTGTTACATTTTCTTCCTATTCCAATGGGTTTCATCCTACAATTTACTTTTTACCATTTTTAAAGGCCCTGGTCTTACAATAAATAATGTCTATAGTAATCAGGAAATTAAAGAGTCGTGACGGCTTCACTCCGAGCTATAATGGAAATAAGCCACGACTTTCCTTTTCTTTAGACACAAAGTTATCCAACTATAATAACTGGCTCTCCGTTACTCTAATCATAATAATATGATAAACAAGCTTGGCTAAGGTCTAAACTAGGTACAATTGAAGCAATTAAATTCATTCGCCTTATGAATTACAAATAAATTGAACTCACGAAAATGCGCGCAATGGCATTTTAAAATCGTTCCTTCATAACTAGCATCCAAATAACTTACTAGCACAGCTAAGAAATAAGGCGTTTAAATAGTGGCACTCGCAATAACATCACAATCAGGTTCAAAATACTTTCTATGTGAATTTGTGCGTGTGAAGTTGCAAGTAGTGTGGAAAGCTCGTGATGTTCGCAAGCACACATTGTGCAACCTCCAACTACAGTCGAAAGAGTAATTACCTACCGTGGACGAAGATACGATGCCACTGACACATTTGGGCAGCAAAAAGATAGTTTAGCAACACACCTTTGAAATATTAATGAGCTGTCCCCCGAACGTCTCGATACCTAATCACCATCAACACTTTAAGGTCTTCAACAAAAAGAATTAAAAATACTTTTTAGAATGTAGCCGCTAAGTAGCAAAGTATCATTTAAAATAATGACATCTTGTGACTGTACTAGGCCTCTATTCTACTGCGTTATAACGATTTCGCGTTTGACGTGTTTTAGAATCGTTTATGTCACAGTCGCCACTATTGTAAATGACATAAGAGTTATCAAAACGTTGACAATACAGAAACGCGTCAAAGACGATATCGTTATTACCGTGTAGAAACCCAGCCCTGTTTGAACTATTTTTATTACTGATTATTATTTTTATTTTTACACTGACGATCTTATGAATTCAATAATTGTATATCGCATAATTATCAGAATCAGAATCAGAATAATCTTTATTCAAGTAGGTTTACAAATAATAAACTCTTTTGAAACGTCATAGTAGCGACTTAGCCTAAATTGACTGCAGGTTCAAATCGCGACCGATCAGAGAAGAACCTGTAAGAAACTCTGTCGGATGTCTTTTTTTTTTCGACGTTCGCAACCTTTTGTCGTAAGGACTAAACATTTTATTACAAGCAATTCAGTCCCAAGCATTGTTATCATTAATATAGTCTTTAATACTATAATATGCTTTAGAAATTAGTTTACGCTTAACGTAACTCTTAAATTTATTTACTGATAGTTCAGTAACATTACTTGGGAGCTTATTATAGAACCTAATACAATTACCCATAAAAGAGTTTTTTATTTTATGGAGCCGCGTGAAGGGCACTGCGAGCTTATATTTATTTCTGGTATTAACATTATGTATGTCACAGTTCTTTCTAAATTTAGCGATGTTTTTATGAACATACATAATGTTTTCATAAATGTATTGACTGTGCATGGTCAACATGTTAATTTCTTTAAACTTATCTCTAAGCGAGTCTCTCTGGCCCATCTTGTAGACAGCACGAATAGCCCTCTTCTGCAGAACAAAGATGCTATTTACATCAGCAGCACTACCCCACAGTAAAATACCATATGACATAATACTATGGAAGTAACTAAAATAAACTAATCGAGCGGTATCTAAGTCTATTAATTGCCGAATCATATTAACTGCAAAAACTGCAGAACTGAGTCTACCCGCCAATCCAGCAAGATGAGGACCCCATTGGAGCTTGGAGTCTAACGTTATACCAAGAAACACTGTATCATTAACTAGGTCTAGTTTGTCATTTTTAATAGTTACAGTAGTTTGACTATTTTTCACATTAGTAGTCATGAACTTTATACATTTCGTCTTTTTTTCATTCAGTAATAAATTATTAACACTAAACCAATCGACTACTTTTGATATAGCATTGTTTACATCGACATTAAACTGCTGTTGTCGTTTAACTTTGAACACAAGTGACGTATCATCAGCAAACAATACTATATCATGGTTGTCCTTTATAAGGTAAGGTAAGTCATTTATGTAGATGAGGAATAAAAATGGACCCAATATTGAGCCCTGTGGTACGCCCATTGAGACCAATGACCCAGGTGATCGTACTCCATTCACGTCTACCCTTTGTATTCTCCCGTATAAGTACGTTTTTATTAAGTTTAGCGCAGTACCTCTAACTCCATAGTGGTGTAGTTTCCTGATCAATGTGTCATGGTTAACGCAATCGAAGGCCTTGGACAAATCACAAAAAATACCTAAAGCATCCTGTGACCCTTCCCAGGCATTAAAAATGTTTTTAATCAACTCAACACCAGCTTCGGTTGTCGAGCGACCCCGAGTAAAACCAAATTGTGTAATAAATTATTATACCGAAAATGTTCCGCTAACTGTGACAAAATCAATTTCTCAAATATTTTACTGAAAGTGGGTAGTATGGATATTGGTCTAAAATTTGTGGGGTCAAAAGTACTACCCGTTTTGAATAATGGAATTATCTTACTATGTTTCATAAGATCAGGAAACTCACCACAATCAACACAGTGATTAAATACAACCATTAAGTCAGATGCTATGACTTCAATTAAGGATTTGAGTACATGGACCGACACTCCCCAACGGTCACTGGTTTTCTTTATATTGATTGAATTGAATGCCTTAATTACATCCAAGGCAGTAACGCGCTTGAATTCAAAGTATATACTGCATTCAGGCACGTTATCTTCTAAAAGTACAATGGCAGACGCAGGCGAAGAGTTCAAGCACTTAGTCGTGGACACTGGTATATCGGTAAAAAACTTTTCAAATTCAATTGCGATATCTGGATTGGAATCTATTATTTTACCATCTACTTTTAAACGATAGTCGTTAATGTTCTTTTTTCGGCGACCTGTTTCTTCATTAATTATTTTCCAGGTCGTTTTAATAACACCAGAACTATTCAAGATTTTGTTACTTAAAAAATTTCGCTTAGTTATACGGCAGTCTATCTTGAATTGCTTTAATTAAACGAAATTATCGCATGAGTTCATTGCATTATTATACGTATGCATGATAGTGACATTAATTTCCAATGCGATAAAGTGTTGCGTATTTATTTCTTGCATTCTCTATAAAGAGCAGGATATTCATGTTTTTTATTTCAAAATAATAAAACTCACGATTGTGATTAATTGAATAAAATTATACTCATTTGATTAGCGTTGCTGTAATTCACTGTAATACAAAATCTTGCTGCTTTTTTAAAACGTATTAGAATAATGCGACGAATGTGTTTCGTTAAAATGCAATGTAACGAATATAATAAAAATAGAGATAGGTAGGTACCTATTATTCGTGCGTGGTTGCGATGACGCGGGTATTGTAGTCTAGGAGCTAGCACCAAGGTTTTTTGATATTCGGATAAGTAACTATTAATTAGCTGATTAAGAGTTTTCTAATATTTTTTTTGTGTTTTCTAATAGGTAAACAGAACTAAAGTATTGTCTTAAAATCTAAGAACGCTTTACTGTTGTACAAATGAATACGCAATATACATATAACTTACTCACTTCCGATTATCAAATCGAGCTAAAGTTAGAACCTACATACATTGTGTGTATAGGTATATTTGAGTTAGTCTGATGATTAAAACTGCAGATGGCAACAGGATCTCCGCTGTACCTACTTAACGCTAACCCAGACTTTAAACTCGTTACGATTGCTTTCGATGAGGACAAGTCCTCATTATTTGTTAGATGTGAACTCTAAGTACAATCTGCAACAAATCTTGTCTCATAATGTTATTTTTTGACAGAAACTTATTTGGACGTATCCTCTGCATACATTTTGCTTGCAATATTGTATCTTGCAATGCGGAATTTGTACTAATTTCCATACTTATTATTATTTTGTGGTCAACGTATCTTATTTTAAGTATCATGTTTTATTTTTCGTAACTGGCTAACCCAACGGTTATGGAAATATTGTAACGTAAGAAATCCAGAAAAATTCCAATCCAAATCAATACAATGCGAATTTCGATCCGCGAGCGACCCGGGCGCTTCCCGGATATTTCCGTAACGCGTTGGCTGCTGGTAATTTTGTTTGCTTTGGCCGCTGCGAAACGCATTCTGCGAAGTAAACATATTGGTACTATATATATGTATTTGAATTACTTGTAATTAAAATACTTAATTGAAATACTAATACGTGTTTGGTATTTGTATTTCAATTACTTGCTTAAAATGTAATTTGTAATTCGTATTTCAAATACATGACGCCGAGGTATTTTGTAGTTACTATTTCAAATACTTATGGCTTCAAAATACATAAGTACATAACATAAATACATTTAACCTTCATTTAGCGATCTTATTAATGGGTGCGTTCTAAAGAAAATATCGCTCGATAGCTTTCGTAAGCAAAATGGCGACCACTAAATAAGTCGATCTTGAGAGTTGCCATTTTTAATACATTCTCCAACAAGAGGTTGTTTGTCTGACAGTACATTTAAAAATCTAGTGTTCATGAAAGGAAACTCTGGTTCTGGCTGTTTAATCTTCTTAAACTCTGATTTTCAGCCTATGCTTGGCTGGATAACATTTTTATTCTTAATAGTATTTTGTATTTCAAATAAAAATAGATAAAATACTGTATTCTGTATTTTATATTTCAAATACATTAGTTAAAGTTATTTTGTATTTCGTATTTTAAATACTTGCGAGATAGTATTTTGTAATTTGTATTTCAATTAAAACAAAGCATGTATTTTGCCCAACCCTGGCCATACGCTAGAAGCACAGTCAGTTGTATCAGGAGTGGAGCCATCATAATTGTCATGCCTCACCTGTAGCCCTAGGCAAGATGTATAGAACATGTACTCGTATAGGATTTATATATTGCTAGGTTAAGTTATATCATTGTCATTTATTTAATCTTTATTGCACAAAAGAATACACTTAGTATACAATAGGCGAACTTAATGCCGTAAGGCATTCTGTCATAAGCAATCTTTTAAAAAAAATACTGTCTGTTGAGTTTCTTGTGGCGCTTTTTTTCAGCAGTCGTCTCCTCTTTGAAGCGCTAGTAGAATTTTGACGTGTAAAAGTGCCCGTACTGAATAAAAAACTTTTTATCTTTTACTGACGTAAACTACCGGCCGGGCGCGTCGAACTTTTATTCGGTACATTTTTACAGTTCTCAATCATCGTTTACGTAAATTTTATGCATCTTGTCTAGGACCCCTGTTCACTTTCATATATCTATACCCTATCTATCAGTGCAAAAACAAGTTATTATAATCTATTTAACGCAGATTAATCCCATGTAACAGTAACTAATTTATGTTAACACAACAACACTAAATTAATATCAGTAGGCGAGTCAAGACTTACAGCTTCACGTGGCCCAGGTCTAATTGAGATTTCTTGCCTTTTACAGGGATTTTCTTGCGTCGACCTGTTAAATGCTGGTATGCGAGAGTCAGGAGTATACTACTTGCAAATCAGAGGCACCACCTATTGGTTTCTTAAAGTATATTGCGAACAAAACGTCGCCGATGGTGGTTGGACTGTAAGTAGTCTCATTCAATCTTTACTTATTACACTACCTACTCAATGATAATGTCTCTTTAATACGTTCCTCTTTCATACGGAACGCGAATTACTGTAAAATAAGTATTCTGACAAGAACTTAATTAATTTTCTTATTATATCTACACATTTCCTATTTGGAGAACGAAATAGATCCTAAATATAACATCGATCAATCGTAGGCATGCTAAAACTTAACACGACACCGGCCCCATCAACTAACAACTTTACGACTCTGTCAGTAAATGAAATCGATCCGTTCATTTTTTGAATGTCGATGTAGTCGAATTGTGATCACGATTAGCATCGCTTATTTTGCAACGCCGAATCATCCTGGTAACAGACAAGACGGATGTCCTCCAAATGCCCATTTATTTACGCAATATTGTGAATACTAGATGTAGTTAGAGCTCGTTTATGAAACTGTTTAGAGATCGGTTTAAATCAGGTTTTATATGTTTAGGTGATCCACCGGCGAGACGACTACGGCGCGCTAGCAGAGAACTTCAACCGCGATTGGGGCGACTACAAGAACGGGTTTGGGGACCCGAGCAAGGAGTTCTGGCTCGGCAACGAGAACATCTACATGCTTACTAACAACGACGACTACATGCTGCGCGTCGAGCTCGAGGATTTCGATGGGAACAAGAGGTCGGCCCGCCAGGCTTACTTCCTTGATACCTACATACTAATTATTATTGTACTAGTGTCTCCTATGTTCGGAGTTTCGTAACAAATACTAAAAACTAAAACCTTATCAGATTCTCTAAAACATCAATCGGGATGAAATTATTTGAGTTGTAGTTTTCAATAGATTGCCTGCACAGGCCCTGATCATTAAAAAATAGCTAGTTGGTCCATAAATTCGGTCATTGAGAATTATTAAAATATAAAAATAATTTACTTCAATATTTTTGTACACCTATACATTATTCAAAACCTTCACAGATAAAAAAAAAGCGACAGTATTGCAATAGGTTGATGTAGAAGCTTTTAGTATTTCTACTGATATGGCTGGTTGAGCAAGGTTAAAAATACGCTATACGAGTATACCTACCCATAACGGGTTTTTTATTGGGCGGTTGGGGTGGGGGGGGTTTGGGTTAAATATGCGCTTCGGCCAATGCTGTCTCAGCCCTTTGCAGCTTTGTTTAGAGCTCACCGCAAAGACCCGTTGCGTTCAGGATTTTAAAATGCTTAGGCACTGAGGAATTGCATCTCTTGTGGGTCCATTATATGTCGCCTTAAATATATACTTCTATAGCGGAGGATATGCATCGCTTTCTCGTGTATCTCCTGACAGAACCTGCATGTCGCATCTAGGTTTCAGATCTGCATATCTTATATGAAAGAGATATGTCTCTATATTCTGATCAGTTTGCATTTCAGAACGTTTTTCATGTCTTATCACTCTTATCAGTTTTTAGTGGCCAGTAAGGATCCTAGTCACTGCGCAACTTTTTTACCCGACTACGGTGAAGCAAAATTTACTTTTGAATTGTATCCCTTTCGAACCCTTTAATTAGTGATTTCGCGTGTTTTTGTCCTTCAGCAGACTTCCACAGCTCGATTGCCCTAGATTAGCACAGGCCACTTGGCATTTTTTTTTCGTTTTGTTATGCCACTAAAAAGCTCCGGGCTAAGGGCGGGAGATTATCAGCACCGTTCTTTTCCAGCTCATCTGCTATTTCGTTTCCATCAACGCTGGTACCTATCTAAGTATTAAGTACTTTGTTGGAGTGTCCTAGGACATTTCAATTATCTGTGCGGTTTTGGACTAGTTCAGAATTAATATCTAGTACATCAAGTACCAAAAATCGGCACATATTGAAATAATCATGAGCATCATCAATCATCATTTTAGTAGAAGCGTGCATAGCGGACTTAGGCCAGTTGACATTGTAGGTTTTACAGAAGCACTAACCTAAAGCTGCTTAAAAATTAAACCTTGTTCAACTCACCCTTATCGGGGTCCGAGATGTCACTTACTCAATTGTGGATAACCAAAAACCCTGGAGACGCGGCGAATTACAGATAAAGATAACCTATTTAGCTAATTATTAAATAAAAAAACACGGCGGCGAGTAAGAGGACACGAATATAAGCCGTGCACGCTCCGACATACATGTGTGCGGGCGCTGGCGAGTGGAAGGGGGTTGAATGGCAGCGCCGGCGCGACTACATTTTTATAAAAACAAAAAGTGACGCGTAAAGTGTATAACGCTGACGACGTAGCTAATTAAACATTACATTATTTATTATTTTATCTTCATTTGATTATTTCTTTATGTACCCTCGGGGCTCGCGTTGACTCGTCTTTGACCGATTTATTTATCCCGAATCCAAAAACAAAGGACCGCGTACCTAAAGTAAAAATGTGGTTTCAGTTAAATTTTCTGAGATTTTGATATGTGGGGTGCTACCACTGTTTCCGAGTCCCTTTCATAGTTTCGACTGATTTTGTCCTAGATAACAAAAACTATTATAAACAATGGACGGAATGAAAGAAATATAGCGTTACAGGTTAAATCTTATCAATTTATATTTACATATTTATAAAATACACATGTACCGAATCACATATGTTACAAATGTACACTTTTAACTTAGTTTAGGTACATTTAGCGTGCATTTCTATTCGCACAGTCCAGTATGTAGTTTAATAATGCTGTACTCGGATAATTCACATCTTGTGGATGTCGTGCATAACCAAGGTACTATACGGCACTGGTAACGTGAGCACAACAACCTATAGGCTAAGATTGGCTCTTCTTCCGGAATTTCGTTTTGGAACGCTATCCATAACATAACTGATGTTTAACTGCTTTTCGAAACCGCGAGCGTATTCTCATACGTATCAGGCCGTGCTCATTTAGTTCATCAAACTCAAAAACTTCTGTATTACCCATGTGCAATTTGTCCTGTATGTAAGCAGGGTTTAAATTAATTTGGTAAATTCCAATAGTGAATCGCTTCAAATATGCCATGTCGAGTGTAGGAAACGGCGGAAAACTATTTTCATTTTAATGGTTTAAATTAGCATTACGCCTAGAAAGATTTTTCAGCTTCCATCCGTGCTTGCATTAAATTAACACCATGGATCCTGTTCAGCAACTCTCTAGCTAATGGAACAGTTGTATCCTCCATGTAGATATTGACATGATATCATTGATTAATTATTGCACCAGCATTTTAAGGAAATCATTAAGATGAATAATGTGTGTCATTGGAAACAAACTAGGTATCAAAAAACTTGAAAATTGACTTTAAATGGCCATTGCGGGCTTCAACTGTGCATCTTGACTTCGTAATTATTCGTGATTCATTGGCTGCTGCTGTTGAAAGTGGTCGCTGCCCACGTTCAAGGACTGCGGGCATTTTACAGTGCATGCCTATATTTTGGAGATAGGGCACAGCATCTCGATATCCTCGATCCATCAGAAATACATCGCCACCTTGAAACCATTGACTCATATTATCATTTGATTTAAACTCAACTTCAAGTATGCTCGCATCATTATTTCTGGAGTCTGAAAAGTAAGGTCTGTGTGTGTCTTAAATGTAACCATCAGGGGCTACTATTAGGCAGGGTTTTACTGAATGTCGTTTTTAGGGTTCTGTAGTCAAACTTGGAACCCTTATAGTTTCGCCATGTCCGTCCGTCCGCCTGTCTGCCCGTCCGTCCGTCCGCAGCCTAGCGCAGAAACTCTTAGTCCTAGAAAGCTGTAATTTGGCATGAATTTACATATTAGTCATGCCAACAAAATAGTACAATAAAATAAAATGGGTAAATACCTCCGTTACACGTCACATGGGGATGTATTTTATTCTTGTCTACATCATTGGATAGTTCTTTCAAAAATATTGTGGGTTTGTAAAATCAATTTTCGGATAAACGGATCCGTTTATGAAATATTAAGCTTTAAAGCGCTAATTTTTGTTAGACTCAAGTGTCCTCCCCCCTCCTACAGCCAAAACTACAAATACAAAAAATCTGTAAAATATCTCTTCTTCGAATCTTAAATTAATGCACATATAACGAATTTATAAGGACAACTAGTATCACGACTAAGTAGACATCATTGGTTCTTGAGATACAGGCGATTAAAGTATTATACCAACTAAAATCATCTAAGACAGTACCAAATGACTTTAAATAGAAAATTTGTTATTACTTGTTAATTTTTATGTTTGTTGTAAGTACTTAACGGCTTCGGACCTACACTGAGCATTTTAATGTACAGTAGGTACAAGATTTTCTGAGAGATTTGAAGTTACTAGATTTTTCCATATATAGTATAGGATGCATCAATAATAACTTTTGCTTGCCTGTTAACAGTATTAAGATTATATAGTTCATTTGAGAATGCTGTCACGTGGGTAGTAATGAAGTTATCTCGAGTAATGGCATTAAAAGTTAAAACCAATAGACTGGGGCACAAATCTAATCAATAATGATTGCCTGACTATTTTAATGTCTACTCACATTGGTTCTACAATTTGTATTTGAAAATTACTTTTAGGAAATCATCAGAGAGTCCGTGGCGCATTTTGACCAAGAATATCAATACATTTTTTTCTGACACATAGCGGTTCTGCCCGTCGTCAACTGGGACACAATGCTGTAACAGGTCTTGAAATTGCTGTTTTGTTACGGGAGATAATGATGCTGAAATGTTGTCTCCGTCAAAATCATCACTTAGGAGGAATGAACTTAATTCAACCAGCAAGTCGATAAAGTCGTTTAACAAACAACAGCGTGGGCTTTATTTCTGAAGGTGTTCAAGTGTCTAGGACAACATCGAGATGATTCGGCGACATCAATATTTAATTTGATAAAGACGTTTGTTCTTGCATTGAGGTTCAATCGGGGATGGTTTTCTGGCGAGTTGCAAATCATGCAAGTATTGCTCGACCTTTGTCTCAGAACGTTTAAGATAATACAATCGGATTCGCGACCCAACTCCTCCAACTCCGTATTTAGCAATCGGTCACAATTAATACATAACTGCACGGGACTCATTGGTAAACTCAGCCGGGATGTTATTCATATTTTCTCTGTGTGAAATCGCAATCTCAATTTTTTCTTCGTTATCTTCTGGTAACCGCCGCTGTGCACGAGGAACATAGGCATTATTGCAGACAAAGCAATGTCGTCTACCTAAGAGTAATGCTAACTACTATTATTATTATTATTCAGGGAGTGGCTATTCAAGGCTCCAAAGCCTAGTATCACTGCGACCAGGATTGATCTATTGTGATCGCCACAGCCTACAGTTCTCCGCTGAGTCCTGTTATTGCGAAGAACTTCAGGACTTTACTTTTGGCGCCGAGATACTTGATCTCCTCTGGGCACATTAAGTGCTTTCCCAGTGAGGAGTTACGGTGTCGCATTAAAGCCGGGCAGACGGTGAGAAAGTGCATGGGCGTTTCCTCCTCCAGATGGTAGAGTCTGCACAGCCTTGTGTCACATTTCCCAATCGTCTGCATGTGCTTGTTCAGGCAACAGTGCCCTGTGAGCGCCCTGGCAAGAGTGCGAATTTTGTTCCTACTCAGCGCTAAGGCCTCCTTCGACGCCTTTTTGCTAAATAAATGCTCTTATGAGAGCCTTGGAATGGTTCAATCCTGGAGTTGTCTTCCAGAGTTGAGTGGCTGCATAATAGCAATATGTCCACAAGGTGAGTTTTGTTAGGCTTCTAGGGATGCCGCAGAATGGTTCCGGACCAAACTGTGTGCCCCTAGCTCCTATCGTCAGCTTTCTCATTGCCCACGATGCCCGCGTGCCCTGGGACCCAACGAAAAATTACCCTGTTTTTTGCACCCAGAGTATTTAAAAGTGTCCTGCAGTTCTCGACCAGCCTTGAGTTCATGACGTCAGAGGTTAGGGCCAAGAGAGCCGCCTGACTATCCGAGTGGATATAGATGGTACTGTTGAAGTAGGTAGTTGCTTTGCAGATTGGCTGCCGCACATTCAATTATGGCGTACACCTCCGCCTGGAATATAGACGAGTACTTTCCTAAATTCAGGCTTAACGCCTTTTTAGGCACCTCCCCGTATATTCCGCAGCCTACTTCAGAACCGGATTTGGAGCCATCAGTGTACCACTTTAGGCTGCCTGGTTTCCATGTTAAGCGACTGTGTGACCAGTCATCCCTAGACGGGAATTCCACAGAGAAATTTTTCTGTGGACAGTGTTTAGGGGGCATGGTTTCTGAGAACATCCCCATTACAGGAATATCGCTTACAGAGTTCTCGAGAGATCTCGTATTTTGTGATAGCCAATGGCCTCTCTTCAAGCTCGAGATTCTGTGCATACTTGCCTTCGCCTCCTTTTCCAAGAACAGGTGAAGGGGCGGCAGGTTCAGTAATGCTTCCAGAGCTAGTGTCGGAGAGGTTGACATGGCTCCAGTAGCGATGATACAGGCAGTTCTTTGGAGGCTGCCAAGTTTTGATATTACAGTTTTTTGTGCCGCTTTTCTACACCATACCACAGAGGCGTAAGACACCATCGGCCTCACTATGGATGTGTAGAGCCAGAGTGCAATTCTGGGTTTTAGTCCCCATCTGCCCCCATGGCTTTTGCAGCCTTGGGTTTTAGGAGCACTCTGGGTCGGAGCAGCAGACATAGTTGTGGTGGTGGTAGGGGTGGGATTTGGCCCTTGCCCCTTGGGTTTGAAGAAAACCCTTTTAAAGCCCAGGGCCGCCTCATACTCCCCGGCTTTCAGGGTCTCAAAGGAGGGTTCGTCCAGGGATAGGGTGACTACTCTTCCTCCCTGTTCCGCCCTGTCGCCCAGCACCCTCCTGAGCCCGGTGTTGAGGCCCTTGTTCTGCGCCCTGAGTAGGGCAAGGGCCTCCTCGGTAGAGGCCGCCTCCGACTCCGGGAAGAAGGTGGTTACCGTGGCCGGTTTGGGCAGCTCCCCCTCTGGAATGACGGAGAGGTTCGCCTCCGGCTACGGCTTCAACTTCGGGATTTCACCCACAAGCCAGTCCTGGCTACGCTGGTTGACGCAAGTCACCAGGATCCACCCTGTCTTGTGCGTGAAACCCAGAAATTGTGGTCCACCTCCATCCGAGCATTGCCTCGCAATGGCCAGGTTTAGGTGACGGTGTATCACCTTCATTTGGTCTTCGCTCATAGGTTCCGAGTTACGGATCCCTACGCGCGAGGACCCTACCACTTCCTTGTAGCTGAGGGGTTTGGGGCCACCTGCAGCTTCAGAGGACAGTCTCGGGGCTTTCAAGGAGTGTCCCTGTGGAGACTTCCTCGGATCTACCCCTTTTGACAGGGGCTTTCTCCGAGGGCGTCATCTTCACGGGGATGTCCTTCCAAGGCTTGCGGCACATTTCAAGGGTCTGCTCAACGGCTATCCCTGCAGTGCCCACGAGCCTGCGGAAACGCTTGCGCGCAGCACCCGACATCCTTCTATGTTTTTGCCCTTCGGTATGAAGAGGTACATCGGGCGTACCAGAGACATTCGAGACGTCTCTGTCGACCACAACTCCCAACTCCATAACCTCCAGGCATGAAACAGGCGTAGCAGAGTCTTTTTCAGAACTCCTCGCCTTGATACTGTTAAATCCGTCCTGGATAGAATCCAGGGCGGAAGAAATTGTCGATAAATTTAAATTTAATTGTTTATCTTCATCTGCCATTCTAATCCCACGATTAGCTAGGGAACTATATAAAGCACACACGTAACCACCGTCCTTAGTGAACGCGAATATAATCATTATGGAACGAGGGACAACGCCCCCCAGCGCTTACAATGCCCCCCGGCGTGTACTAATTTGCCGACAAGGTCACAGACGGCAGAGCCCCGCTTGCCGCCTGAAGGGCTGATTACTCCACGATTCGCCCCGGTTTCGTGGAGACACCGTTCGAGACTGAGCTCATCCCTCAGCCACGCATCCATCGGCACGGTAGATTAACACCTCGGATTGGGTTTTGTTGTCACTCTCATCAGCGGCTAGCAATAACCTGAAGTTTATTCATGAGATTGCTAGCCGCTGCCTAGAGTGAAATTAGTCTGCAGCCTCCACTCCAGAGGAAAAGACTCCCATCTGAAGTTGGGGCTACTGACTAAAGGAAAAAGGGAAGGGAAGGAAGATGAGGGATCACTGGGACTGGATAGAGAAAGGAAGAGTAGGGAATGGGTTGAATCAGGATCATAGACGGGAAATCGGGTAAGGGATCCCCTGGAAGGTGGGAGTGCCGTTCCAGGTTGGTGTCCTCCATCTTAGCTACTAAACAGTCCGGGGTGGATGGTAAAAGTGCGGCGCCCGTTCCGACTGTTAGTATTTCCAGGGTGCACGACATGGACGTGATGGTAGGACAGAGAGGAGCGTGCCTGTAGCCCAGCGCCGCACACCAGGGCGTGTACACCCCCCCCGCACCCCTTCTAACTACTATACTCGTATTTGTAAATCTTACCTCTAAACCTTACATATCATTGAATATATGTTCACATTATTATCAATTATGCTATTCTTCTTCTTTTTATTAATGGCGGTCCACCGCGATATACGCAGTGATTTCGCCAATGTCAAGTGAGTAGAGTAAAACAGTAAACAGAATAAATCAAAATCAAAAGCCGGACATCTTTCTATCGGCCATCTTCCCTCTCCGAAGGTTACCGGTAGAATCCAATTATGCTATTAATAATCTAGAAATGCACATGACGTACGTGTGACGTTGACACTGCAGTCATCCTACTATAAATGGCCAGCTTATCGCAATATAGGTCCAATCTATTGTCAATAAATAGTTGAGAATTAAATCTTTTTAATCTTATTAAGGGGGCACCGAGCTTTTTGCGCTCATTAACTTTAGGTATTTTATGCACTCTGTGTATGTGTGCGTATAGCACACCAGCAAGGAGCGAGCTGGAGCCATGCGCCGGTCGCGCGCCGCGCCTGACGAGCCGTGCGCCGATCCACTAGGCGCGGAGGTTGCTACCAATGTTTACAAAATAAAAAAACATAATCGATTCCGAATACTTTTATTAAAATATTGACTATAAGAAGTTAAAAACTTTTTTCAGTCTACATTTTTTTTTAAATTTGTTGTTTACTGTCGGTAGGTAAGGTAGGATTGAATTACTTGTATGAGGTACAGTCACATCACGAGATTGTTGAGCCACTCTAGAACCCACTCACAGATAGATAGATAATTTTTAATTAATGTCGTTTGTACATCTAAGGTGTATTTAGCTAGTGTTAAGTTATTTATAATATTTATTGGGCAAATTGTTCGGCTAAAGAGAATAAATCATAAGTAAAAGCCGTACATCTTCCAATCGGCCATCTTCCCTCTCCGAAGGTTACTGGGAGAACCCTTTCATAGAAAGTTGACGGTAAATTTTGACGTAAATAATTTATTTTGCGTGACTTGACGCTGTCATTAGGACAGAGTTCTATGGTGGCTAACAACCCCGTGATTTAATGTGACTGTATATTGAAATGAAATAAAACCTGATTACCTTTATTGACAATATTCTAAGCACAAAATAAAGTGAACTCAATACCTAATGTAAAGTAATAAGAACGGCTGAGTAGGGCAAAAATCCCAGTCATGGACCCTTTCTTCAAGATATTATTTTTAACTGACTTCAAAGAAAAGGAAGTTCTCAGTTTGACCTGTATGTATGTATGTATGTTTGTCCGCGATTATCTCACGTTTGGCTGAACCGTTTTTAATGCGGTTTTCAGAAAAGTATTTGTTTCACATAGGAGAAGGTTTTGGTATTTTAACCGTCTTTAAAAAAAAAAGATCTTAGTTTGTACGAATGTTTATCCATGATTATTTCCGCAAAAACTTCAATGTCTGATTCTGATCACTATAAAGTATAAAATTAAATTGATGTTTTAAAAAACTAAAAACTTAAAGCTGCTGTATCAATCACATATTTAGAAGTTCCTACTTAATGTTTGTATGTATATAATGTAATGAATAATGTACGCAGGTATCTTTAGAAAAAAATATTAGGACATAAGAAACAACAATAATCAATATCGGATTTTACTTCACGGCATTATTTTGTCTGTGTGAGTAAGCAATGTCATTGTCTATTTCTCCATCCACTGAAAGACAAGAAATTTGGTCCATTGGCATCCTGTAATAAAACAGAACGTTTTGATTTAGCTATAATTTATTTATTAACAGAATTAGTTTTTGGATGAAATTTTGTAATCCTCATTCTATAAAAATAATTCGTATTTGGGACTTACAATTCCATTGTGTGGTAAATTTTATAATCGATGTCAAACAATTCATTTACTCTGTAAATTGAAAAAATATAAAGATAATGTGAAAATTCATACTAAATTTATTAAAATGTTTTCCTATACACCTCTTACTATTTTTACGCATACCTCACCGGTTCATTAGGTACCTAACTCTTTGCTTTGTAACGAAGTGCCAACAACTGGAACATTAACCCTATAAATAAAAAAATATGAATAATTTTGCAATTTTACTCATTTGTTGAAATATAGTTGTTAGGTACTGAGTATACTTACGGAGTATTCTCTTTGTATTCAGATTTCTGGAGATGTCTTGCTCTAGAAATAATGAAACCATCCCAAGAAGTAACAATATTCTATACTTAATTATAGTAAAAAAAACCTCGGGTCGTTCTAAGAAGCTTGTTTTGCCTGTAAATGTGTTTTTTTAGCTAAACTATTTTTATATCTTGGTAAATATTCACCATAGAAGTGTATTTTTTATATACCTACCTACTAATTGAAAGAACTTCGCGTGTTGTTTAAAATTACTTGTGTAAATAAACCAATTTTGGCCCAAAACATTAAGACTAGGTACAACTAAACGATTACAAAGTCCTAATACAAATCGATACATCTCGAAAATCAGTCTATGTTGCTACCGATTTATTTTCTCCTCCCTTAGCGTGGCATTTTGACAACTGTCAAATCAGGTTTCTTAGAACTACTCCACTATCAGTCAGTAGGTTTACGATTTTAACTAACTTCATTTCTTCACGCAAGCGTTTAGCATTGTGCTTTTGCCAACCCCTTCTCTTCCTTTCTTGGTTGTGTTGGTTCCCCATTTAAAATGAAGTGAATAATCACAAAAATCGCGATAAACGCAACCAACCAAAAAGCGACACAGCCTCCACCTCCGACGGCCGAAGCCTGACTAATGCGGACATGGGGGAAACGTGACGGCTCTGGCTAAAATGGACGAAACGCGTGCGAATTTAGGTATTTCCTTCATATTAGTAAAATAAAAACACATTTTCAAATCTAAAGTGTAGAATATATAGAAGACGTGTAGTTTTGTTGTAAATCCAAAACTGATGATCTTCCGTGAAGTAATTACGCCGTACTAAGTGTTTATTTTGTTATGTAGAGGTATCTTTGGATATTTTTTCTATCGAGGGAAGTACAAGTAATCGTGTTTCTAAAGTATATGATATATAGAGTGATTCCTTAAATATCTTACATATGAATTGCATAACTAAAGCTTCAGTAAAAACAATGCAGCAGGCGATCAAACGAACGCATTTTTTCGTAATTACGTATCGTTGCCTCGGCGCACTCTTAATACTTAGTTTGTTATCTAGTACAAAATCAGTCGAAACTCTGAAAGGGACTCGGAAACAGTGGTAGCACCCCTAGAGACTTCTCTTCAGGACTTTCAAATCTATAACCTATCAAAATCCCAGAAAATTTAACTGAAACTACATTTTTCATACTTTAGGTACGGGGTCCTTTATACAGTCGATTAAAAATGGTTCAATGACTTTTAAAAGTGATATTACAAGTATTTGACGACCGTTGGCCTAGTTGGGTTGGGAGTGACCCTGCCTCCGAAGCCAGCGGTCCTGGGTTCAAACCCCGGTCAAAGCAAGTATTTGTGTAATGAGCGCGAATGTTTGTTCCCGAGTCTTGGATGTTTTCTATGTATTTAAGTACGTATTTCTCTGTATAAGTATGCT
Organism: Acleris holmiana; assembly: GCA_949316455.1. Lineage (NCBI taxonomy): Eukaryota > Metazoa > Arthropoda > Insecta > Lepidoptera > Tortricidae > Acleris > Acleris holmiana. The sequence goes on along the minus strand of OX438762.1, from coordinate 60,181,385 downwards.
TACCGTTGTCTAGTACCCATAGTACAAACCTAGAGCTTAGTTGGCGACTAGGTCAATTTGTGTGAGATTGACCCCTGATATTAATATATTTTTTAAGTAAAAACCTTCAAACCCATTAATTAGAAACAAGTAAAGACTCGGGCATGTGGTTGCGGTATTTCCCCGCGGAAGAAATAGGTGTAGTTAAGTCGTTGTGTTGCGCAGTTCGCCGATATTAACAAAAATAGTACGAGGTCAACCAACACTAAAAATAAATATTACGTGATTCAATACGAGTATGAAACTAGATTACGTATCGTCAGCGCAGAATTTAATCTAATTATCATTTACTTTCAGATATGCGCAATATTCGCACTTTAAGATATACTCCGAAGGGGAATACTACAAGTTAGAAATCGATGGCTACGAAGGGAACGCCGGAGATTCTCTGAACGACCCTTGGTACGGCTCCAACAACAGCCCGTTCTCAACTTACAACAGGTAACTAAGTTGCTTATTTAAATGAAGATGGTGAGTGTAATGGTGACTAACACATAACATAACACAAAAATTTGGTTCTTTCGCTGAATTGCGGGATATCCTGATGCCACTATAATTTAGGGCGATTTACCTGCTTGTTTTATAGAACTACGCTATCATTACGAGTATGTATATACTAAATCTTATAGACCAGTGGGCTAGACAAGGTGTACGAGCCCCAATGCAAAAGAGTTCGGCTACTATTTAAAATTGAAAGTAACTTTTTTTCAAAGTCAAATCTAGTTAGTAATTTTAATAGCATGGAAGCAAGAAATAAAAAAAAATATTGTAAAATTAATCAAGTTTATTTCCAACATAATACAAATTAAAATTATTTCTGTATATAAATAATAATAATAAAAAAACTATCAACGACAATGCATAATCTATCGATCTTGAGTATGCAAAATAGTTCGCCTACCACTTAGTTGTCTCGCCTTTACTCTTAAGAACAGCCTTGATTCTCAATGGCATCGTCTCTACCAACTCTTCACACTCTTTTGTGGTTAAAGACTCCCAGACAGCGACTATTTTCTCTTTTAAATCACTTTTTGACCTCGATGGAAACTTGTGTATTTTTTTTTTCATTTTCCACCACAATGTTTCAATGGGTGATAAATCTGGACTATTCGACAGCCACTCCATAGTGGGGATTCCTTTAGACTCGAGCCATGTCTTTGTGGTTTTCGCAGTATGGCAAGAAGCCCCGTCTTGTTGAAAAGTGTAGACATTTTCATATTTCAAGCTTGGAATAGATGGAATTAAACTTGTTTTCAAAATGTCCTGGATTTTCACTGCATTAACCGTCCCTTCTACAAAATGCAGGCGGCCAACCCCTTGTGCCGACATGCAACCCCATATCATCACAGACCCAGGAAACTTCACTTTTCTCTTAATGCAGTCTTTGATGAATGCTTCGTCTTTCTTTCGAATGATTTTTTTCCGTTCGTCGCCGACAGTTACTTCGAATTTTGATTCATCACTCCATATTATTTAACGCCATTGCTCGGTAGTCCAGTTTGAGTGCTCGCGAGCGAATTTCAGCCTCTTCTTTTTCTGTAACTCCGTTAGTAAAGGTTTTTCCTTGGCCGTGTAAAAACCATATCCCATTCTTTTGAGAACCCTTTTGCAGGTATCCACTGAAAAGTCTTTCTGGATTATATCACGCCATTTTACGGTAAGTTCCCCCGCACGAGCACGGCGGTTTTGTTTGATAATTTTCTTTAAAACACGGTTTTCAGCGGCACTCGTCATACGCGGTCGACCCGACTTCTTCAAACACGAAATTGTGCCGTGTTTCTTGCAATGCTCAATGATTGACTGGACAGTAGATCTTGGCAGTAATAAATCTCTGGCGATTTGGTTGGTAGATTTTCCACTCTCACTACTGGAAATTATAATTTTCCTGACTTCTTCTGTGACTGGTTTTCCGCGGCCCATGTTGCTCTAATTAATAACTTATAATAATGAAAAATACTTGGGGTATGTACAGTCAAGTTCAAAAGTATGTATACACTATAGTACCTTGTCACTTTAATCGCTTGGATAATTTCATATGGCAGTTTAAACATGACGTTAAATAGACAAGGTACTAAAGTGTATACATACTTTTGAACTCGACTGTACTTACCCTTTGACATGTTAAATGACAATGGGTTCCTAATTTATTTAAATCTTGTTTATTTTTTTGAGTAATAAAATTAAAGAGGCTTAACGTTAGGCATGTACGAACTATTTGGCATCAATTAAGAACCTGCCGAACTGTTTTGCGAAACCATAATATGAATTAATATATATAGGTTTTTTTTTCTTATAATGGATTTATTGTGCAATAGTGTAAAAGCAACGTTGTATTTATGGAGTATAATATTGTATAAATCGTTTGCTGCTAATGCCTTTCTAGGAATAAAACGAGTTGATATAAGATTCATATACTTAACAATCTATGACTTGACGAACTCTTTTGCATTGGGGCTCGTATTCGACACTCGCTAGCGAGTATGTTTCGATTGAAAAATATATGGAATTGATGTAAGTGTCACGTTACTATCTCGGTGGCTTACGTCAATTCCATACAATTATCAATCGAAACATAATCGCTAACGATTGTCGAATGCAACTTGTCTAGCACCACAGGGTTGATAACTTTATAAACCAAAAAAAAAAAATATGATAATACCTATTGGAAAAGTAACAGAATACAACAAAAATGGAAATATAATTTACGGGTGATCTGAGGTCGGAAAGTGGGAGGGGGTTTTCAGGGTAAAAAACGGTTTATCTCGATTTCTGGTAAAACTACAAGTCTTATGGAAAAAAGTTCAATTACAAAGTTGTAGGTAATAAAGTGATCTACAACTTTTGTATTTACACGTTTTTTTACATATCCTCAATATGTATGTGCAAAATTCAAATAGCCAAGTTATGGTTTTATATTTTTATTTTTTTACAAAAAAAGATAGAAAGAAAGAAAAAGCATTTATTCAGTGACACAAACAGCACCCAAGTGCAAACAGTAAGTACAAATGATTACAAGAATAAATTACAACGGTGAACTTACAGTACTACTGACAGCGAAATAATAAAACTAATTAAGGTGCTAATTAATCCCACTGAAACGGATCGCCACTCAGCATTAAGTTGCGGCACCGACATGGTTGGTGCTGCAACGCTGGTCTCCTGTGGTGACCGGTGTGTGTTGATGTGAGCGGGACACCGAGCGATGTGCAACAAAATTGTGTTCGGTAATTAAGTGATTAGTGTTCTACGTGGGTGATTAATACGGTGCTATTAATATATTAAGATGAAGCATACTTTTATAATCTATAGGTTCATAGCTGATTTTATACATTTATATGAGGAAATAATAATAATAATGTGCTGTTGATAAACGGTCAGGAAGAAAACAGGGAATATGGCTTAATGACAACTCAGGACGGCTATGTTGAAGACATCTGTAATATAATTAAATGAAGATTTAAATCTTTTCTAAATTTGAACAAAGTACTGGCGTTTCTAATGGGTGGTGGGAGGTTATTCCAGCACTTCGTGGCAGCATAACGAAAGCCACTCAGCATTAAGTTGCGGCACCGACATGGTTGGTGCTGCAACGCTGGTCTCCTGTGGTGACCGGTGTGTGTTGATGTGAGCGGGACACCGAGCGATGTGCAACAAAATTGTGTTCGGTATTTAAGTGATTAGTGTTCTACGTGGGTGATTAATACGGCGCTATTAATATATTAAGATGAAGCATACTTTTATAATCTATAGGTTCATAGCTGATTTTATACATTTATATGAGGAAATAATAATAATAATGTGCTGTTGATAAACGGTCAGGAAGAAAACAGGGAATATGGCTTAATGACAACTCAGGACGGCTATGTTGAAGACATCTGTAATATAATTAAATGAAGTTTTAAATCTTTTCTAAATTTGAACAAAGTACTGGCGTTTCTAATGGGTGGTGGGAGGTTATTCCAGCACTTCGTGGCAGCATAACGAAAGCCACTCAGCATTAAGTTGCGGCACCGACATGGTTGGTGCTGCAACGCTGGTCTCCTGTGGTGACCGGTGTGTGTTGATGTGAGCCGGACACCGAGCGATGTGCAACAAAATTGTGTTCGGTAATTAAGTGATTAGTGTTCTACGTGGGTGATTAATACGGCGCTATTAATATATTAAGATGAAGCATACTTTTATAATCTATAGGTTCATAGCTGATTTTATACATTTATATGAGGAAATAATAATAATAATGTGCTGTTGATAAACGATCAGGAAGAAAACAGGGAATATGGCTTAATGACAACTCAGGACGGCTATGTTGAAGACATCTGTAATATAATTAAATGAAGCGTTTCTAATGGGTGGTGGGAGGTTATTCCAACACTTCGTGGCAGCATAACGAAAGCTGCCACAAAATGCAGCCGTCCCGTGTCGCGGGCAAATGAGGCGGAGGGCCTGTCGCTGATGCCTACGAGAAATTATAAGCTTATTATACAAGTATGGAGGTATTTTCTTTGTAATAATGCCAAAAAGTAACATGGCGAGATGCAGAGTACGGTGAGCCTCCATCTAGAGTAGACCGCAATTTAAAAAAGGTGTAACATGGTCACGTTTTGGGATGGGGTAGCAGAACCTTGCACAAGCATTTTGCACTCGTTGTATCAAGTTTTTAGATCGACACAGCAAGCAACCACCAATAACCGTGTCAGCATAAATTAACTTAGCCAGGATCAGAGTGTCACACAGCTTAATACGCAGATCTACGTTTAGATAGTTTCTTACCCTATATAGAACTTTCAACCGATAGAAGCATCCACTAACCACCTCCAGAACATGACCCTCAAACTTGAGCATACCGTCCATCAGGACACCCAGGTTCCGCGCTTCCGATACAAGATCTAAACGATCATTTACCATGGATACCTGGGGGTTGCAACACAAGATTTTTTCTCTTTGCTTTAGTACAAGGAACTTAGATTTGGAAGGATTCAATGCCAAGCCATTCCGATCAGACCAACGAGCGACTCTATTCAGATCCCGATTTAAGGCGCCCACATCTTTGTGTACATCGCTAGGCTTAAAAGAAATATACAACTGAAGATCGTCAGCTTATAAATGACACTTGCAGTTCCGGACGCTCTCAATAATATCCGCGCTGTATAGAATAAATAGTATCGGCCCTAAAATAGACCCTTGGGAGACTCCCCTGACCACAGGGTAAGCATCGCCTACGTCCTGCGCTGCCAAAACATCATCCATTACTTCTAGCAGAGCACTAGCTGTACTGCGTCCCTTCCTAAAGCCTGACTGCCTAAGCGGTAGAATGTTATGTTTTTCTAGATACGCCCTTACCTGCATACAAACGGCCCTTTCGAGGACTTTAGATACAACAGGCAATGGGTCGCAGATCCTTAAAAGATATAGGTGAATTATTCTTGGGAATTGGTTTAACGATAGCGACCTTCCAGGGATCCGGAAAGACGCCTGTCTCTATGGACTGGTTAACTATGGTAGTTATAATCCGCAACGTTTGTGGTAAAGTTAACAGCAACATATCAATCGATATTCCGTCAATGCCCTGTGCATTCGTTTTGATGGATCTAATGATGTTTAATATCGACGTTTCTGAAATACGTTTTAGCTTAAAAGAGGCAGAGTTGAACCTATGGAATTCATAGTAAGTTGACAGACAAAAAACAAGTAAGGAGACAGGCTGACTTTGCTGTGAACAGGTAAAGCCAGGAAATGCGCTTTGGATACGATTTGGACTATTCAAATGAACAGGAAGATCATGATCCGTTTTCTTAAAATCAGCAACGTTTCGCTTAATGTTTTTCCAAAGAACTTTAGGGTTATTGATTTTGGACACAATATGTTCACTGAAATAAGATATTTTCTTACTGTGTATAGCATCAACTACAATCCTTTTTAGTTCTTTATAAAATGTTTTATGAATGTCCAAACCCGTACGTCGACACCTAAGGTGTGCTTCGTTACGTATCTTCATCATTTCGCGCACATTGTACGTAATCCACGGGTAGGATTTTTCCTTAATATAAATTGTTTTTTCGGTGCATATCGATCAAACAAGTCTAACAAACATGCATTAAATGCGGTGACAGAGTCACTGACATTGTCAGATAATAAATAGTATTCCCAGACCGTCGACTCAAGATCGGAATTAAAACCTTCCAAATCCATATCTCTGAGTGGCCGAAAGGTTATATATTTATAAACATCTTTATCCTTTCTAACCGAAATATTACAAGATATGAAAGCATGACTGCTCAAGTCATGTATATAGTCAAAAGTTACATTAGAGACTTGAGCACTCGAGTATATAATATCGATTAAAGTTCTACTATGTTCCGTAAAGTGGGTAGGCTGATCAACATATTGCGCTAGGTTATAGTAGTGAAAAAAGTCTATGAGCTTTTTAGTATGGTGGTCGATCGGATTTAAAATATTTATGTTAAAATCACCTAACAGAACAATATGATCAAAAGACGATAAAGAACATACAAAGCCACTCAAAGCATCGAAAAAAGTATCTACACCTAGCCATGGTGGACGGTATGCAGTACCAATAGCAAGCTTGATACCACTGACAGTAAGATTCAGCCACATTTGTTCGACGGACGGTGCTGTCGGGTGCGCAAGCAGACGCGCGTTAACGCCGCGCTTGAGATAAAAACCAACGCTGCCGGCGCGCTCACTCACGCCAGCGGGGCGCGGCGCGTGCCGCAGCCGGTAGCCCGGCGGGGCCGGCGCGCGCGCTTCCTCGCCCGCCCGCAACCACGTCTCATTAATGGCCATAATGTCTACGTCGTGCTGCAACATCGCCGCGAGGAACTCGTCGTGCTTCGTACCAAGAGAACCCGGGTTTAGCAAGCCAATAGATATATATTTAATTTCACCTTTAATGTATTGAATTACAAGGGCATAGGTTGTATAGCACATTTTACAATGTAAGTAATAGAGACTTAAATAGAAGAGTTATGTGACGCCAATTTATATGTATATACATAAATATTACATATTTAAATAAAGCAAGTGAGAATACATGTCAAATAGTGCGGCCTGCGAGCCTCCCGAGCTGTGTATTTTTATAATTAATACAATCATTTACAATATAATAATATTCGATAATTGCACTGGTTGGCCGAACAAAAAAAGGTAAATAACAGTATTTAAAAAATGCTGGTATTTTTGTTTTTCGTAAAAAATAAGATTTTTTGTAACGAAATTTGTTGAAAACTTACCTTGTCATGTCCCAACACACACTGTTATAAGTAATACGTTTGATGTGTAAGTGTGTGCGTGTGTGTGTGTATGTGTGTGTGTCTGTGTGTGGCACCGTAGCTCTTAAACGGTTGAACCGATTTTGATGCGGTTTTTTTATTTGAAAGCAGGTTTTCTAGCGGTGGTTTTAGACATGAAACACGGTTCAGCCGTTTTTGAGATATTAAGCTTTTAGAGGGTTACAAGCCCCCGATATAATGGTGACACCTTTTTCAGAGCGGATATCTCTTAAATGGCTCATCCAATTTTCATTAAATCTTGCTAAGAACTATCTGGATTAATGTAGCGTTATTAAAAAAAATACCTGCGTCCAAATCCCTTCATCCGTTTGGGAGCTACGATGCCACAAATAGACACTAAGATGAAAAATTTAAGAAAAAAATAATTTTAAATAAAAAAAACTGACACGTCGGGGACCACTAAGTATCTGGGGTATTTTATATTATTTCATTTTCTTAGCGGTCCCCCGACGTGTCAGTTCAGTTAGTGTCAGTGTTCACTTCCTACTTATCAAACAATCAGCCCTTACTCCTTCGCGACGACGCTTGGATCAAAATACTAGGTATATATACCTGAGTGACCTACGGAAAATTTTAGCTCATCAAAAGGTATTTTATAGAGAAGTGGTGAAGGTGCTAGGAGGGTGTGGGTCTTACTACCTGTTATTTCGTAGCTGCTGAAAAACGTTTTATACCTTGCGCAGTTTAATGAATGGATTAAATTAGTGTTAGTGGAATGGTTGGGTTAGAATCCCTTAACTTAAGGCGGAAGTTTATAACGCTTGTCCACTACTGCTTATTATTGCGCCATAAGGTGGATAATCCTTCCGTCTTGGAAAAGTTTTGTTTGTTTGTGCCGGATCGTTATTTAAGCGCCGCGGACCGCTGCGCACGGCGCGCACGCAACTTGTTTGCTTTGCCAGATAGGATGCGCACCCGGCACGCCTGCAACGCTCCCACCACCAGAGCCATCGCGCTTCTTAACGAGTTCCTTGCGCGGATGCGGGAGGCCGACGTGTTTGCGGACAAGTGGCCTGTCCTTATAGTGGCCTTAAGTCGCTTCTTAAATTTAAATAAACTCTAGGGTTATGTCTAGCTTTAATTTTCCTCATTGTTTTGTTATGTTATGTAGAGTTCTTGTGTTACATTTGTACCTAGCTTTTATGTTTCTATCTTGTTGGGCGCTTTGGCTGACGCTGTAAGTCCTCAAGGCATTGTTTATATAAATAAATAAATAAATAAATAAATAAATAAATACCTAAGTATAGTTGGGTCAATCAAGGATATATCCCGTTTAAGAACACAGCTTTTAAGTGTTTAAAAATAACTTTAAACTCAAGCGAAATTCTTTAAAATCAAAAATCCCAACTGAAAATTTGCTGTAGAATTCATTGAGTGAATTTGATTGATTGATTTAAAATATCTTCGAAGGGGGAAAAGAACTGACTGTTAGACCTGAGAGAGATGGGTCTACCATATTTGCCATAAAATCAAGTGACAAATTTAGTTGCATTCAATTAATTTGCTATAAATTCACTTACTATAATCATCATTTTCATGTCACTTGCCCGCTTGCATTAAAAATAACGGATTAGCGTGAGGACCAAAATGTTGGACCATAGTTAAGCGCGCGTTAAACATACAAACAATTATGGCGAGAAATGTTCCGTTGTGCAAGTATTCTTTCAATTTTATTGTATGGCTAATTTTCGTCGCACAACTGAGTTTCGTAGATAATTTAATTGTTTAAGTTAGCATGGCCAATTTTTTAGGGTAATTTTGGGTTATTTTGATTTATCTTTGTAACTTGTATCATGTTTTATACAATTTTGGTTAATTTAAGAAATCATTAAATAATCTTTAACTGTTCCACCACTTACACAGTAGTATTAATCACATTTTATCTTCAACGTAACCAGTCCTAAGCCTGGTAAAGTATGAAGGAATTGTGGATTCAGTGTAGTACGGTTGAAATCATAACGTTGACATTTTGTACCTTGGCGCTTAAACGTCTTGTTAAAACTGCCACACGAAATTCTTAGGGAGGTTAAAGCGACAGTTGTCTACTCGTAAAATGTAAACATTTCATGTTTTTACTTAAAGTAAGTAATTCAATTTTTTATCGATTGCAAACAAGTTTAGTTACAATTAAAAATAACTAAAAAAATATTGTCGTGGAATGTGACGCTAGGGCAAAGTACCCCCTTCTAAAAGTTATTACTCATTACAAATTACAAACCTATAAAGGTGCCTACTACAAACACTTAAAAGTGTTTTTTGGGAAATTACGTTTTGTAAAAAGTCTTCGTACAAAATTTGTTGTATGATGTTAATATCTAACATAAACCCCCTGAGAGGTTATTAGTATTTTATAAGTAACCCTGTATAGGCATTTAACCGGGAGATATGTAATAACTGTCATGAGTGCAAATTCATTCGTGACCCGGTGCCGCCAATTTTATAAATGTGTGCGGCTTACGCTTACGCTGTATGAACTAATACAAAAACAACCTTCTCATAATTGGTCAAAGTTTACGAACTTAATTTGTCGTAACATAGTTTTGATAGTAAGACAAAATTAAGCTTATGTTATTTAAGCTAGGTCGAAAAATGCTGAAAGCTGTAGTTCAGCTACTCAACGTAAGGTGGCGCTCACTAGTTTACTAAGCTGCCATCTAGCGACGAGTAATAGCCTTGCTATTCAGCGCTAGATGGCGCTAAGACAGTAATCCTTATTCTAAGCATCTTAGTCTTTTATTACATTGACATCGAGTCATTGTTTTTACAAGATGTGTGCGCCATTTTTCTGCTACTCAGGTAAGAATGTGACCATATCATCATTTTCTTGCCCTTACCGTTTACTTGGGGTCGGCGCAGCATGTCTTTTTCTTCCATACCTCCGCTGTCACTCGTCATCTCGTCACTTACTTCCTTCCTCTTCATATCGTCTCTCACACAATCCATCCACCTTTTCCTTGGCCTACCTCGTCTCTTCCATCCCTCCACTTTCATATCCAATACTTTTTTGGTCACATGACTGTCATCCCTCTGCATTATATAAGAATGTGACCATATCTGTTTCAAAATATTTCGATAACCATATAAAACTTGTTGGAAACGTTAATTTATTTGACAGTAGGTTATATTTTTTTTTTACTATTTGGTGAATAAAACGTCATCATTTAAACTTTTTACATTTATTAATGTTAGAATATAATAATATTATTGAATTTTAACAAGTTTACGAATTTGGGTTATGACATGTATTCTTTGTTAAAAACAAAAAAAACACACAGTTTTCGAGAATTTGAATTTTTAACTCCAAAGCAGCGTTGGGCCCCCAGCGCTTACGGATGTAGGGTGGTATAAGATTGCGCGGGCGATAAAATTGCGCATACGTCATAACAGGACAACGAAGTGAGCTTCGTAGCCAACTTCAGTTGTGTTTTGTTAGCGGCCACAACTGGCATGTGCTCCCATAAAAAAATCGTTTACCACCCGTAAACAAAAAAGATACTTATAAGTACAAAGTTTTTATTCACTTTCGATCTATTTTTTTTGATACTTAAAATGAATGCATTACTGTTCCGAGAATCTACGTATTTTTAGTAATTTGCCATTATTTTGTTGCGGCAGTATCACTCATGTTTCGGCCTCACTGGAAGTATATCCAACATCTCTTAAGAGATGGCAGTGAGATCGCGACGTTAAGAGTGGTATCGAAACGTATAACATCGCGCACTGTAGGTGCGTGTAATTGACATGAATTTTTGGTTTAACGCAATTTTACACATCCGATTTTTTAGTTGATAAATATAAATATTATTTTCGTATTATTCAGCCAGGTATTTTTTTCTTTTCAATTTCGATCGATTATGTAATCAATTTTTTATTCGTTTTTCTTGCCTCTATACACAATTCAATTCTTTGTTTTTTAGAATGTCGAGAAGAGAAAGGAACAGTTCGACAAGTTTGTTCTGATGAGACTATTAAGGAGGCTCGTTGGCGAATTGCTAATAGCGAAAGCAAAAGATCCGTGGCTGCGTCTTTAGGGATGGCAGAGTCTACTTTACGATTCCGTTTGCAAAAACCGCAGTGTGCTACAAAATTAGGCAGATATGATACAACACTTTCGAAAGAGGTAGAAGAAGAGTTTTGCAAGCATCTGAATACCTTAGAAGCCTTAGATGATATGTTCTATGGTTTGTGCAAATAAATAAAGTTGCGCAATCTTATCGATCTCAACGCGCAATTTTACACGATAGGGTGTGTAAAATTGCGCAAATCCCGATTTGTGATTTTTGTTTAATTATCAAGAAGGATTTTTGTTCACATTGGTATAATAATTTGTTGCTATACTAATAAGGTAAAATAAATAATTGATTGATCTCAGATAGGATTAAGATTTTTATTTTATGGCCTATTGATTGCAAAGTGCGCAATCTTATACCACCCTACCCTATGTATGACGTCATTTACTAGTAGCGGTGCACGTTCCTAAACAATTAAATAAGCTCACATCATGGCTGTTTCCTTTAATCGAAATAGGTAGCCAGTTGAGATTTTCCTCAGAATACGTCTTACTATAAACTCTATCGAGCAAAATAATAAATCTAATTTCAAATACAAAAAACTTGAAAACGCAAATTCTTAAACTAATTTTACAATGATTGTTCTTCTAAAATGGCTTCTTATTTACGTGTTAAGTTAAAATTTGATGATATTAAATGCTCATGGTTTACTAACTAATCGGATAATGATAAAAATGATTTATGAAAAAAAATACTTCGATGTGATATACAGACGGATAGACAGACAACATAAATATAATCGAATTAATGGATAAATCTGCAATACAGTTGAACCGAATCCAGACTTGAATAAGTATTTACAACCGGAATTAAGGAAATGCACTTCCGTGATCCAATCCAATCATTAACAATGACTTAAGCATTGAGACTCTTCATAGTAACTATATCCAAATATCACATAAGAATTAGTAGTTATTTTATATAAATGATAAATTTTATGGAAAACATCAGCGGGATAAATGCCAAGTTATGACAAAATGGCCGAAAAGTGTAAGACTCGGAATAACGTATGGTTTGCGCTGTTGTTTCGACAGCGTGTGTTATGTTGTTGTTTTTAATTTATAAATGACTTTTTTGTGAATTGATTGATTATCATGTCTTGTCAGTTACATGAAACTGACAAGCCATGACAGATCAATTCACAAAAAGGCCCTTTATATAATTTAAATATGCCGTCCTACACAGTTTTGCCGAGTCGAAACAACAGCACAAACTAAACTTTATCCAAAGTAAGCATTTCCTATGAACGGTTTCTGTTTTTTAGTCTTAATATTAATAAAATGTACCTATATTTCTCCTTTGGAGTCGGGTAAAATGAGCGTTAAGGGTATAAGGAAATAATTTATATTACTTTGCACGTCATTGAAACAAAAGTTCTATAATATTTCATGCTACTCAAGCTATCCGTCACTCGGGCACATAGAGATGTGGTCAAACTGTTATCGATAAATACATAGATAATTATTTTTTGCTGTGATTTGTTCCTTATTTTATACTAGGTGATTATTATCGTATTCCTACGTAACTATGATAATAATATGTTCTTACCAAATTTATTTTTAGCTAAATGACTTACGTATCCAACATCACGCCTTCTTTCCCAGTGTGGGGTAGGCAGAGCTACAGAAATACCAACAACTGTAAAAATGCTTATTTATAATTCTGTAACCACGTTTTGCACAATCTAACTAAATGACCTAAACCGAAAAAAACGATGTCACCGTTATTGAATTAGGTAAGATAAAAATCAATTGTATTTTTCGTTTCTCGAAGGCAAACGATCGTAAAGAGAAGTGGATAGATGCTACTCGAAGTGAAAACTGAGTTCCCTCTAAGTTAAGTACTATCTGTCTTGATTTAAGAAGGGGTATAGGATCATTAACCCGGGTGCTATCCCTTCTCAAATAATTATACGTTCCCACCAAGACGTAAGCTCTAATAACTACTATGTTACCTACAACTAAGTCCAACAGTGAAAACGTATTCCACTGCTGGTAAATCACGGAAGCTGAAAATATCATACGTTGCTGTGGCGTTATTTGAATACTGCGTATTGTATCTCTTATATGCGAAAGCGCAAATATCGTCTAGTATAACTTATTATATACTTAATATAACGATAACAGCTAACGTTCTACAAATCAATTCGTTCTTTAGCCTATTTTCTCCAATAAACAAACTTGGTTAATTTCCTCGAACTGTTCTTTGCAGTACTGTAGGTACTATACTGTTTTGCTCATTCTTCTCCAACCCATTGTCAGGTTAGTTTTTAAATAATTTTACACTGAAAAATTATACTTAACGTTGAAAACTTAAATTTCTAAGTACCTAACACGATTTTTATACATACTTAATACCTACCTACTATTAAACGCGATTTAATCCGCAGGTTTGCAAGTTGTTCACGGGAAGTTAAAATAACCCTTTTCAAATCATATTTTCAAACATTTTACACCTGCAGCCTGTGGGCTAATTATACCCAGAGGTCGCTAAATCGGCTTCGTGTACAATATAATGTCGCGTTCAGGGTGCTGATGGGGTTGCCTCGCTTGTGCAGCGCGTCCGCAATGTTTTTGGAGGCAAGAACGGACTGCTTTAAAGCCATTAGGTGCAAACGTGTTGCCTCTATGATGCGTCGAGTGCGGGACAGCTCCAACAGCCTCCTGAATGGCATACTTGAGAGAGTGAGTTGCCCGGTGGTGCGACACTGGAATCACATTCATATGGGAGATCGAGTCGCACTGTTTAGCATTTAGTAAGTACTTTTAGTTGTACATGAAATAGCTGTTATTGCCAGCAGCCAGGAATACCCTTACCAGAGGCATTGGGTGTGCCTGCACATGCGGGCGGTCTAGGGTAGTCAGGGCTGTTACGCTGGCAATTGTTTATTTTTATTTGACTTATTTCTATTCTTTTTCTGCCTTTTCTTTAAGCATTTGTATCATACTAACCTTAGTTCTTAAGTATTTTGTATAACTAACACACTTATGGATCCATGGTGTCTGAAATAAATTATTATTATTATTATTATTATTAATCACGTAGTAAATGAGATTTACCTCGACGTTTCAACTTGTTCCAACAGTTATAGTCACGAGTAGACTGAAGTGCAAGGTTAATGGAAAAAAGGCTAGAAAACGATTTTATTAATTAATTATGTAAACACTTTTTGTTTTAATTCCTCGCAATACCTACTCGTGAAAAGCGAGCTACTAACCATCCGAACGATATCAGTTAGCTCATCCTAGCACGGCTTTTGCCGATACAAATATATCTTTAGCAAATTTAACAAACGCAATGGTCCCCTCTATAAGCTTTCGTGTGGACCTTATGTCAAGGGAATAAATACTTTGTAAAAGCTTCATATCTTGACAAATAGCAGTTGCCGAGTAGCAGAACTTGAATAACATTAACATAGCACTGTCTTGAAAATAAAATGGTATCAATTTAATTATTGTGACAATGAAGGTAATATCAAATAGACTTACTTCAAACTGAAAACTTTAATAAAAGGCCGGTTTTACTGTGTGTATGTACAAAGTTTTTGCGTTCTGGTCATCATAAAGAATGATAACTTAACGCATTCACTGCCAGAGGCGTGGCCTGGGAACAAACTTGTATGACAGTGAACGCATATGCGTCGGTGGTAGTGAATGCGTTAAAAATAATAAATAAAATATCCGATCCGATGCCGATGTAAAGAAACAAAGCGATGATAATGCAGAGTAACCCGGCGACAGCAATAAAGTGATGTGCCTAAACACACAACGTGATTATTTTTTGTTATAAAAATATTACTTACCTACGGACTACAATTTTTTAGTCAACCCGCTTGCAAATATTTTTTAACATAATATTTTATTTAACATAAAATACTTTTCATTCGTTAACTAGTTCGGTGAAGGTCGTGTATACTGGAATATCACACTATTAGTATATGATCAAATGCGCAAAGCGTTTAACACAATATATGAAATATGTCAAACTAGGATAGGTAATAACAAACACCGGATTGATGGAGGCAAAAATGTACCAGTGCGAGTGATTAATTAAATATTTAACATGTATATCGATATCGATAAAAATCAATTTTTAATCATCATCATTATAACTAATTGCCAAGTTTGATTACCATTTAATGTGCACACCTCTTTTATTTATGATATTTGCAACTATAATCATCCGGTATTTGACATTGACTCTGGACTCGAGTCACTTTTGACAACCATTGAAATTACATTAAACAACAATTCATTCTGAATAAGAATATTCTTTTGCATTCCGACGCATTTTGTTTTTTAAGTCAGTTAAAAAAGCCTCGCAAGAAAAAGATCGTATATCTTAATGGAAATCTGATCATTCAGATATAGAAGATAAAGGTACGACTCAGTTTGCCAAAAAATATAAACACGATAAACGATGACGATAAACTTAGTCGATATTTAATGAATCACTAGCACTGGTACATTCTTGCCCCCGCCAGTCCGGTGTTTGGTAATAAATAATAATAAGCGTGAAAGAAAGCTGAAAATTAATGAAACAATAAAACGTTATGATTCGTCGTAGGGACGAAGTATTGTATTTAGAAAGTGGAAGACTAGACCGAAAAATAGTGGTATTGCCACTTGAATACACGTGTCATAGAAATAGAACAAATAAATAAAATCAGAAAAAAACAGTTTTAGAATAGAGAAAAGGGACATTATAGAGAAATTTTAAATGGATAGTTTAGAAACAAAAAGATAACTTTGATTCTGTTATTATGAAGCACTGGGGGAAACTGATTTGTGGTGGATGTAACATGTGCACAAACATTGCGAAAACGTTTACAGACGAGATAAGTAATATAAAGCACACTATAACTATAAATCTTTAGATGTTTACTGCATAGGTACGAGTATATGTAACTCAGAGCAGTGTCCATTTTCGATACAAAACGTATCAGCAAAAGAAATCGGAACAATTATAGATTAACCTATTTTGTTTAAATCTTCTTCAACTGTTTCTTGTTTCAAATTAAACTGCCAAAATGAAGAATAAGCTCGATTACCTATATGTAAGCAGGGACCTTTATAGCTGTGGCTACCAACAAGGCAAGCACAATTTTTGGTTCACAAAACAAGTGTATGTACATCATTAATTAACATGCAGTGTGCAAGCTACATTGAGCTCCAATTTACGTAGATTGAATTTACGCAGGTGAATGTAAGTAGTACCTTTTACCTTGACCCACAGCCTTCACTTTATGATAATTATAAATGCCACAGCCATCAGCCTTAAGCACGAACCGACACATCGCCAATCGCCATTTGCCATAGCCCACAAGCTAATTTCATCTGCATCTGCAATTTGTAAATAGCATAGCGAGAAATTCCGGGTGTTTATGTCGGTTTTAATAAAAACACACAAATCGATTTATTAGACAAATAAACAACGTTAGAAAATCCACCATCCGTTCTACAAGCTATAGGTAGTTTATCAGAAGTTATAAACAATGCAATATTACATTACGCATATTTTTCGTCTCTCTGTATATTGTATCGTCTGTACAATGGGAAGTGTTCTGAGAAACGTTAGACTGGTATCATAGACCTCGTCATCGACAGCATGTATGTATAACCTCATTCCTTTGTAATATGAATTAACCATGGACAATGATTACAGAGACAACGACCGGTCGTCCCTGAACTGCGCGTCGATGCTGAAGGGTGGCTGGTGGTGGAAGTCCTGCGGGCGCGGGCTCAACGGGCTCTACCTGCACGACCCGCAGGACCTCACTGCCCGGCAAGGTAACGGGGGCGGGGAGACCCTTCTTTAAAATACCATTTTACTCTCAAGTGGATATCATTAACAGTGATTTTACAATTCTAGGAATTGTTTGGTTTCGCTGGAGAGGCTGGGACTACACGCTGAAGCGAGCGTCCATGATGATCAAACCCAAGGGGCTGCAACCGAACACGTGAAGCGCCTCCCCACTATGCTGTTTTAATACCTACTTGTATTAACTGCGACCTTCTTACTTGAATTAGTTAAAGTTGATATTGGACTACAGCGTTAAAATAATCGTTTCTAGTTGTCAAAACAGTATAAATTCAAACGAGAGGTAGGGTCGTGATGACAATTATTTACTTAGCGACTCTACATAAGGTATCATCGCTAATGTATGAGCTCTATCATGCGACTCACATTCATGTGATTCAGTGCCACTATTAAAAATAAATAAGTGAGTGTCGTTTGGAGTGTTCATGCATCTGAATTTTCACATCTGCATCGGCCTGTGATTTTAAACTAAGAACACAGTTGACGATTCGATATTTGTTTTTTTTACACATACGCTGATCGACCCGAACTGTAACATAAGCAAGCACACTAATTTCAAGCCCAGATTTCACTTACATTTATAAGGCAGGTATTGTTTGAGCGATTAGATTGCTCAAATAATTCCTATATTTACTACATACAATTACGACATTCTTAAGGTAACCGCATGAATAAATAAATATCAGAAGCGCATCGCCTCGCCTCAATAAAAAGTACATTATAAGAAGAATCTTTTTTATGAGATTTGAATCTCAAAATGTAGATGAAGATCTCTCCAAATCGCAAAATACATACATATAATGTTACAATACAGGTTTACAGGTTACAGGTATAAATATGAATATAACTTTTATTTATTCACCTTAACAAAAACCTCTACACGAAAATTGCGTACGAAATAACATGGTTCCCAACTTTCAAGTCATCTCGAATAGACATGTTCTATCCGTGCACTTATAAAAAAAATGGGTGATTCGAAAGGTGCGACACGTCTGATTTTGAATCCACAAAAACAGGAGAAACGTCTAGAAGCTGTTTTTAATCAATCAAAAATCTAAAATATGTAATCAATACAAAATAAGCTAAAATATTCAGCGGATCGTTACAAAAATATGTTCGGCAGTATTATGGAAAAACGAAAGGTATTATAAAAAGGTAAAGGTTACATGTCGATAAATTATATAAAGTATTTGATTCGAAAGGAGATCGAAATCGCGGTGGTGCGTCAATGGTCGATTTTAAATTAATCTTACAACAAAAAAATGGTGAGGCCTCTTATTTGCTAGTTTTTGTAATTTAAGTATGATATTTAGGAATCACATGTTTAATTTTTTAGGAACCTTATATTGGTATAAATAGATAAGTAAACCGTGTAAAGTGCAGGCAGGAACCATTGACCGGAGGCATATCACGACGTTACAATCAGGTGAGTCGGCAGTCGCGCGCACGCTGAGAAACGACGGGCTTTCTCTAAATCCACTGATGAACGTAATCGCGTTGGGATTTTAAAATGTACTCTCCATGGGCTGAACTGTAAAGATTAACCGATATACTCGTACAATCGGGAAACAACGATATGAGATTGGACAAGAAAAAAGGTAGGAAAAAACGCAAACGAAGCTTACCTGGAATAGTCTGACGGAGACGACGATTAAATGGTGGGAAGGATTCTGAACATCACATGTAAGTAGCGGACCAAGCTTAAGGCGGCGAGCGCAGGCGGGAAGCTTGGAGGAAACTCCTTTGGGCTCGCACGTGAGATACGGCACTCGTGCTCTAGGCACACACTTAGCTTATTAAAATAATGCATAGAAACCTATTCCGCGCACCAAATCTGTAACTACTTGAACTAATCCGTTTCGAATTCTTCTTCTTCTTGTTTTAACATTAATTGCGGTCCGACGCGATATTTCGCAGTGATTTCGCCAGTGTCAAATGAGTAGATTAAATCAGTACCTAAACACAATGACCTTCTAATTAGACAAGGACTTCGTATCAGCAAAACACGGGTCGGCATAATAGGGAACATGCATATTTTTTCGTAGGTTCTCTGGAAAGTGCTATGATAGGAATCACTGTACACGCGAAATAGTGTGTAATTTTTTCATAAGATATGAAGCCCCCTGCAAAAACACTCTATACAAAATCGACGACACGAATGACGTCACAGCTGTTGTTCCATGTTTAAAATATAAGGGCCTTATAAAGTAATTTGCATTTCTTTCGTAAATTACTATGTTTAAACCAATATCGTTGAATTAAAATTTTACGTAAATAAAATGAGGATGCCGAATAAAAAAAATGTAAACATTAAAAGAAGTTTTAAATTTTTAACAAGTTTTGATTGTATGTAACATCTTAATAAACGGGTCAAAACTTAGTGTATTGCGTTTTATGATATTTTACACTTTCTCCTAAATCGTATCAATTCAATTCAATTCTGATTTTCTAGCATGTTCTCTATTGTACTTAATGGCGATTTAAGCACACTTTTTACTTTAGCCGTCGTGGATTGCAAAGCCGAAAGGATGCCAAAGTGTGTCATCAAAAAGTGACAAAATAATACCGTAACGGCAAAAAAAATAGATGGTATTACTTACCAAGTAAATTGTATTTATGAAACGTAACACACGAAAAACTGTAAATGTAATGTATCAAAACCATTAAATTTTCATTAAATTTCATTAATGATGGACAGCTATTATGAAACAAGTATTCCGTATCTTTCTCTCACGCGCGTTCGAAAGAAATGGCCTACAGAACTTGACAAGAACATGGTCAGAAAAGAAAACAGTAGAACAGCTCTTTTTAGTATTCCGTCGCCAAATGGCAAAAAACGGAACCCTTATTATAATGGTTGTTTTAGCTTTCCGGCACACGAGATTTGGAGAAAGAATTGGCACAACTTTTGTAGCAAGAGAAAAATCAAATTAGAGAAACTAAATAACTTGAGCGTTTTTTTTTACCTATTGTACCCATATGGCACCCCTTAAGGAGATAAGTATTTAAAAAAGTCAGCTGTTGCACATATTAATGTTAGAAGTTAGTAATGTACGAAACCATCCCAATAAAGTTAGCCGGTCAAGTCTTTTTCAAATGTCAACATACGAGTATTTACCCAAATTGACGCACACACCAAAGATCGGTTTAGTCATAATATTTATTTTCTGCCTAAAGCAATTATACAGAGACGTGTTGACTTACTTTTGATCTCCATGTATAGTTACGTAACCTAAACATACTTTAATAATATTTATCTCTTACAAACTGTTAACTTTTTATGTAAACGTGTGCCTTCCTTAAACCTGAAATTGGCGAAATCATAGTGGCAACACAAATGAAAAGACACAAAACAAAACTCTATCTCTATCCAAGGTAAAAGTCGTACCCTTACCATGAGTTACAGTGACTGTAGTCGCTAGCGAGTCGTATGCTCTGTCTCTCACAGTATCGTTACATTTGTAATAGAGTGAGAGGCACAGAACATTCGACTCTAGCGAGAACGATCACTGCAACTCACGGTACGGGTACAGGACATCTTGCCCCGTTTCGAATTCGGAATTACTCAACGATCGGCGCCTGTCAGTTGCAATTAAGTCGCACAGCGTCAATATAGCTCTCCGAATTTTAGGGTTCCGTAGTCAAACTAGGAACCCAGTCACGCCAACAAAGGAGTAAAATAGTCTTGAATTATTTTGTTTGTGTACTTCCCCTGCACGTAACGTGTTGATGTTAGTTTTTTCGCGCCTACCCCATAGTAGGGTGTCGTTTGATAAGTCTTTCAAAAATATTACGGGTTTATGGAAACATTTTTTTGATTAAGAGATCCCTTTATGAAATATTAAGCTTAAAAGCGTTAATTTTTGTTTGAGTCAAGCGTGCTCCTGTCGCCCCTGTCTACAGCCAAAACTACAAATCCTTAAAAACAGAAAAGTATCTTCAGTGAAAGCGCATATAATGAATTTAAAAGGAAAACTATCACGACTAAGTAGACATCATTGGTTCTTGAGATACAAGCGATTAAAGTGTTTATACCTACTAAAATCATCTAAGACGGCACCAAATTCCATTAAATAGAAAATTAGTTATTACTTGTTGTTTTTCTGTTTGTAGTACTTAATTGCTTCGGAATCCTACACTGAGCATGGTCCGACCTGCTCTTGCCTGGTTTTATTCGTAATGACGTTTAGCATTGTAAATGGGTGCCCAACAGTTAAGTACCAATTTCACCATACGATGTTAACCACTTAACAGACGATTAGAGCTTTAACAGTTGTCAAAATGTATGAACTAACAGACGATTAACCTTAAAAAATTTAACATCGTATGGTGAAATTGGTACTTTGATAAAGAAAATACATACATACATACATAACGTCACGCCTTCATTCCCAGAGTGGGGTAGGCAGAGCTACAGAAATACCAACAACTCTAAACAGACTTGTTGATAATTCTGTAACCACATTTTGCACAATCAGGCCAAGAAGTTTACTAGTGTATTAGTGACAGGTTGCAAGCCCATCGCCTAACAATACTACAAGTCCTTATAAAGAAAATAATACCTCTAAAATAAAATTCCACGTGTAAGTATGTAGGAACTATATTTTGACTTGACGTTTTACGTAAAACATTTACTAAAATATTATATTATTTAATAACGCAATTAGGTACCTACTCATAAAAATTATCCCGCAATGACAATGTACTAAATTTATATTGTGTTCTGTGATATTATGGATTGAATTCTGTTTATAAATTACTTATTCTTCTCGTTCAAGTTTTCCTTCTAACCAGATATTTGCTGCAAGTTGGACTGAAAAAATGAGGCTTAATCGTAACGAAAGCTGGTGGAAGCCGCAGCCGTCTAGCGATGACACTCCACCAATAAACCGCCGGTCACAAATGTTTTTTCACCTCAGCACCTCGAAAAGGGTGGTTTTGCTGTTTAAAAACAGTGAGCAAAATACGATTTTGCTGCGAGCGTGAGACAAAGTTACTTTTTAATTTTTGTTCCGTGGCCGTGGTGCGGCGCACGGGCGGCTGGGGGATGTCGTTTTATTTTTATCATGTTGTTTTCTTTTTACCTTATAGTAGTTTATGTGACTATTACATAATAACATCACACGAGTGTTTTAATGCCTAATTATGTACAGTTACTATCTACATACATATATTATTTAAAAAAAAACAAACTAAACTATTTTTGCGACAAGACAAATAGAACGTCAAAAATGGCGGCACCAGTAGTTTTTTTTTAATTCAGAGACAAACTAGAGTCGGCCTCTACTATCATATCGTTCGATATCAAGTAACAAGCGAGATATGTCAGAATTGTATGCAATTGACATTCCATTTCGAATAAAATGTCATCTCGAGTGTTATTAGAATCGAGGACAAATAAAATTGCTGTTTTTCAAAGATGATCGAAATTTGAATGTAATACCTATTGATATCGAATTTGATGTTTAAGCAATAACATTTTCACAAATAAGAAATGTGTTATAACAAAACAGTTAATCTTTATGCTAGTCGTAATTTGCGGTTTTTAAGCGCATCATAGAGGGTTTATGATATGTGTGTAGATAAAGGTTATATTTTCTCGCTGCTGAGGTGAAAAATTGTATGTGCAACACAAGACCAAAGTTATTTGCATCTCGTGTCTTTGAATCCCTCGCTGCACTCAGGATTCTAACCTAGAATGACTCGCTACGCTCGTGATTCAGTTCTAGAATCCTTCGCTTGCTCGGGATTCAATAAACCAACACTCGCAGCAAAAATCAACTTTGCTCTCTTGTTGCACAAATAACTATAGTTCACAGGCTCTAACATTAAAACATTTAAACTTCCTTCTTAAAAAAATATATTTAATGCGAATTAGAAAGAGATGGAAGGTTTTCTAATAACAGTAGTCTTGATAATCATTTGAATTACTAGTAAATGCAAAGAAAGTGATCCGCTAGCAAAACATTATTTGTTTACTTGTGTGCGTGAGTAAGTACGCGTTGATTACGCTTACCTACATGAAGTCCAGTAACTTTATACATCAGATCTTGTGTCATCAGACTTGTTTATGATGTTGGCCCAATGAATAATCCAAGTTTGACCGCGAGCGCCAAACGCAACTTAGTCAAACATCTAAAGAAACGCGCAAATTTCGGTACAGGGTTTCGATAGTTATAACAGGAACAACGAAGAATCAGAGTCAAAATTCATTCAAAACGACAGAATATTGCAAATCTCAAATCTCTGAAACTATTGGGTCTACAGAGACAACTTATGTCTCATATTTACGTAGCCAATGAGGTCCTGAGGAGCCACTATCAAAAACTAGTCAGGGTTATAATCGCTAAAATCTGAAAAAAAAACCGTGGTGTTTTCGATTTTTGACAATGTAGCATTCGGCGCTCAAGGTCAAAACGTTACGGGGCCAAAATCATAAATAAGTCTGCAAACGATCTGAACAACCGGATTTGACGCACTCTACCCCGCACTCGGCAAGGTTCCTGGACTAGAAGCGGCACTTGATTATACTCGTATTGGGTATTAAATGTGTTTTCTTTGTTTCTATTACTCCACTTGTTACAGGGGAACCCGACGGCGTAAATAAGGATCACGATCCAGCGACACAAGACCGCGACGCAGCGGTCACGATTGTAAAATTCGCAAAATAATAAAGCTAAAATTTGTAAATTTGACAACCTCGAAACCAAAATCAAATGTGCAATTGATAAATCAGTTTAAAATTGAAAGAAGACCGAAGTTGGAAATACAAAAGGGCGTGAAGAGAAAGCAATGAAGGTCTAGGTTGTACGAGCTATCATAACATTCATAACGTACCCAATACGATACCCAATAGGGGTAAAGACAGTAGAAAAAGGGCCCTGTAGGCTGCGTAAACGTACTTCTCTGAGTAAATGATGCCTTGCTGATACGTATGCGGTGAACCTTACCGGCCACTTCGCCGTAAACGTATTTCTTAACGTTAGAAATAGTATATTATTATAATTTCCCTTCTCATTAATCCTTCTGCTTTTATTCGTTTTTAATAGTTTGACATAAAATAATTGTAAAGTTAATGATACCTATATTTTTCACTCCTTGTTCATGTGCCTATCGCATAATTACATGAAAAAAATGTAATCTTCTGTCAGACTGTAATCTTTTCCTAGTTTTTGTAACGGTTGTTTCTGAAAATTGCTTTTTTTAAGTATATTTTGTTTGAATATGTCTTTCACAATCTAAACAATTACATAATTTGCAACTGGCACTTGAAAATATTGAAGAGTAAAATCTATTTTTCGCGTTATCGCAGTGTTAATGATTGCAAACGCCTATAATCCTCGGAGCCCTCTTGCCGCCAGGGGGCCTGTGTTCGTTCTACGAGCTGTAGCAATATTATAAAATATACACTCCTGACTCATTCCTTTTGTAAGTCTTTAGGCAATATGAGTAGAGAAATATTACGAATGAAAGCGAAAACTGAAGAAAGAAAATCCATTTGAAATCTGCCATATTAATTTACTTTTCACCATTTAGCGAGGATTGGAGCTCACCTAGTTAGTTTTATACTGTGTGAAATATGCGCATACTTAGCGAAGAATATCGTACATCATGTGTAAGATACAATACTCTAGCTGTCAGAAGCAGGAAGTAGGTACTTAGGTACCTACTAAGTATAAATCTATTCTTTTAAATTGAAATGGAATCAGTTCAAAAAAACATGCAATATAAACATTTATTTTGAATAAGAACTTAGGTACAACAAATACATATAAAATGATAAATAAAATAAGCATAATTTTGTCATAGTTTTACCTAAAATTTAGTAATTAATTAGGTACTAACAAAAAGAAAATGTCTAAAAGGTCCTGTAAATATTAAAGAAATAATATGTTTTTGATTTTTACGCATGTAATTCATTTTAATATTTAAGAAAATCAATTATAATCAAAATAACGTTTTTCAGTGTTTTTATTGTAAACCACCTAGGTACCTGTTTGTAGAAATAGCACGACGGGCCTAAGTACGTACAATGAATGATCTTCTCCTTGTAAATAACAGATCAACTTACCTTATAAGTTCATTAATTTATTGTTCATTGTAACTTTGTAGTTACTGAAACGTTTCTTCACATAAATCATAATTAGGTTTAATTTTAAATGTAAGGTGAAATTGTAATTAAACTGTAAATAAATATTTTATACAATGATTTTATATTATTGCTGAAAGGAACTACCCATTGAATGTTGCTGCGCAGTGTATAGGTATTTATGTAATTAATAAGTATATTTTTATGTAAAACGTATTTTTCTGCCAGATATAACTGTGTAGGTTTAATATTATCATCATCAGCATCACGTCACCAGTCGAAATACGTCCACTATTAGAACTCCATTTTTAGGGTTCCGTTGTCAAACTATTTCGCCATGTCCGTCCGTCCGTCCGTTCGTCCGCAGCCTAGCGCAGATACTCTAAGTACTAGAGAGTTGTAATTTGGCATAAATATGCATACAATAAAAGGTAATAAATTATATTTTAAGGGTACAGTCAAGTTCAAAAGTATGTATACACTTTAGTACCTTGTCTATTTAACGTCATGTTTAAACTGCCATATGAAATTATCCAAGCGATTAAAGTGACAAGGTACTAAAGTGTATACATACTTTTGAACTTGACTGTACCTCCCATATACGTAATTTGGTGATGTATTTTTTCTTCCGTGTACCCTATTGTGTGGGGTGTCGTTGGATAGGTAGGACTTTCAAAAATATTACGTGTTTGTGAAAACAGCTTCTCGATTATGTTATCCGTGTATGAAATATTAAGCTTGAAGCGCTAATATTGGTTGGACTCAAGTGTCGTCGTCGTCCCCCCACAGCCAAAACTACAAATACTTACTAAGTCTAAAAAAACTTAAATGAAAGAGCATATAACGAATTTTAAAATAAAACTATCTTGACTAAGTAGACATCATTGGTTCTTGAGATACAGGCGATTAAAGTGTTTATACCTACTAAAATCATCTAAGACGGCACCAATTGACTCTAAATAGACAATTAGTTATTACTTGTTGGTTTTAATGTTTGTAGTACTTAACGGCTTCAGAACCCTACACTGAGCATGGTCCGACATGCTCTTGCCCGGCTTTTATTAATTGTTAATTTGCGTGTATATAACAGTTCTGCCAACAGAAGATAGACGCTGTGTTTTGTTTCTGCTTGGACTTTGTAAGTATATATTATGAATTTATGATGACGTTTAGTTGCAAACAACGTAAACTACACTGTAAATCTCTGACAACGAACTTTCGTTAAATTATGGTAGAACGCAGCAACACGCTAAGCGCAAATCTCGAGAGCAGCTAAACCGATTTCGCTAATTCTTTTTTTGTTGTGTTCGTTACCGTCAGAAGAAGGTTCTTATAAAAGAAGAAAAATTAAAAACTCACTGGGAAAGTCAAAATCTGCAGCGGGGCTAAGCCGCTGGCGGGCAGCTAGTTAGAAATAATTTTATAACCCGACGACGCCATAATACACCCATGCCATATAAACCTCTATCTAAATATTACATGTCTTTCTCTAAATAATTCATGGTAAAATATTTATGAGATTAAAAATGTGAAATTGGTATTTCGTGCCTTAAAAAGAAAAATCCCCTTCTACATAAGATTATTTTTACTCTCTCAAAAACTAAACAACAACGTAGAAACTTGAAAAATCCGCTTACAATCGCCGAAGATGTCGTGCGTTATTTAGTCGTACAAACAGTCGCATAAGATCTAAGAAGATCCCCGTTTGAATTAACTTGTGTTTCTTTCCCAATTAATTAGTCAGCATTTAGCGAAAGTTGTCTCATACGTACATACATAACGTCACGCCTTCATTCCCAGAGTGGGGTGGGCAGAGCCACAGAATACTCACAACTCTAAACTTGTTGATAATTATTCTGTAACATAGGCAGACAGACGTATCATACATAAAATAAAATAATCATATTAACAACTTTACTATCAATACGTATTTATCTGTGTGTCTTTTTCATTTGTATATTACTACAGTTTTCGACTTGGCTTGATGAGACTCTAATAAATAATCATCATCATCATCGGCCTGCGGCAGTCCACTGCTGGACATAGGCCTCTGCCAAGGCACGCCATTTTCCTCGATCTTGAGCTTTGAGCATCCAGTTGCTGCCAGCCACCTTGCGCAGATCGTCGCTCCATCTAGCAGGGGGGCGTCCAACACTACGTTTGCCTATGCGCGGTCTCCACTGCAGAACTCGATTACTCCAGCGTTCATCAGTTCTGCGACAGATGTGACCAGCCCACTGCCACTTCAGCTTGCTTATTCGAGTAGCTATGTCTGTAACTTTAGTTATCTGTCAAATTACTTCATTTCGGATTCTATCCCTTAGATATACTCCAAGCATAGCTCTCTCCATAGCTCGCTGAGCAACTTTTAGCTTGCGGACCAGTCCCACCGTCAGTGTCCACGTTTCGGCTCCGTATGTCATCACGGGTAAGACGCACTGGTCAAAAACTTTTGTTTTTAGGCTTTGGGGTATGGGTGACGAGAAAACATGACGTAGCTTCCGGAATGCCGCCCAGCCCAACTGAATCCTCCTATCGGCTTCCTTCTCGAAATTGTTCCTACCTAATTGCAGGTTTTGTCCAAGGTAGACGTGCTTGTCGACAATTTCGAGAAGTACTCCATCGACAGTTATCGGCCCGGGAATGACATGCATGTTGAACATGACTTTCGTCTTGTCTAAGTTCATACACAGGACGATGCGTCGGGAGGATTCATTTAGGCTACTCAACAATACCTGAAGTTCCTGCAGAATAAATAATAATTACTCATAATAATAATAATACTTAGGTATCTTCCAGGGCGACAGTCTGAGTCCTTTGTGGTTTTACCTGGCCTTGAATCGTCTCAGCTCTTTGCTGAAGAATTCCGGGCTAGGCTATCGACTTTGTTGAGAAGCTGAAGTCATTTCTCACTTATTGTACATGGTTGACCTCAAACTGTTTGCATCGAAGCGCTAAGTAAGATCTTCTGGCACTATTAAAAATCACACAAGAGTTCAGGACGGTGTTTATGACATAGCTATGAAGTTCTGTTTACCCTTAGAGAAAAGGACAGAGCTATATAACTGCCATAGCTCAGTCCTTTTCACTGAGCATAAACAGAACTGCATAGTTATGTCATAACACAAATAAGATGGATTTCGGTGTGCGGTCATGCATGTTCAACGAGGGAAGTTGTAAATTCATCGAATTCGCAGCTTTCCGAGACAATGACTCTTTGATCTCTCTCCGAAGTTGAAACCTACGAGGGGAGGCTGAAAAGTACTAAGCCTAAGGTGACAAAAAACCATTTTGAAAATTTAAGTTATTTTTATTTTTCAATGTAATCCCCCTCTAATTCGATGCATTTCTTACATTTATTATATAATGCTTTTATCGCATCTTTAGAATTATAGTGACCTAATCCACATAATGTTGAATTTCGACTTAGGTCTCTATAGTACTAAATTTATGACTCAAAATCGAAAGCTGGAAACGTTTGAATTACGTCACTATAATTCTAAAAGTGCGTTATGTCGTTAAAAATATATTCTTAGCTTTGGCCTTGAAAATGCTCTTCTACTGCCGCTTTCATTTCTTCATCACTTCCAAATGGCTTTCCTCTTAGGTCTGACTTTAAATTACTGAACAGAAAATAGTCGTTTTTTTGGTCGGTCACTACCTATACTGGCCGTCCTGAGCGAGGGTCGTCTTCAATCGACTCTCGTCCTTGTTTAAAAAAGCTACTCCACTTTTTTACTATAGCATAGGAAGGCCCAGAGACACCATACATCGCAGCCATTTCTTAAAAAACAAATTGAGGAGTTTTTACTTTTCGTGAGGAACTTAATCACAGCCTGGTGCTCGATTTTCGTAATATGCAATGATATTACAGACATACTGTTAATATCTCGAGAAATTAAAATTGTAATAACTTAATGATTTTTATTCCATTATTTGTTTTTAAATGGTCTATCTAGTGGCCATTACCATAATTACATATACAACCTCAAAATACCTAAGGCTTAGAACTTGTCAGTCGCCCCTCGTATGAATATCTTGGCACTTAGTACTAATTTCACCATATGATGTTAACCACTTAATAGACGATTAGAGCGTTAACAGTTGTCCACTGTTGTTAAATTTAATCAATGTTAATCGACTGTTAGTCATACATTTTGACAACTGTTAACGCTCTAATCGTCTGATAAGTGGTTAACATCGTATGGTTAATTATAAGTGCTTGGTTAATTTACACCAGGGACGACGGAACAATAATATCGATATCGACATATAGTGAAGTTTTATAAAAATATAACATTATTATTATTATTTTATACCTCGTATCATCCAAACAGCTGGACAGATTTCCAATGGCGGATTTTAGGTGCCATTATGAGAGGCTTAAAAAAATGTGTTAGCTAATTAAATAAGGTTCAAAATGGTATACAAGAAATGTTTCCACATATAGTAGATTAAAAAAGTTTAGTATTTAAAGAACCTTTTCTGATGTGTTCATACAAATCTCGTAAATTTTGTTTGAGCGCGTCGTTAATAGTATTTTAATTTAAATACTAAACTTTTTAAACTACGATATGTATTTTAATCAGCTAATGAATTCGTAACGAAACTCGTGGATTTTTGCCAAAGCTACTGCACAATAGTGAACCCGTACGTTGTCTTGGTAAAAAATAATTTTCTTTTTCGCCAAATGGGGTCGCTTTTTCATTAAAACTTCATGAAATCGCTCCAACAAGTTGGCATAATATTTGCCGTTAGCCGTTTTACCTTTCTGACGGTAATCAACATACATTACACCACGAGCATTCCAGAAGACAGTAGCTATAAATGTAGTCGCCCGTAAAACCGCTTTGGCCTTCTTTGGTGCAGGTTCATCTGAAGTAATCCATTGTTTTGTCTGCTCCTTGGTTTCTGGTGTATGATGATGAATCCAGGTTTCGTCAACAGTTTTGAAACGACGCAAAAAGTCCTGAATAAAAGAATCATGTTTCTTAATAACATAAATAATATTCTCATAAATATTTTTTGACTCTAGTCAAAATATTAATTTATTTAAATAGAAGGAATCACA
Organism: Acleris holmiana; assembly: GCA_949316455.1. Classification (NCBI taxonomy): domain Eukaryota; kingdom Metazoa; phylum Arthropoda; class Insecta; order Lepidoptera; family Tortricidae; genus Acleris; species Acleris holmiana. Next base: position 60,150,986 of record OX438762.1, on the reverse strand, counting down.
GGAGTTTAAGTTATATATAGAACGAATGGCCCTTTGTTGTAACACGAATATAGTCTAAATATCAGCCATTTTTCTCCAAACTAGAATACCGTACGACATAACACTATGAAAATAACTATAATAAACTAAACGAGCTGTCTCAATATGCAATATGTCCAATATGTACTAATGTAAAGACCAACTTATCTTTTTTTTTTTTTTAATTTATATATCGATACCTCCTACGTATACTGATACAAGTGACAATTTTGAGTTTTTCGTTTTTTTGTAGATTTATGACTAAAATATTTAAATATACCTGCCACATAAATTTCGTATGAATATTTCCATTAGTTTCGGAAATAAAGTGACGTATAAGAATACATCTAACACCTATTTGTCATTCAGTACGATGAATACTGAGGCAAGTCGCTTGTACCACTATACGCAGCGCTGATATTGTAGAAGGGCGGTGCGCGTGTGGTGTAGCTGGCAGTTGCCTCAGTATGCACGCTCGCCGTCGAAGCGTCTCAGTCTGCTCGATATGATAGTTTACGAGGCGTATGTCTAATAAGACTTCTACGTGCACAATTAAGTTTATATTATGTTAACTTGACATTTCTTATTGTATTTAATTACTAAATTATTGTAAAATAAGTAACAACATTGCGAAATGAAGCCGACGAGAGGGAGAAATCTGGTTTCTATGGTTTTAAATAAACCACAAAACCGTGATTCGAGCAGTAAGTAACTTAAACGACTTTTTATATAATTGTTCGCTTAAATTTACATTAAAATTTCATATTTAAAAGTGATTAAAATGTTTGCTGTCAGATGCACCAGTATACGTGTTCAAAATTCACATTTGTAAAATGTGGTTTACCCGCATATATAGTAGTAAGTGAACTTATCGTTATATAAAATTATTGTTTTTAGTGTCGTCGCTACCGCCAGGAGCTGAATCTTTACGGGATGAAATTGAGTTTTTAGAAAAAAATTATTTAGATTCAATTGAACCAGCAGACTTTTCAGAAACAGTACTTTTCGGGAATATTTCACAGCAGCAAAACTGTGCTTCACCTAATTCTGCGGAGTATCAAAGGATTTCTGTAGTTGTAGATGTGCATGAACCAAAATCAAGCAAGCCAAACATACAACAAGAAAATTCACCAGAATTAGATCTTATTCCGATGTTGTCACCTGCTGCAGAATTTTCTCAAGTACATGCCAATGATTCATTCGACATTTATGGTAATAATTCACCTTTACCTACTAATTATTCCAACTCAAATCTGTTAGAATCAAGCATGACACAGGTTTCAAAATCTTCTCAAACCGGAAATTTGTACATAGAAGAGTCACCCGAAAAAGAATGCCCGACTCCGATGCCATCATCACCAATGGATTTTTCTCCAGTAGGTACCTATAGCTGTTTGGAGTTTGATAATTCACCTTTACCTACTGATTATACCGACTCACCAGTAAGTACACCAGGTAATCGTAAGAGGAAATGTCAAAAGAAAAAAGATTTAGGTGACTTGCGGGAAACTTATAAATATTTGTGGATAGACGAAAAAAGAAAGCATAATGTAAACCGCGGCTTAAAATACACAAGTAGAAATGGTAAAATCAAATCAGAAAAAAATAATAAACAGTCATGCCCCATAAAATGTAAAAAATAATGCACGTTACCTAAATTTGACCGAATCTCAACGGAAAAAATATTTGATATATTCTGGGAGATAGGCAATCATACACGACAGTGGGACATTATTACTAAATATGTAAAACGAGAAAACACTTCACAACCCTCGACATGGGTTTACTTCAGGATAACTGTTACTGTTGGCATGAGCAAATAGCTAAAAAGGGTGCTAATGAAATTGCTAGTAATTCAATTTGAATTTGTTGATTCAATCAAAGATCCTAAATAATGTAAAAGAGTTTAGGTTTTGGTCAGACAATTGCGGAGGGCAAACCACAACAGGATCGTGTACCTTATGTACATGTACGCGTGCTGGAAATATAACATAACAATAACACATCGTTTCCTTGTAGTCGGGCATACCCAAAATGAAGGACATAGCATACATGTTTTAATTGAAAAAAGAACAAACATCGTTACTATATATACACCTGAGCAATGGTACATGGCTATGCGTATGGCCAAAACTGATAAACCGTCCTATGAAGTCATAGAAGACTCCCAAGATTCAATATTTGACTTTAAAGTTTGTCTGCCTCTTTGTAATAATTGGAAAAAGGGCACTAATGGGCAAATCGTAATGTGGAGCAAAATGTGTGAAATACAAATATCACCCGAAGAGCCTTTTAAAATAAAATACAAACACACGTTTGAACAGTTATGAATCCATTGACTGTACTTCCATTAAAAATACGAGGAGTCGACAAAGTGAGCTTGAAGATGGATTAAATAATATCACTGTAGCTTACCTTGCACCATTACCTATTGATAAGCAAAAATATAAAGATCTCAATGATCTTTGTCAGACTGGTATAATTCCTTCTCAACACCATGACTTCTACAACAAATTAGTCTCGTAAAATGATAAAATAAGGAAAACGAGCTTATTTTGCAGTTAAGATGTTCTATTGTGATCGAAGTGAGTCAAACGAGTGTTCATTGCAATTAAAAAGTAAATAAATGATTAAGACTGATTTTTAAAACATTCAGAAATATTTTAAATATTTAGAAAACAGAGGTTTATTTTTTACAACATTATTTGTGTTTATTTTAAAGGATGATAAATCATCCTGTTAGCTATTTTTTTGTTAAATATAAGGTCAAGGTGATATCAGTTGTGTTTTATGTATCAATAATGAAAACTTATTGAAGTAAATAAAGGGCGAATGTTAAATGTAAGCTTTTATGCTGTTAAAGATTTTTAGTTAAAAATTAGTTCAAGGTGATCTCAGTTGTGTTTTATGTATCAATAATGTAAACTAATTGAGGCAAATAAAGGGTCAATGTAAAATTATATGCTATTGTGATCAAAGATTTAATCTTTATAGATAACACGGTGTCGTTCCTATTTTTTTCATAGTTGGTAAGTATGTACCTAAATAAATAATCAATAAGACTATTAATGACACAGATTTTTTGTTATTTAATGACAATACGCTTTTTATGTAACCATCTTGATATAAAATGCCATGGTTCAATATTTTTTGATTTTAATAGGTACATGGCTTAAGGCAATTCAAAGTGTGTTATTATTATAAAACTGTGTACAATTTTCTCGCATAATAAAAGCATTGCATAAAACCTTTGATCTTTATTTTTTTAATTCATTTTTTAGCGTTTTTGCGCAGCAAACTTAAAAATATGATCAATTGTTTACTGGTACATGTGATATAAATCAAGCGTATACTGGTACAAGTGACAATTACGTTGATAAAAGTAATGATAAAGGGCAAAGAAGTATGTGATTTCTTTTTCTTTTCAATCCCTATAACCACGTCGTGCAATTATTTATATACAAAACAAAAATATATTTAAATTCAATAATTATTTAATAACGCCGTATACTGGGGCAAGTGGTAGTTAGCTTAGTATACCACACAACTACAACATGTCAAATACGCTCAAACAAGTGTATCTACGATTTTATCAGAAACTGCCTTTAATTTCAAAATTCCATTTATATAGACTAAAGTAAAGTACTTCTCTTACTACAAATCCAAAATTTTGTAAAGTTATCTTTACAGACAATAAAGTTATGGGTTAAGTAACCTTTGAACAGCTGTCCTGTAAAATCACAATTTTGCACTTGTACCAGTATACGTAGGAGGTATCGATATGTACCTAAAACATCAACTCACGTGCACCCAACATGGTTAAAGTTATTTTAGACCCTAAGTTAGAATAATGTAATCTTAAAGTTTAATCAGTTAAATATTGATTGTTGACCTATTTATTTTTGTATTCTTTCCTCTTGTTTTGTGTTCATCTGGGGCCTGTAACACAGGGCATCCTAGCTCAGTCCCCAGAGCAGCTGCTTCACCTTGTAGTTTTATTTTTGTAATAAACATTTTTTCATTTTTTTTTTCATTGGTAAGTTACCTGATTTTCCTAACATCGTAAGCTACCGAATTTACGTAATTTAATACTTGTACTACGGGGACTCCATAGCAAGATTTTATCGATAGTTATCCCTAAAAAAAGTGTTTTATCTACCATTACTTAATTCTCGTCATTAAGAATAATGCTTTATTCTACCGGTCTAATATTACGCAAAGCTAACCTAACACATTTAGTTTTTTTAGCATTGAGTTACATGTAAACCAACCAAGTACTTAACCTAGGGTGGCGTTTATCCTACTGTAATCAAAGGATCAGCAAAAAGCACAATATCACAAAGTTTATCTATGGTGGGTGGCAAGTCATTAATATAAACCTTAAAAAGAAAGGACCTAATATAGAGCCCTGAGGAACACCTAATTTAACTGCTGCTCCAATAGACTGTGTTTGGTTTACAACAACTGTTTGTGTTCTATCACTAAGATATGAAGACATAAGACTTAGAGAACTATTTGAAAGATCATAATGTTTTAATTTCATTACAAGAGTCGCATGACCAACGCAATCCAAAGGTTTGGGAAGTTCACAAAAAAATCCTATTGCATCACCAGATTTCTCCCAAATGTTATATGTATTTAGGTAATGAGTACAGATGCTGCATTCGTTGTGGATCGTCCTCTGGTGAAGCCGAACTGATTACTGTTAAGCAGTTTAATACTATTGAAGTGAGATATGAGTACTAGATTAGCTTGAATCTGATTTTCGCGGAGGGGCGATATTTTTGACGCCGAGTGTATTAATATGCTTGACAGGTCAATTTTTTTCCGCTGGGTGGGGTGATAAACACCTACCTGATTGTCTTCGAGATGCTGAATCTGTCTTTGAACCAAAGACCGGCCAAAGAGTAAGGTTAAGGTCAGGTTCTATGAAGCTGTCTTTTGCGATCCTACGACCAGATGCCAGTAATAAGATTATTGCTGTTCTGCTTGCAATATCAAAAAGTGTATTATTTATAGAAGCTGATAATAGCCAGTTATATACAATTGTAGTGTCCCATACTGGTAACTTTTGAGGCACAGGCTGTGCTATTCCTATAGCTATTAAGATTTGCTTACTTAGAATCTTTTTTGAAATTACTAATGAGTTTGCACAGTATGTTGAGATTGCAGACTTATGTAGTAAGATTGAACTGAAAGCTAGGTTATGTTCTAAATATAAAGATGCTAAAAACTTAGCTATATCCTGTTCTGTACGCCATGAGGTCCATCTTTTTAATGCTGGTGCATAGGTATTTAAAGTAGATGTTCTCCAGCTGCTATTAAGCAGCCGTTTTTCACTATCATTCCAGCTAGCTACTTGATTACTCCACTCCCAATTTTACAGGCCTGTAGTTCTAGTAGTTCTATCTGAGGTGGATGGTAGCCCGTTGTACAATCTATGAGAAGTCTCCTCAGGTTCACAATAGATAGTGGTTTTTCCAAGGCTCGTGCTTCGAGATCCGGCATCCAATAACATTGGTTCCACATTGGGGCAATCAGTATGTATGTACCCCTTGCTGTGTTCGAATGAGACAGTACTTGAGGAAGCAGGTTGGGAGGTGAAAGTATCCATCCTAGATGGTACACCCAAGGTCGACTGAATGCGTTGCAGAATTCGGCTAAACCATCTCTCGAATCTAGTGATACGTATCTTGGTACGACTTTTGTCTTTGTTGACGCAAACAAGTCTATTTCTGGCACTCCCCTTTTTGCGAATATAGCCTCTGTGGCTTCTGGGAGCAGATGCCATTCGGGTAGTACCTTTCCTCGAGACAGGCGATCTGCTATTCCGTTGAACCTTCCCGACAGTGAGATATTCAGCTGGTCGGTCAACCTCAGTAGTTTGGTTGTAAGGGTCACTAGGTAGTTGGAGTGACTTCGTTCCTCCCTCCTTCCTGATATAGGCAACCAGAGACCGATAGTCGGACTGAACCAGTATGTGAGCATCGCCGAGATTGCTTCTCTGGTTCCTCAATGTGGCATACACTGCATACATCTCATTCTTGATCGAATGCCATGACCTTTGAGACCTGGACCATGTCCCTGACAGATGGCGTAAATTTAACTGGGCTCCCATCCCGCATCCGCTGCGTGTGGACGTGTGTTATAGTCTTTTGGGCCAGAGTCGCTGAAGCATGGTGAAGAGCGCTCTTCCACCATTGAATTTCGGTCAGCACTTTTTGTGGAATCACCTGCTTTTTCCAATGAGTGCCCTGGCTTTAGCTGTTTTAAAAATATTTGTAGCCTTCGGCAGTGTAGTTCACCTCTTTGGACCACGAATTGGCAAAGTTGAGATAGCCTAATAGGGTCTGTATTTCTTACAGGGTACACTTTCTTCATGCTTCGAGTAGAGATAGCTTCTCTTGTATCCTTTTGATCTTTGGTTCTGGCAATGATTCGAAATTTTTTAGTGTGTTCCAACAAAGTCCTAAATATTGTAGTTTTTGAGTCGGTTCTGGGATTAACTTTGAATAATTGATGTGCCATCCCAACTGTTCCAGAAAGCTTACAGTTTCCGCAACTTGAACTTTTAATTTGGAACGGTTCTGGTTTATTAACAGGTAATCGTCTAGGTAAACCAGAACTCGAAAACCTTTCGCTCCAAGGACTGCCATAGTCCAGTTCGATAGGGCAGCAAAGGTTCGTGGGGCAGATGATAGGCCAAATGGAAGGGCGGTTAACTGAAGAAGCTCCCCTTCGTAGACAATCCGTAAGAACCTTCTGTAACTATTTAAAATTGGGGCATGAAAGTAAGTCTGCGTCAGGTCTATTTTTACCATCCAGTCCGTTTACTAGAAACATCTTGGATATAAATAAAACCCGGATCCAATTTTGCAGGTTTCTCTAATACTTTTTGCTTCTTTAATTTCTTTATAACATGTCATCTCTGGGGAAGTTCTGGTTGCAAATCTTCTTTTTTGTAGCTGTGAGGGGTAGGTGAGAGGAGGTCTGGTTTTGAATGAAACCCGTGATCCAGTTATAGTCTTTAATATAAATTGACTGGCCTCTAATTGTTTCCATTCCTGCTGATGTAATTGTAGACACCCCCCTTGAAATCTTTGATTGTCAATTCTTTTTATGCTGCAGGTTTGCTGAGGTGTTGGCATGAAATAGCTTATGTTGTTTTGCACCATGTTTTTTGATATATTTTTTATGTAATCTTTTACCATTTTGGTTTGTCTGTGTATTTCTTACTGTAACATAATTACCACCACTATCTGACTGCTTGTTATTTGTATACTGGGCCCCCCTTTTCATTCTAACCGCCCCCTCTTAAATTTTTCATATATGCAATAAACTTTTTTCATTTTTTTTTTCTTCTTTCTTATAAACAGGAGTGTTTAACCACACTTGAGTCCCTCCAAGAGACTGAATGAGTGAGGCGAGAGCTTCTCGACTAAATAAATGTTCAGCACTAGGTGGTATATTTTTAAAAACTTTCCTTAAAATTGGCATTAGTAACTTCAATGAGCACATAACAGCTCTTTTTTCCACAATAATTTGCATAGTCATCTCAGAGTTTTTTGATGTGGTCGAACCTGGCCCAAAAAGTGAGTTTACTTTTTCATACAATGAATTAGGAGTAAGCTCATTGTTGTTGCTCCAATCAATTAGGTAACTTTTGTAAGTCTTCCTGTAAATGATCTCTTTGCATTAATACGGCATTGGCGAGATCCGCCAAAACTCTCTCCGTGGTAGCTAAATAATCTTTCCCTTTCTTTGAGTGCATTAATTCATCATTGAGTTTCAGCTCAGTAAAGCCGGGAGTCGCTAGTACCGTTTTTAACGACTTTTTATTACCTAATGCCTTGCCAAAATGGCGAGTTAAATTGTTGTAACTTGTTCAAGGTCGTTAACCTATTCGGATTTGCTTGAGCAATATAATTTTCACCTTTTAGCTCCGTGGTTATTTCCCCTAAATTTACCCTGTTCGGATCTTGAAGCGGAGAACAACTTTTTCCATCACTTGAGACACCAAAGTGTCAACTCGTGGGTCATATGCGACTGTCCGTGAGCCTTCCGAGGTCGCTTATTCGGTGGCGGATTTACTTCTTCCTCCGAAAAAGACGATGATGAACTATCGTCCGATGATATTCGCGTATTGGATCCCGAACCGCGTAGCGCGTTGGAGGCCGTTTCCACATCGGGATGCAGCACCAGAGTGGCTATTGTCTAACGCACTCGCAATCGCAACCGGCCTCAAAATGGAGCAATTGTTTTCATATTGTATGCAGACGAGCGTTCGATTTTCAAAATGAAAACGATCGTGATTGCGAGTGCGTTAGACAATAAGCCCTCAGGTCTGAAACCTGATCGGAACCCATTACGATTGAGATTCACGCACTTTAATCACTACTTTTTTCACTTTGACAAAACTTTACGCTGTTTCCGCGGCAAAAGACACAAACGCTATGACAAACATCAAATTTGACAACTCGTCCAAACCTGCTGGAGCCATAGAGGAAAACACGGTAACCAAAGATAATCAGGTATGTTTTAACTATCAGGTATGTTATAAGGCTTGACACAACGTAATCTTTAATATAGAGACTTTATGTGTTTGGAAACGTGCTTAATGAAATTTTCGCCGGTGAGCTTCAAAAATTGGCCCCTCTGGTCTGGGTCTGACGCTTTCATTTTAAGGCTTCTAAACTCCTATGAGTGTTCTCATTATATTCGTAGAATCTGTGTCATAAACAAATTAACTAAACGATTCACGTCACTTTTGTCGTGTGTCTAGACTTCCCAATACAAATAAAAAGAAGAACACTGCTATTAAACTCAAACTCACCCTTTTTAGAACACCTGCAATACCTAGAACCATTTTACACATCGTTTTGAAGTTCGCTAACAATGTCGGTGTTATGCATGGAAATAGTAAGTTTCAAATACATCTGGAAGGTGCACTGTCCGATAACGCGCGCTGAAAGAGATGTAGGTACTAAAACTTAGTGCGTCCCTTTCTAGGAAAGGTGAACATAATTTTAATTGCAATTTGCGGACAATGGGACAAGAGGAGGAGGAGGAGGAACTGCTCTAACAATTCCGATGGAAGCATTTAAAGTAAAACTCTGTCGCCCAGCACTAGTAGCACGATAGCGTTTTGTCACCAACGTAAAATATTATGTAAGCGATAAACGCTATCGTGCTAGCCTTGCTGGTGTTAATTATTTAATTGCGTAAAAAAAAAACATTATACATATACTTAAACGTATCATTTATTTAATAATGATATTACTGCTTGCTCGTGGTCACCGGGTGACGTGTGATTTCACACAGAATTCTTTTTTCTTTTTTCTAACAGAATTCACACAAACTTGCCTGTGAAAGGATATCCCACAACCTGAATAAGATTACGACACGTGGCCTAGTTGGGAGTGAACCTGCCTCCGAAGCCAGTGGTCCTGGGTGCAAATCCTGGTAAGGACAGATATTTGTGTGATGAGCACGAGTATTTGTTCAATCTTGGGTGTTTTCTATGTATTCAAGTATGTATTTCTCTATACAAGTATGTTTAACGTTGTCTAGTACCCATAATACAAGCCTAGAGCTTAGTTTGGGACTAGGTCAATTTGTGTGAGGTTGTCCCCTGATATTTGTTAATGTAAGTTTATTTGCATATTGTTCTATTCTCTAAATTTATTTTATACCATAAACATTAAGTACCTACCTATAACTTGTGTTCAATTTTAGGAAGTTTGTTGATATACCTATATTATGAAAGATTTTAGGATTGGTATTGGCGAGTACCGATAAAACAATACCTAATGGATATTGTGTTTTAAATTGTGCCATTGACGCGATCTTCTAGCATTCTTAATTAATGCTTTTTAGGTTTTCTCATAGTTACCTACCAGCATTGGATATGTAGGGGAGACCGGGGACAATTGAAACGATTTGACTTTGAATGCACTGTTGCCGTTTTATTTTTAAAGTTAGAAAGATGTTTGCCATAATTATTTCTAGGTTAGTTATCTGGTTCCTAAATAAAGTATATTTGGTAAGTCTATCATTAATAGTTATTTTACAATAATGTAATAAAGAGAATGGGGAAAGTGGTTCAATTGACCTCACACCGTTGTTAATTGAAACACTATATAAGGTCAATTGAAACACCGTAATATCTTTAACACAATGAAATGTTATCAGTCCTACTCGTTTTCATCACTATATTAGTATATAATACGACCATCAAAAGTTCACAAGCATAACATAAACATATCGTCATTTATAAGCATCAGAAAATCTCGATCATGAAACGCAGATAAAAAAAAATATATGACTTGTAGCTTTCTTTGTTGCTGGCTACCTTATACATAAAGCTTAATAGAAAATAGTTTTAATGTATAACATAAGCTATAATGATATGGAATTGTGTTAAAAACACAATTATTTATTTATTTATTTATTTCATTTATTATACAGACAACGTAAAAGGTCCACATTTGTATTAATAACTCTTAACCTAAATGTTAGTAGTTTATAAATAACAGAGATTTTGTCCTCTGTGTAAGTTTCCACATCAGAGGACAATCAAATTTATTGGCAATCATCCTTAAGATGCCATTCCCGCTGCCACGCACCCTATCTACTAATGAGGCAGTTTTCTTACGCCACACAGCGTCGAAACTGTCTGTTCGTGCCTCCACAAACATGGACGAGGCGCTGCAGTACCGTGGCAGCCGCAACGGCACCCTAAAGGCGTTATTGTACTGGACGCGCAGAGCATTGTAAGTCCTTTGAGTATACCTGACCCACAGACTCGACGAGTACAGAGATGTGCAGTAAGCCTTAAACAGCGTAATATTGACTGCCTCCGTGCATCGCCTAAATCTGCGCGCCAGCATGTTCGCCCTTACTGACAATGCTCTGCGCTCCCTCTCCATTTCAGCATCACCTTTCAAGTCCTCGGTCAATATATGCCCGAGATATTTGAATTGATGCACTTTCCTAAGCGGGACACCATTGAGTGTGATAGGTGGAAAAAAGAAAGGACTCTTGGTTCCTGCTTTAAAGATCATATACTCAGTTTTCTGCACATTATATGACAATCCGTGAGACGCCGCATACGCCTCACATGTAGCCAGCAGCTGTCGCAATGCGCTGACTGAGGGGGCCAGCAGCACCATGTCGTCTGCATAACTGAGATTGTTGACGCACACACCGTCAACAAAACAGCCGACATGCATGGCGCTGAGCTCCCCAATCAGCGCATTCATATACAGATTGAAAAGCAGGGGGGGCAGGGCGAGCTCAGCCCCCCCTGCCTCACCCCACAATCCAACCTGCACGGAGACGAAAACGCACCTGCCCACTTCACTCTATTCTCTTGATTCAGGTACCAGTATCTGCTAATTATGCTACATACAAAAATGCTTGTTTCAATCATAACAGTGTTTCAATCATAACTTAATGAATGGATAAACTTGAAACGTCAGGATTTTAAATAATATAAGAATCAGAATCAGAATCAGAATAATCTTTATTCAAGTAGGTTTACAAATAATAAACTCTTTTGAAACGTCATAGTAGCGACTTGACTAAATTGACTGCAGGTTCAAATCGCGACCGATCAGAGAAGAACCTGTAAGAAACTCTGTCGGATGCCTTTTTTTTTTAAATTTTTTTTTTCGACGTTCGCAACTTTTTGTCGTAAGGACTAAACATTTTATTACAAGCAATTCAGTCCCAAGCATTGTTATCATTAATATAGTCTTTAATACTATAATATGCTTTAGAAATTAGTTTACGCTTAACGTAACTCTTAAATTTATTTACTGATAGTTCAGTAACATTACTTGGGAGCTTATTATAGAACCTAATACAATTACCCATAAAAGAGTTTTTTTATTTTATGGAGCCGCGTGAAGGGCACTGCGAGCTTATGTTTATTTCTGGTATTACATTATGTATGTCACAGTTCTTTCTAAATTTAGCGATGTTTTTTATGAACATAAGTACATAATGTTTTCATAAATGTATTGACTGTGCATGGTCAATATATTAATTTCTTTAAACTTATCTCTAAGCGAGTCTCTCTGGCCCATCTTGTAGACAGCACGAATAGCCCTCTTCTGCAGAACAAAGATGCTATTTACATCAGCAGCACTACCCCACAGTAAAATACCATATGACATAATACTATGGAAGTAACTAAAATAAACTAATCGAGCGGTATCTAAGTCTATTAATTGCCGAATCTTATTAACTGCAAAAACTGCTGAACTGAGTCTACCCGCCAATCCAGCAAGATGAGGACCCCATTGGAGCTTGGAGTCTAACGTTATACCAAGAAACACTGTATCATTAACTAGGTCTAGTTTGTCATTTTTAATAGTTACAGTAGTTTGACTATTTTTCACATTAGTAGTCATGAACTTTATACATTTCGTCTTTTTTTCATTCAGTAATAAATTATTAACACTAAACCAATCGACTACTTTTGATATAGCATTGTTTACATCGACATTAAACTGCTGTTGTCGTTTAACTTTGAACACAAGTGACGTATCATCAGCAAACAATACTATATCATGGTTGTCCTTTATAAGGTAAGGTAAGTCATTTATGTAGATGAGGAATAAAAATGGACCCAATATTGAGCCCTGTGGTACGCCCATTGAGACCAATGACCCAGGTGATCGTACTCCATTCACGTCTACCCTTTGTATTCTCCCGTATAAATACGTTTTTATTAAGTTTAGCGCAGTACCTCTAACTCCATAGTGGTGTAGTTTCCTGATCAATGTGTCATGGTTAACGCAATCGAAGGCCTTGGACAAATCACAAAAAATACCTAAAGCATCCTGTGACCCTTCCCAGGCATTAAAAATGTTTTTAATCAACTCAACACCAGCTTCGGTTGTCGAGCGACCCCGAGTAAAACCAAATTGTTTATTGTGTAATAAATTATTATACCGAAAATGTTCCGCTAACTGTGACAAAATCAATTTCTCAAATATTTTACTGAAAGTGGGTAGTATGGATATTGGTCTAAAATTTGTGGGGTCAAAAGTACTACCCGTTTTGAATAATGGAATTATCTTACTATGTTTCATAAGTTCAGGAAACTCACCACAATCAACACAGTGATTAAATACGACCATTAAGTCAGATGCTATGACTTCAATTAAGGATTTGAGTACATGGACCGACACTCCCCAAAGGTCACTGGTTTTCTTTATATTGATTGAGTTGAATGCCTTAATTACATCCAAGGCAGTAACGCGCTTGAATTCAAAGTATATACTGCATTCAGGCACGTTATCTTCTAAAAGTACAATGGCAGACGCAGGCGAAGAGTTCAAGCACTTAGTCGTGGAAACTGGTATATCGGTAAAAAACTTTTCAAATTCAATTGCGATATCTGGATTGGAATCTATTATTTTACCATCTACTTTTAAACGATAGTCGTTAATGTTCTTTTTTCGGCGACCTGTTTCTTCATTAATTATTTTCCAGGTCGTTTTAATAACATCAGAACTATTCAAGATTTTGTTACTTAAAAAATTTCGCTTACGGCAGTCTATCTTGAATTGCTTAGAATACTGTTTGACATGTTCCTTAAACTCCTCACTCGCGTTATACCTCCGTTCCTCATATAGTTGATACAGTATTCTTCTACGCTTATGTAAGTCCGCAGTAGCCCAGTCACTGAAAACCTTTGCACCACCAACCACAACCGATTTGGATGTAAATACTGCGTTAAATTGTTTTGTGAATGTGTGAAAGAATGAGTTGTACATGTCATTGGGTCCCTTATCAGTTGTTAGAAAGGGCAAATTATGCACTAGGTTATGTCTCATTCTTTCCACACGGTCTGCAGTTATTGGCACAAAAGTAATTTCTTTTTTTGGAATATTATTCGATACGGACTTGAATTTAATTAATTGACCCAAATGATCCGATTTCAGGTTGCTGATCACACTCTTACCAATAGGAATTATATCAGTAAAAATGTTATCAATACACGTGGCGCTAGTGTTAGTAACTCTAGTTGGCTCCATAAAAGTATGTGTCAGGCCGAAAGATTTGAAAAGATTTATTAATCTTTTGGTTAGTGGACTGTTTTCTAAAATATTTACATTAAAATCTCCACATATAATTGTTTTTTTCTCGAATGAGATAATTTTATTAGAACAGTTTCCATAATCGTTTCAAAAATTTCGAAATTGCCTAATGGTGGCCTATATACACATACAACTATGAATTGCTCTAACTCTATTGCAGCGAGTTCTAATATTCGTTCAACAGATAAGGACACAATGTCCTTACGGTCTTTAAATTTTAATTTATTGTTTAATATGATTAACGACCCGCCATGTATCGAGCTATTTCTTGTAAATAAACTGCCGACCTGGTGGTTGATAAAATTAAACATAGCTTCGTTACTAGTTAGCCAGTGTTCCGTTATACATAAAATATCAATGCTATTACTATTAAGAAATAACTCGACTTGCAGGTCTTTACTCCTTATACATTGAATATTCTGGTGAACCAGAGTGATATAATTAGATACTTTGCTGCTAAATTTGTCCTTATATTTATTACAATTTTGGTTGCCAGGGTTGAGCTCCTCTGTTGTCTTGTCATTTAATTTAAATGATTCATAGTAATTGGAACATGTTCCAAATACCTATCAGGTTGCTGAATAGCAGCAGGAGCCACATTATACACAATATAATCGGTTAAGATCGTTTTATTATAAAACAAAAACAGTTTCAATAAAAATAATACCACGGCTACTTATATGCCGAATTAAAATAAAATCAAAAACTTATTTTGACTCTTTATAAATAATTATAAAATATTTTAGTAATAATCAACCTGTTAATTAAAATTACAATCAGTCTTGCAAACAATAAACTATAGGTGAATCAGGTCAGATTAATACTGAAGTATCCAGTTATTTTCTTTATCTGTTTCTGGACGAGTCAGGTGACTTTCTTTCAAACTAAAAACGGCTCGCTTGCATTGTGTAACAAGCTATAAAATTAAATATAAAAATTAATTAAATAAAAGTAAATATCGGCTGACTTAATCGCATATTCCGCAATCTCATTTTCTTGATCAGTTGAAAATACTTTTTTAGCTGAATTATAGCCCATTGTTACAGCTTCAACAAGTGTACTTTCTGGAGCATTTTCTCTCTTTTTCTTATATCTTGCTAATGAAACGTGATCCAGATCAAACATTTCTGCTGCTTTTCTTAAGGAATTTCCTGCGAGTACCTCCTCATAAGCCTGCTGATAAGCAAACATGCTTTTTGAAGATCTATCAGTAACATGCTTCCGTTTTCGGGGCATCTAAAAATTATAAAAAATGTTTTTAATGTGATGTTACTCATTGCATAACGTACTTTTAATCAGTGATGGGCAAAAATGGGTTATTCGAAGACTCCGTCGATTAATTTCGATTCGATTAATTGGTTGACTAAAAAAATAATCGATTAATGCCCATCGCTGCTTTTAATATCAGATCAGTCTAAAGTTTTCAGATATCTAGCTGTCATATGTACGAAATAATCGCCTGGCTACAATTAAAGTTTACATATAATATTACTTTTGCCCGTGACTTCATCCGCATAGAAGTCGTTAAAGAAGATTTATATCACATCAAAATCTGTCCAGTACTTTTTGTATGAAAGAATAACAAACATACATCCCACAAGTAAAAATTTCCTTACACAATTGTTGTCCTGGAGAAGGCCCCAAGTATCAAAATTTGATCAAAATCGGTTTAGCGGTTTAGACGTGAAACCGTAACAAAAATTAAACGAACTCACTTTCACATTTATAATATTAGTAAGGATATGGTTAAAAAACTTAAATAAAATTCCTCTTACATGTAGTTGTAACACATCAGCTGTATACTGTTCGACATTCTATATTTGAAATTTGACATAAATTCCATACTAGTTTTGTACACAACTTCATGCAAGAGGAGCGTTACTTAAGTTTTTCACCAATTCGTCAGAATGATACTACTAGGTACACATACCGGACTAATACCAAAAGTGGCACCTATATCTATACTTCTATAACATTAATATGAATAAAGTAGCTCTGTCTATTGGTTTATTTATCCAAATCACGGGCAAGAGTTAGTGTAGGTATAATAATTATTGACCATGAAAGAAATCATCATAAAAAAGAAGCCATTTGCGCATATTCATTTTCACATTTAACAAACAAAAACATGCCTCAAATACAGAACCTCCTCATATTTAAAGGTGACTACATTTGGGGACGATTAAAACGCCAGGACGAATGAAACGTTTCAATCGTCCACACGCTAGTTGTTCCTACCGTCCCCAAATCAGTGTTTTTAATTCAAGGTCAAATATTAAACGCAAAAACAACTCGAACACTGATAATTGGCAATAATAAACATTCGTTAACTTATCACAATCACGCTAAAATAGTTTAATCAGTTAAAATACAAGAACAAACAAAGTTATAAACAAATATACAAGATGAGAAATACTTACTTTGGACCGCGAAAAAATTAAATCGCTCCGTGACACCGCTGCGTTGCTCGGTCGCTCGCGCGCTACTGACCATAGATTAAAATATGGCCGGCGGAGTCCTGAGTGTTGCGTCATACTCGTAGGTATTATAGCCTCTTGAGGCCCACCATACTACAATCCGGTAGATTTTTGTTAGTGGGAATTTGAATCCACCAGCAAGGAAATAAAGTTCAATTAACTTTGCACTTAAATGACATTTTCAATTTTGAATCGAATAAAAATGAGCTTTATGTTCCTTGAAATAAGGTTTAAATTGGATTGCCTGGATTGTGTACTTTCTATAGGACACCGGGTCTTACGAGGATAGTTTTTGAGAAATTTGACTTGTTTCAGTCATGACGTGTTTCAATTGTCCCCGGTCTCCCCTACCTATGTAAGCATTTCTTACCCTGTATTTCGATTATGGTAAATAAATTTCATTTCATTTCATTTATTTATTTATTTATATTATTGTTTGTTGCAGGGCAGCCACTCACAGTACAATTCGTTTTAACCATAGTTCTAAACTAAATTACCTACACGAAAACTCACAAAAGTAAGTGTTATTTTCTTTTAAAATTGAAGTAATTTGAAAGTTACTGCCATTTTGATATATCAGTGTTACTACTTTTGTTTTATAATCTCCATGGATAATTAATTATTGAAGCGGGTTAACTTAATTAATAATTTAATATGTAATTCATGCATTCGCTGTGCCTAACTTTAACATATAAACTGAAATAAAATAAAAATTAAATAAATACACTTTTACAAATTTTTATTGTTTTCATTTCGTACTAAGGACATCGTAACTTTTTAACATGGCAACTGTGTAAGAGGGACAAACTAAGACAAAGTAAGTCTCATCCGGCTTTTATACTTTATTACCACAAATACAGCCTTCTGGCCTAGAACATTGAGATTAATTTGATTTGTCACGTTTTTTCAAGTAAACATTCCTGATGTACTGTTAATTCCATGTTATGTGACTACTTATCGTGATTATTAGACTGATGGATTAGTGCTTTTCCAAAACTGCTTACGTGTTGTTGTTAAATTTTGAGTGCTGCAGACACCGAACGGGATACTTTAAATTAAAATATTTTGACAGTTAGTTAGACTTAGTATCACACACACACACGGCAGTAGTTGCTCTCTGTCTCCATGCGCATTGTCGTATTGCCGTATCGTCTGTTGAGTTGAATAACAACACGTTAATATAGTTTTCTGTGTTATTGTTTGTTTTGTGTAACTATTATTTTTATTCATACGGGTTATTGTATTTAAAAGGTAAGAATTATTTTCATATGTTAGTAAGTGGATTAAAATTTCTCTTGAACACTACTGAAAACTTCATGACCTAAATTTATTACAATTAATTCTGAATCAAAAAAGATGAAAAAAGAAATGGTGTCTTATTCTGGCTCAAAGTTTCTTCGATAATACTATTGTCTGCTAATCTATTTAAGTACATAACAACCATTAATCATGCCACAAATTTGACCAGCTTTTGTGCGTAACTGCATTCATTTACCTATAAATCAATTGGTTGGGCCTTAAATATGTCTTAATCTAGTCCATGACATTAAATAACTTACCTTTTGTGTATTTTTTAGTGTTCAATTAAGATAACTACATATTTAAATAAAATATAATAAAATCATTAAGCACCCTTCATGATGTTGATGTTTTACAAATTTTGAATGCAATTTAAACTCAATTTTTAGTGACATGATCTGCACAGTGAGACACATCCTATCATGAGTATACCTGAAAGTGTAGGTACTATAGAAGATTTTTTGACCTTAATGAAGATAAGCATAATATTCATTCACATTTGTCATGAAATGGTTGGTTAAGTTTAATTAAACATAATTCCCGCCCCATGTATTTTTTTTTATGAGATATAGTCTTTATAATAAAACACTACATTCATTAACTCTCTTAAGTAGACTTGCATTAAGACTAATAATGTTGTTGTACATAAGTATTAGTTTAAATTTTATTTTATCACATTCAGTGCTAATTGGGTTTGTTTTGTATGGAAATCAAAGCGCTTCATATTGAACATGGTAATAAACCTATGCTGGTCTAAAAATAAATACCAAAAAAACACACTTAACATTTATTTAGGTCTAGAGTCTTTAATTTTGAATTCAAGCCAAATACCTATGTCTTTAAAAAGATGTTTGAAAATTATGTGTGGATCTGTGCCCCAGTATAAAATAGATTAACTTAATAAATTTAAAAAGATTCTTACCTACTTACACAAATAAACGGTGATTTGGCAGGTTCAACAACAATTCATGCAATTTGATATTCACTACAGAGTGATACAAGTATTCTCATAAGTTTTGTCTTTGTCTACATAGTTACACACACAAAAATTAACAAACTAAGAATTATCATCAGCTTTTTGTACAATGTCTGCGTGGCTATTCATTTGTTACCAAACTAACATCCTATTAATTGGAATATATATTGGTGATTGAAGTGTAAAATGTAAGTACAATGTACAAGTTTTGTGATTTTTTTAAATAGTACATTTGTTTCTTGAGAATTCTTGAAATATCCTTGTTTTTAACTATAGGTATAGCCTCTAGTCATTTAATTTGTATTTAAAATAAGACAAGCTGTATTCCATCAACTATGCCACTGAACTTTGTGTGCACACTAGTAAAAAAAAAATTTTTTTTTAGTATTATTACTTATGGGTGAGTTACAAAAATATTTTACATAGTTAAGGACCTAATGGATGTCATTGCTTAATTGAAACACAATCTTTTTTTTGTGTAACAAATTTTAGTCATACAATCATATGGTTAATCTTTGCTACACAAAAGAATAATAATTACAAAAGAATAATGTTATACAGGGCGTCCCACGGCTATGCCACATGGAAGGAAAGTACCTTGAATATTGTAGATGGAACATTTTACTAAAAGAAGACATTACTTTAATTTAAAAAACAATTTAAACTGCATTTATAGATATTTCAATAATTACATGGTTGAACCAGGAATCGAACCCGTTACACGAGAAAAATAATTACCCTGTAGCTTTATCATACCGATCGAAAGGCTTCATCATAAGGATTATTTTTTGCTAAATAACATAGTGTCAGAAATAAAAGGAAGACCATGATTTTTAACATTTTTAATACAAAATTAATCAATTTATCAAATGCTCAAAATGAGTCCCTTCCAAAGAATACAAAGTCGCACTCTTTTGATTATTTCGCTCTCTGACGATTTATGGATCTTGTTGTGGTGGATATGTAGAATAATACGTCTAAGTTCTGTTTGTAGCTCGTGGACACTTTCATACTGGTTCTTGTGAACTAAATTTTTGAAATAATTCCATAGAAAAAATCTAAATCTATTTATCTCTCTATCTATCAGCTTTTCATTTTTCTGAACAAAATTTCACATCAAATGTTAAAATTCATAGTCTTCCTTTTATTTCTGACACTATGTTATTTAACAAAAAATAATCCTTATGATGAAGGCTTTTGATCGGTATGATAAAGCTACAGGGTAATTATTTTTCTCGTGTAACGGGTTTGATTCCCGGTTCAACCATGTAATTATTGAAATATCTATGAATGCAGTTTAAATTGTTTTTTAAATTAAAGTAATGTCTTCTTTCAGTAAAATGTTCCATCTACAATATTCAAGGTACTTTCCTTCCATGTGGCATAGCCGTGGGACGCCCTGTATATTTATATATTATATTTATTATATTTTATGATAATTAGTATCTATAGATAGCATATAATAGTACCTGTAATGTCCGATGTATTGAATATCAGCACGAACAGCGATTTTTTATCTTTGTCTTCATCGGGCTCCAGTCTTTATGATTCATTCAGCGATGACTCTGACATGCCTGATTTAGGTGATCGACTGAACTGCACCTTTGAGTCTTGCGGTAAAAACTTTAATGTGGCTCACATAAATGCGCAAAGCGTTCCGGCTCACTATACTGCGTTGCTTGCGTCCTTTACTTCTAAAAACCTTCACGCTATCCTTATTTCCAAAACTTGGCTCAAGCCCACTTTCACTTCACTTCACTTCTTTAGTTTATGGCTTCTGTAGCTGTTCAACAGCACAATTCTGCCAGAATCAAGTGTCGAGCTTCACACGAGTATAAAGAAAAAATAAAAAAAAAATGAAAAAATAAAAAAAGCACTCAGAGAGACCGCGTTAATTCTGTAAACACACATAAACAAACACATCTAAACTACCATAGCCTTTATTAGAAATGTTTAAATATTTGAGGGTAAAATTCTTATTTTACAGGGAAATATTATTTTTTTCCATAAATTTACTCAGTGTAACGAAAACTTTTTTTTTGTTAGTATAGCTTAAAATAGAAGACATGTTAATAGGAAGGGGGATTTTTAATTTGGTTAGAAGGGAATAAAGAGCAGGGGAATTATTATTAAGGGGGCAATCAAAGAATATATGGTCAATAGATCCAAAATCCTGCCCACATTCACACAAATGAGAGTCTTTAATTTTGAAATTGAATAGTTGGCTTGGAGAGCAAACACGACCCAGTCGTAATCTAATGATGATACTTGTGTGTCTTTTCGATAGGGATCGATTCTTAAAAAACCAGGGACGAGACGGAATGATAGGTTGAACAGAGGAATAAAAACATTTTTTTGAAGAGGACCAGCGGGATGACCATTTTTTCTCCAGAGAACGCTTAGGTATACTTAAGATATCAGGGGAATAAATTTTAAAAAAGGAATCATCACCGTGGATAACAGCATCCTTAGCAGCTAAGTCCGCATCCTCATTTCCCTTAATCCCACAGTGGCTAGGGACCCAAACAAACGAAATATCAATATGCGCTGAATGGCAAGCATAAATCGATTTTTTTAATTGTGAAACTAGATAGTTACGGGCGCAGTTTTTAAAGGGGTGAATTGAGATGGTTTGCAAAACACTAAGGGAATCTGTAAAAATAACACATTTAGGTAACTTATGCTGAAGAATGTAGTCGACAGATTTCAAGAGGCCCAAGCATTCCCCGGAGAAAACTGAAGATTCAGGAGGGAGTTTGAACTTGTGCATAATATTTAACCTAGGGCAAACGAAAGCAACCCCTACGCATCCCAAATCTGACAGTTTGGAGGCGTCCGTGAAAAAGTACATATGATCTGGGAAGCAAGAGTTTGCATACTCATTAAATAATGAATTAGCTTGGGCAGAATTTTTGTTTATTCCAGTGTTAAAATAGGCATTAGGAAAATAGATTAACGCTTCAAACGGGATAGAATACATTGGAAGTGAAACACATCTCTGAACAGGGGCTCTGAGGGAGGCTAACTTATTAAGGCTTAGGATTAAATTAGGCCGGGCTTTATTGCGCCAATAAGGTTTGGAAGAACAAAAACGTTGGAGCAACTTGAGTTTAGGAATAAGAGGATGAGAGAAAAAGGTGTAAGCTTGGAACAAGAATCGTTCAGATAAATATTGTCTCCTAAGGTCAAGGGGGGGATCTCCGCACTCTACTTGAATCGCCCTATTAGGAGACGACTTCATGGCACCGGAGACTATTCTGAGGGCCTTCATCTGAATCTTTTCCAGGACTTTGAGAGCCCCTTTGTTGCATGGTTCAAAGATAAAAGTACCGAAGTCCAGGTGACTTCTAACAAGAGCATTATATAGCAACTTTTGAGAATAGGGATGGGCGCCCCACCAAGAGCCTGACAGAGCCCTAAGAATGTTAATGTTCTTTTCGCATTTCCGGGCAACATAGGAGAGATGAGGAATTCCCTGTAGTCGTCTGTCAAAAATCACTCCGAGAAATTTTACTGTGGCTGTTAATGGAATAGGAGTGTTATTGTATTTTATGCAGCACTCTGGAGGGGAACGACTTCTTGAGAAAACTATGGCAGAACTTTTGGATGGAGATAAGGATAGTCCATGGGCAGAAAGCCAAACTTGGAGCGACTCCATATCTCTATTCAGCTTTTTAGCAGCTTGTTGAGGGCTCTTATCATTGCAAAAAATTACAACATCATCTGCATACTGTAACATGCGGCATGACATATTAATAGATCTATCAAGATCATAAGTGTAGAGGTTGTATAACAGAGGGCTGAGGACCGAACCCTGAGGTAGACCTTTCCAGACATGTCTATCAGCCAAAAGTAAACCTTGCCACCTAACTTGAATCGTTCTGGCCTTGAGTAAATTGGAGATAAAGTTAACCACTTTCGAAGGAATACTCAGATTAGACATTTTGTCACTGAGCACTGAAAGCATAACATTATCGTATGCGGAAGACACGTCTAAGAAGGCAGCCGCCACTGACTCGTCTCTCGAAAAAGCTAACCGGATATCTGAAGAAAGGATGGTATGGCTGTCTAAAATGCTCCTACCCTTCCGAAAGCCTAATTGAAAGCGAGATAGGATATTATTGTTTTCCAGGAACCAATCTAGACGGTTTTTTAAAAGGCGTTCAGTGACTTTACAAAGGACAGAAGAAAGGGCAATCGGGCGGTAGGAAGAAGAAAGATCTGGATCTTTACCAGGCTTCAGGATAGGGATAATGTACTGCACTTTCCATGAGTCTGGGATAAGTCCAGCCTCAAACATACAATTAATAAGGGACAGAAAAAAAGACAATGTTACGGTGTTGGCTTTAGAAAGGAAGGAGTAAGTTAATCCATCTGGGCCAGGAGCCGAATCCGAAAGATCCTCCAGAACACACCGAAGTTCAGATAGTTGAAAGGAAGAGGAAAGAAAATTGTTGGGATTAGAGGAAGGAGGAGAGGAGGGAGAGGGAAGGTCCGAAGAGTTGGGAACAAAAGGAGGCGCCAATTTGTTAAGGAAAGAATCCAGCCAACCAGGAGCCTGAGAGAATGAAGATGGAGATTGCGAAGATGAACAGGCTGAACGAAAAACTTTAACGTTGCGCCAGACAACAGAGGGAGGTGTAGAAGGGGAGATAGATTCACAAAATTTGGTCCAACCGAGTTTCTTTTTGGTAGAAAGAGTTTTCTTGCATTTTGCCTGGGCTCGTTTAAAGGAAATAAAGTTTGGGATTGAAATATTGGAACAGAAGTATGTCTCCGCAGCATTTCGATCTTTAACACAAGATGAACAATCCGAGTCCCACCAGGGGAGAGAAGGGCGCTTATTAACGCTAGAATTTTTGAGCGGGATAGCTAATTCCGCTGCACTCAATAAGGCCTGACAAAAGAGAAGATACACTACCAAGCAATTATCACGAGAAACAGGAGGAAGAGAGCGAATTTTTTCATCAGCCGTGATAGAGAACAAAGACCAGTCAGCCTTTGATAGCCTGAACTTTTGAAGAGGGGGAGGAGGTGTGGAGGCAAGAGGGCTGGAAGAAAAATGGATCGTGATAGGGAGGTGGTCGCTACCATAACTCATGGAAGATACGTCCCAAGTACATAATGGAGCCAGGTTAGGAGAACAGATAGAGAGATCAACCGCAGAAGGGTTTTGAGCGGGAGAAACACGGCGAGTAGGTCTCCCATCATTCAGGATACATAAATTATGGGAATCTAGAAATTCAACCAGCCTGCTACCAGATGGGTTAGAGAAAAGAGAGCCCCAAAGCGGGTTATGGCAATTGAAGTCTCCTAATATTAAGGACGGTCCAGGGACATTGGATATACTATTCCAGAAAGCTGATATAATACTAGGTGTTGGATGTGGAATATATACAGAAAAAACACTAATGCCCATGACTCGGCATGCGACAACGAAGAACGAGTCGTGAGGAGGAAAATCAATCCGTGAATAGCTAAGACCATTTTTTATGAGAATGGCACAACCATCGTACCCATCGGGACCATCCTGCCGAAGGCAAGAGTATCCAGGGAGTCTAAAGCTTGAAGAGGGTTTTAGCCATGTTTCAGAGAGGGCTAAAATAGCGGGTTTGATGCTGTGGCTAAGAAAAAGAAGGTCAGCCTTGTTCTGATTTATACTCCTAATGTTCCATTGAATGACTTTAGAACCCATTATTAGGACGATCTGATGGTCCTCCCTTGGGGAGGAGGGAGTGTACAAGTTTCAAAATGTCGGCGACGTTGGACGGTAAAGGAAGGTTAAGGAAAAATTCTATTAGGGTAGACACGGCTGAGAGTATTGCAGGTAACAAATCAGGGGATTGGGGAGAATCAAAGGAGGGACGAGGATCACAACGTAGATGCTGAGGATGGTAAGCTTCCTGAGGGAAAGCAACCCCATTGCCGGGCAAGGGAGTGTTATACCCAGAGATTAAATCATAATGGGCTCTTTGGTCGTAACCATGGGAAGAAGAGGGGGCAGGAGTCCTTTTTTGTAAAAAAACTGTTTTTTTATGAGAACTATTTTGTTTGACAACCTCATTGAATGGACGTTTAGAGATGGCATGCTTCTTTTCAGCTTCCGAATAAGAAATACATTCATCTGCCATAGTCAATTTAATCAGTTTTTGTCGACCGAATTCAGGGCAATTTCTATCCGTAGCTATGTGTTGGCCTGAGCAGTGAAGGCAGCTGACACGATCTTCGGTTACAAGGCAGGATTCAGCCTCATGGGGCTGTGAGCACTTAGAGCATCGAGGTTGGGATCTGCAATGAGCCTTCACATGACCAAATCTACAGCACCGGAAACATTGGATGGTAGGGAAATTATATTGGTCCACTTCAAGAGCGCAGTTAAAAAGAAAGACTTTAGGAGGTAACACTTGGCCGTCAAAAGTCAGGACCACAGTTTCAGATGGGACCCACTCGGTTGTGCCATCACTAGAGTTTTTTTGCTTTCGGTTAAGCCGCCTGGCCCTAATAACCCTACCACACCCGTGCGGCGATGTAATAAGCTTGGGAAGATCTTCGTTTGTGAAATCCTTGGGGATATTCTTAACCACTCCTGTCCGCGAGATGTGGTAGGAGGGGATGAGGGCTTTATACTTAGCTAAACCCAGTTTTGGATGGTTAAGTAAAACATTTGCCTTCAGAGCTGAAACAAATTCCATTGACATTCTGTTACGACCAGCTTTTTTAATACTACCCTCTTTAACACCATTGTTTAATGCATTGGAGCATATAAATTGTCCGAATTTAATAGGGTTTAAATAACCAGATTCAGCATCCTCCCTAATAACATGGACTATATAGGGACCAGGGTCTGAGAAAAGGTATTCATTCCTGTGGGGTTGGGATTGGTTGGTTAAAGGGGAACTATGGGCCCCATACATAGAAGGTTGGGGAATCGAGGTTTGGGATAGGGGGAGTGAATATTGTGTTGCGCATAATTCCATTTCAGTAGGGGACTGACACATCTGAACATGAGAAGATCGCGAAATTTTCGGCGGGTCGACTGAAGTTGGACTAACGGGGGCATCTTTATTTGGCGAACGTGACCGCGAGCGATCCCTCTTTCTAGCGGGAGCAGGGGATGAATCTATTTCCACGAAGTACCCTGGCGAAGGCATATTAGCAATAATACCCGATACATCAGGTTCTATCCCGGGATCGTATGGGTTATTGGTCGCCATGATGCGACCGGGAAAAGGTGGCAATGAACTCACATAAGAGTTATTGCTACCCTTTCCGTACGAGAAAACTCACCTGCACCACAATCAAACATAAAAGTACTACCACAGGACAAAAACAACACTCAAGTTTACAATTAACGGTTAACTCCGGAAAAAAATACACGAAAATACAATTCTAACACGTGCACCACTCGAACACTCGAAGCAGAATCCAAGCCCACTTTAGCTTCTACCCTCTATCAATTGCCCGGTTACCGCCTGTTCCGTAATGACAGGACCGGAACTAGGGATGGCGGATGTGGCACTGTCCGTGGTGGTGTTGCCATATAGCTGAGGGATGATTTAGTCTGTCAAGTAGCTGCTCAGTCTCCCACTGTCTACTCGAACTCACCTGAATTTATGTTTCTCGATATAACTCTTCATAGTCCTTCTGGGAGTTTTTTACAGCCCTTCTTCAAATGTAAACTACTTTGACAATTTAGAAGATACCCTTACTAATCTTAGTCCGCAATTTGATCATCTCATAATCATGGGTGACTTCAACACCTGCTTAATTAAAAATGATGTCCGCTCTAATAAGCTTCAAACTTTAACCTCTTCCTTAAATCTTAGTATATTACCTTCTGGCCCTACACATTTTCCGCATAACGGACCTCCATCTCTCCTAGACCTTATTGTGACGTCATCTCCAGATCTTGTTCCCTTTCACGGCCAATTCAGCGCCGCTGCTTTTTCGAATCACGATCTCGTCTACGCTACTTTCAAAATTCGGCCTCCTAAACGGAGACATAAAGTTATCATGCGTCGGAATCTCCAGGGCATAAATATGCAAGCGTTTCAGGAAGATTTGTGCAATGCGGACTGGCCTAACATTGAGGCGCTCGGAGACATAGACCTTGTACTTTCGGCTTTCAGCTCCACATTTTTATCTATTTTTGACGTGCACGCTCCCTTGAGGCCGATGAGGGTTAAACATTTTCCAGCTCCATGGCTTACGCCAGATATTAAAAGTCTCATGGCCAAAAGGGATCGGGCACGTGTCAGACTACGGCGTGATCCATCGGAGGGAAGTCATCGAACCTACTTATTGTTGCGTAACCGCTACAATAAGGTGTGTGCCAGACGTAGATATATCCATGAGTCTATCGAAGATTGTCCCTCCTCCAAACTGTGGAAATTTCTAAAGTCGCTTGGGGTAGGCAAATCACAACAATCTCCTTCTCACTCTCTAGATTTAAATGCTATTAATAGCCATTTTTCCACTCCCCCCGTAATTTTTAACCCTTCTGTCAAACAACTCACTCTATCTTCTCTTTCTTCTGCCACACACCCCGACTCCTCTACTTTTGAGCTTGGTAATATTTCACCGCAAGAAACACTTTCCATTCTCAGGTCTATTAAAACGAAAGCTGTCGGTGAAGATGGCCTTGGCGTGGATGGCCTTGGTTTTTGGGCTGAGAGATTTCGATCACGTGTCGATGTTTCGTACGCAGCTGAAATGGCTTCCTATCCGCCGCCGTAGAGATTTACATGTACTTTCACTCCTTTTCACTCCTTCCTTTTTCTCCTTCCTTCTTCCCCTCCCTATCTTTCTGAAAGATTCAACTATCTGGCCTGCGGCAGCGGTCATCGCCTGCGTTCCAGCGCCAATCTTTCCCTTGCGGTTCCGTCTAATAAAACACGTTTCTATGCCAAATCCTTCACAGTCCGTGGTGTCCAACTGTGGAATGAACTTCCGTTGTCCTTAAGGCAGTCCCCTTCTGTAGTCTCTCTAAATAGGAAATTAAAAACTTTGTGGCTGAATGAGTCGTGAAGTCAGGTTCCTATAATGATTAGAGTTGTTATTTATATATTTATGTAGGTATATATTTATGTAGGTATATATGTATATGTATGTATATATATGTATATATGTGTGTAATATACATGTACGTTTATATTAGTTTGTGTACTTGCTAATTTGTTTAAAATTTATTAATTTATTTATAAGTATTAACATTTCTTTTTACTTTTTGTGCAAACTTGTATGTGTCCAACCCCATGCATTGTCCTTACTCATTTGCTTCAGGGTTAGCTGGAAGAGATCCCATGTAGGGATAAGTTCGCCTTTGTACATTAATTTAGTATTATAATTATAATATTTATATTTTTGTGCAATAAAGAGTTTACATACATACATACATACATAATTTGTTTCAATGAAACACTTACATCAATTAGGTCCTTAACTAAGTATAATATTTTTGGAATTCACCCTTACATCAGCAAAGATTTAAGTCTTAAATACTGGTACTGGTCATGTATAAACAGCGGGTCTGGGAAGAGGTATTCAAATTTCACTTATCTTAAGTATTCAGTTTTCTTTTTGCAAACTTACAGTATATAAAAAATGCTATGGTATAGGCTAGAGTTTTAGCTGGATTTAATGAATTTGTAGACAAACTGCTGATTTTAATGGCGTACAGCCATATCGGTATTCTGTGTATCATGCGGATAAATACGAGTAAGCGGACCATCAACGAATTTGATGCTCGCATCGATTAAAGTGCGCCGCCATATCTTGTTAAGTTTCTATTTACGAGTATTTTATTTATCTAATGCCAAAAATTCATTGAAGCGTATGTTACGCGCCGATTTGTGTAAAGACACTGTATCTGAAATACGGTGCTTGTGAGCCAAGCCTTAAAGTTATTGAGCATTTTATGGTTGACACTTCTGGCTGGTTTACGCGTCTTTAGTGCTTTAGTTGTTAACTAAATTTTTACAATTTTTTTATTAAATTAATGCATGTAAACAGTCAAGTTAGTAACAAGTTGCAAGTAAAAACTTAGTTGTCTACTATAGAGTTGATTTAGAAATAATTCTATTTTTTTTGTTTAGTAGGTGGGCGTGAACTAAATTACTAAACACATTTGGGCAGGAAAAATAACCTATTTAGTACTTTTTTAGTTAAGTACTTTAGTGAACCACACCCGTAACCCGAAAAAAATAACAAAACCCACACAAAACCATAAATTACTTTACTCTTTGGTTGAGGTTTTGTATTTTTTTCTTTGTCAGCAATTGCCTTCTCCAAACAAACGGGTAATATTCTAAAATTTTACGATTTGTTTACGTTGTTGCTGGTCCATTTTGAACTAACTACTAAATCTGGGCTAAATTTTGTCATTTCACGTATAAACTGTTACTAAAAATTTAGTGACAAAAAATTTAGTAAAAATTTACTAAACAACTAAAGCACTAAAGACGTGTAAACCAGCCATTCTAGCTAAATCCTGCTTTGACATCTTGCTTATCTATGCCTATTACGCAAACATCTTCTTATTCATGTCACAGTTTATTCTCTTTCTGCGATTAACTCTTCCAACATTACAAGTAAGAAAGGGACAAATTACTCTCATTCATAACTTTTAAGGGAATTTCCCGTAACAAATGATAATTACTAGAAAAGCGTTGCCAGCTCGTCCTTAGGCTTTGTTTTCTGTAGAGGTGAAAATATTCCATTTAATTTGTATGAAAAAAGGAAAAGTTAAAACAACCGAATTGGAACTATGTCAATATAACATTTTTAACTCAAAATCACGCTGTTAAAATCTCTCGCAATGCTCACAGGCACCCTGTATACCGCGCACTAAGATCAATGATGAAATAAGTTAAAATATATGTTTTGTATAATGTTGGGAAAGGGTAAAATTATATTTTTATTTTACAACATCGTGTGCTTTGTTAGCTAATAAAACACCATTATGTATATGTCTAATTATATTTTGTATGATTTGGTGGACCGTTTAGGTTATAGGTATTGAACTCTTAAGTCGACGGTTAACCGCCAATCCCTCCTATCTCAATATGTTAAAACTTCACAGTAGACACAAAAAACTTAACTACTTAAACATAACTTTAGGTTCGATCAGGTATTGCCAGGATAAAAAAACACCACAAAAATACTTTTTTTTAAATAGGAGGTATTTTCTATTGTGTGCGTTAGATGGTATTTGTCACGAATTTCGAAAAAAAGTTATTTGACCAAAAATGGCAGTTAGGAGGTATTTGGTGGTTAACCGTCGAAGTGTCATTTTCGCTAGTGTTACGTGTGCCCACCCCCTACAATCAAAACTACTAACACTAAAAGTCCGCAAAATATGTTAAATGAAAGCACATATTTATAAAGAATTTAAAAGGAAATCTATCAGTACGGATAGCACAAGTTGTATTTTCTCGCTTGTCGCTCAGTGCGTCTTTATTGTTGTAGATTAGATAGAAAGGGAGTTCCGAGCGACAAATAAGTCGCAGACCACTTGTGCACTCACTCCAGGACTAAGTAGACTGGTTTTGGCTCTTGAAAACGGACGATAGAAGTATCTAAAAAGCACCAGCACTTAATATCTTTAAATAGAAAAATAGTTTATAATACCTACCTACTTCTTGATTTTTGAGATAGGTTTTTGTTTGCACTGAGCATGGTCCGAAACGCTCTTCCCCTTTTTTATATTAAGGCTTAATGACTGCTGATATGGAAGAATATGTACCTAAAAAAGTGACATGAGCTGTTATGTAATAAGCTGTTGTAAGCAACACTTGGCAGATTTCTACGGGTGTAAACATTTTGTGTATGTTTTTGTTTTAGATCATGTGGGGCTTGTTGCTGTCTCTGCTGGGCTGGGTCGGCCTTAGCCCAGTCCCATTGTTGGCCGGCTTTATAGGGACTACAGAGCCTGCATTAAAACTTCTCATATCAATCTTAATGTGCTATCCTCTGGCGATCGTATACCATAAATTTGTCAAACAACATGTGGCTCTGAGAAATATTTACTTTGTTGTAACTGGATTTGATATGGCCTTTTATAACTTTGGTAATACAATGTATCATAACCTCATACCAACTCTCGTTATATATCTAACTACCATAGTGCTTGGGCCGGGGAAGTTGAATGTAATTACAACTTTCGTGTTTAACATGAGTTACCTCTTGGCCGGATACATTTTGACTGAATCAGAGGACTATGATATCACATGGACAATGCCTCACTGTGTATTGACACTAAAACTGGTAGCTTTGTCTTTTGACATGTGGGATTACCAAAGAATGGTTAATGGAGAAGAATTATCTGCCAATAATAAAAATAGTGCTATTAAAGACCCACCAACCATTCTGGAATTACTAGGATTTGTATATTTTCCATCCTGCTTCTTGGTCGGTCCCCAATTTTCATTTCGTCGATACACTGATTTCATAGAAGATAAATTCCCTCTGGATAAGGAAGCCAATGTTTATGAAAGTATAGCTGCCAAGAGACTTCTGCAAGGCATACTTTATTTAGTAGCGTTCCAACTCGGAGGTAAGATTTTAGTTAAGTATTATTTAATTAAACATTACTTGTTTTTATTTTTAATAGAATAAGCCCTTGATAGATTTTGTCTGTGAGAATGATGGCAAGTTAAATCAGTTGTCATAGGTATCAATAAATTTACTTTTTACAGCTTATATGGCTCTTACTCGTGGTATCGAAATTTTTATCATCTTTCTTATTTTAACATTATACCTACTAGCTTATGCCTGCGACTTCCTCCGCATACATTACGATTATCGTTATTCCCTCGGGGACTTTTAAGTTTTACATACATACATACATACATAACATCACGCCCTCACTCCCATAGTGGGGTAGGCAGAGCCACAGAAATAGGTACCAACAAGTCTAAAGACTTACTGATATTTCTGTAACCACATTTTGCACTAACAGGCTAAGAGGTTTACTAGTGTATTAGTGACAGGTTGCAAGCCCATCGCCTAACAATACTACAAGCCCTTATTCCCTTAGTCGCCTCTTACGACATCGACGGGAAGACATGGAGTGGCACTATTCTAACCCGGCAACCACACGGTTTTAAGTTTTCTGGGATGAAAAGTAGCTTATGTGTTAATCGAGGGTAATTATATCCAAATCAGGCCAGCTGCTAGAGCGGGAAGGGGTAACAAACTTTCGCATTTATAATATTGGTAGGATTCTCCTTAGAAAACAACTAGTTTTCACAATTTATACTCGTGCCGCCCAAGAAAAAAATGCGAGAACAGTTAAACGCCCTGTGTTCAATGTATAAACCAAAACAATTGTATGTCTTAACTGCTCACGAATACAGTGAGTGTACACTGGGCGTTTAGTTCAAATTTTTAATTTTTAATCTGGGCGGTTATGCTTTGTACAATGTGATGTAAGTATCTACATAGGGCGGGTACGACGTTATAAAATTATTTAAAATGAACAATCCAATTTTATATTCGTTTTTAATTAGGTAGGTAGTGGTTTTAGTGGTGGTAGGACCCTGTGCAGGGTCCGTCCGGATCGCTACCACCATCTTATCCATTAACCACCCGCCAAGCAACAGTGTTCGCATTGTTGTGTTCCGGTGTGGGGATAAGACAACCGGTGAAATTACTAGCATAGAGGCATTCCATCTTAGTCCTCAGGGTTGGCAACGCATTTGAGGTCTTAGGATTATAGTCTTGAGAATTCAAATGTCTATGGGTCTCAGATTCCACTTACCATCAGGTGGCCTGAGTGCTCGTGTGCCTTCTCCTTAACATAAAAAAAAAAAAGGCCTCCTTAATGTACAATACTGTAATGTTGTCTGCGCATATAAAGCGTAACTTGAGTCAAGTTAGTATTATCAGTATTCTCACTCAATTTCAATTCTTTATTTTACGTACCTTATACTGTCCTCATATACACACGCCCAACAAACAATTAGGTCGTCATTAATTTCTGATCAGAATGAGAAATAATGACCGTTCATTTGTTGGATTTTGATAGTTGACCTCAAATAACAGTTTTGCGTTAGCTAGATCGGTACGTACGAAAAGTTTAGAACAAGTTAAGCTCCTCAAACTGATTTTCTCTGTTGCAGTGACCGTGTTTAGCATGAAGTATATGCTCTCTGACGAGTTCTGGGATCGATCCATTTTCTATCGCCACCTGTTCTGCGGCCTCTGGGCGCACTTCGCTCTTTACAAATACATCTCCTGCTGGCTGCTCACTGAAGGTATTAAAAGTCATGATAATAACTACCTTTGATTTGACTGCAGCCAATCTACACATGAGATTTACTTGCATCATTGTCAAAAGAGCAACTTTCAATATAAATAGGTACACATGCCTAGAAATTTGTAAACAATGCCGACCGACAATTTGTTTGCATAATGAATAAACGTGTTCATTATATTCTTGCTACACGCTTTAAACAATGACTAGATGGTGCATATGTGTTGTATGCAAGGGCAGATGTTTGGCAAGCGTCCGAGGCTAACAGCGCGGCGTGTGGTTACAGCTTCGTGCATCCGGTTCGGGCTGTCGTACAGCGGGGAGGGCGAGGGCGCCGGCGACTCGCGCTGGGACGGTTGCAGCAACATCGCGCTGCGCCGCTTCGAGTTCGCCACCAAGTTCCAGCACTACATTGACAGCTTCAACTGCAACACCAACCACTTCGCCGCCGAGTACATCTACAAACGGCTCAAGTTCCTGGGGAACAGGAACCTCAGCCAATTCTTCACTCTCCTCTTCCTTGCGCTCTGGCACGGAACCAGATCCGGCTACTACGTAACCTTTTTTAATGAGTTTATTATTATTTACATGGAGAAAGAATTGGAATCTATTCTAAACAAAACTGAGATCTATCATAAAATGTGGTCAAACAATGCGGTAAAGTATTTGTTGTATGCCGTGCTTAAGCTATATACGATAGTGTTTATGGGTTGGAGTTTGGTTCCTTTTGATTTGAAGGGGTTTTCCAAGTGGTGGAGCATTTATTCAAGTCTTTATTTTTCGGGATTCTTGCTTTTCATACCATGGGCATTTGTATACAAACCACTGCTTATCAAAGGGCTCAAGCTTCTAAAGCCTAAAACTGAGTAAGATGTGAAAGGTGAATTTCCACAGAGACTATCCACCCCTATACGTGCTTGCAATTTTCCCAGTATTGAATGGTCCGTCCTATGTCCGATAGGAGAAACTAGTTTAACCTAGGCTCAGCTGCTCGAGCCTAATATGAATAAGTTATATTTAGGATAAACTGGTTTGGTCTAATAATAAATCGGCCTCGATAAGTACTCGCTTAAGCATTTATGATGAGGCAAAACTAGTATAGATTAAAGTCTGTCCTGAAGTGTACCAGTATGTACCGGTTTATCCTATAGCCTTAATAATGAACTGGTTTGGCCTAGAAAAAACTAGTTTGTTCTAAAATCTGGTTTGGTCGGTAACATATTATATGTACAATGACATAATGTATATAAAATTACGTCATTCTATACATTTTATGTTACAAGATACGCCTGAGTCGAGACAAATAGACTGTCTACTCTGTACCAACGATTACAAAAATCTTTGACAGGTCGATACGAGTTCAAAAATCTAAGTATGAAGTAAATTGATTTATTTACTAGTCTATATGTATATCTACCGGGAATACAAAATACATACCGCCTATTGACAGGAAAAACGTACTATCGGCTGCACTCAAAGTCAGATTATGGCGATTATGTCGTTCTCTAGGTACGATTTTTCGGCCTATTCCATTATGCTCCCACTCTCATGATCCCACCACTTACAATTTGTATGCGGTGGGATCATGAGAGTGGGAGAATAATGGAATAAGCCGATTTTTCATACAACACTTTGAAAAAGGATCGAGTTAACTGTATCTAAAATATCTCTGAGTACGACTGTGATAAGTTATTGGTGAGTTATACAGATGTCGGGATTGTTGTTGTCCAAATAAAATATCTAAATAGGTCATCTTAAAGACCATTTAAAACACCCGTATGTATGTTTAGCGATTTTTATAGTTGAGGATATAAATGCATTATTTGTACTTTTTAAAAAAAAACGCTAATATCCGACAAATAATCGGTAATTCTAAAAAAACTGTTGATCCTAGAGTAATGGTTATTATTTTAAACTCAGACCTAGTAAATAAAACAATAATTTAAAAATAATAAGAAATATTCTTTTTACAAAATTATTCACTTTGTAAAGAAGCATTACTCGACTTTAAATCACGATAGATTTTTCCCATGTAATGAGCAACGTACCCTGAAATTTTCATTTACCTTCGTTCATGGCTACACATGACAAATCATGTATGAAAGAAGAAATCTGGGAAGCAGGAAATCTTTCACTGCCTGTTAAGCACTAAGCTTTCCTACGACCGGCAGGTGCGTATGGCTCTTAAATTTATGAAAGGCGTTCACTGACAAGCAGAAATGGAGCAGGATGTGAAAATACCTGCTTTTAAATACCGGGTTGTTCGATCTATCCCAACAAGTTGGGATACATGGATTTTTTCCACTCTTCCCAAGTTGTGAAAAACTTGTACAGTAATTCATACATATTATGCAGCTAACATAGCTGAGAAATAGCTAACATAGCTGAAGATTAATTCATACATATTTTACAGCTAACATAGCTGAAGATTAATTCATACATATTTTACAGCTAACATAGCTGAAGAGTAATTCATACATATTTTACAGCTAACATAGCTGAAGAGTAATTCATACATATTTTACAGCTAACATAGCTGAAGAGTAATTCATACATATTTTACAGCTAACATAGCTGAAGAGTAATTCATACATATTTTACAGCTAACATAGCTGAAGAGTAATTCATACATATTTTACAGCTAACATAGCTGAAGATTAATTCATACATATTTTACAGCTAACATAGCTGAAGATTAATTCATACATATTTTACAGCTAACATAGCTGAAGAGTAATTCATACATATTTTACAGCTAACATAGCTGAAGATTAATTCATACATATTTTACAGCTAACATAGCTGAAGATTAATTCATACATATTTTACAGCTAACATAGCTGAAGAGTAATTCATACATATTTTACAGCTAACATAGCTGAAGAGTAATTCATACATATTTTACAGCTAACATAGCTGAAGAGTAATTCATACATATTTTACAGCTAACATAGCTGAAGAGTAATTCATACATATTTTACAGCTAACATAGCTGAAGAGTAATTCATACATATTTTACAGCTAACATAGCTGAGAAATAGCTAACATAGCTGAAGAGTAATTCATACATATTTTACAGCTAACATAGCTGAGAAATAGCTAACATAGCTGAAGAGTAATTCATACATTAAATGCTTAGTACTTAACAGGCAGTGAAAGTTTTCCTGTTTCCCAGATTTCTTCTTTCATACTAATGATTTGTCATGTGTAGCCATGAACGTGGGTAAATGAAATTTTCAGGTTAGATTGCTCATTACAAGGATTTTTTTTAAGCTAAAAGGGAGAAAAAAAGTTAGGATAAAAGATACTAACGTGATTGAAAGTTGAGTAATGCTTTTTTACAGAGTGAATAACTTTGAGTTTTTTTTAATAAAAGTAAAGATTCCTACTGATATGCATTTTTTAAATTATTAGCTTCTTTACTAGGTCAGAGTTTAAATTAATAACCATGACTCTAGGATCAACAGTTTTTTAAGAAAATGACCTTTGTCCGATATTGGCGTTTTTTTTGTTAAAGTACAAAAATGCATTTATTACCTAAACTAAAAAATCGCTACACATACATACAGGTGTTTCGGGTAGTCCTCAAGATGACCTATTTAGATTTTTTATTTGGACCACAACAAACCGGACACCCTGTATGTACTTAGTGTGTTTTTCCTCTCAATTGACGATTTTACGACCACCATTAATCGCACGTTAATTTCGAGAGTGACACTAAACTAAAAGCAAAACTATTTCAATAGTGACATTGCGGTTAAAAACAAATTTACTTCTGAATAAAATTCTTTTTTGCATAGTGTCACTCTCGAAATAAAGCTCACTCACGCACTCTCTGTTTAGGCCCTGTCACCAGCAATAATGTACTGTCCAACATTGCACTCAAAATATGTGATATGCTTTTATGCCTCTAGTGATATATAAGTCCGAGATAGCTTATGCCCAATGTTGGATTATATATTACCATAAATAACCAAACCATCACAGGCCTGTTAAACAATTAACCTAAACGTTTTTTTGTCGAAGTTTGACGTATCAGTGTTCTCTGTCTATCGGCTGACGAAGTATATCACGGGTTATTGTTTGTTTACATTTAGAACTGAACTAATAGAGAATAGTGGTGCACCCACTTGAGGTAAAGCATTTTAAAATGGTCTAAAAGCTGGCCAAAGAAAAAGGGTTGGAATTTTTATGTACAGTAATGCAGCGGTGTCAAAAAAAGGTTTTTAATCACATTTACCCGGAAAGCTCGCGGGAGGTATAGATAGTGATGTATAGCGAATGTGATGAAAAATATTGTGTATATCACGAGCAGTAAGAGGATTACAAACTCAAGTCTTTGGGCTTCTAATAAACTCTCGTTAGAAATCCCCTTCTTACCGCCCTTGGTGCACAATGTACTATTGGATACCTGGGTCTTAATAACCCAAATGATTATTACCCGACTACGGCAAAGTATAAATGAGGGTTATGATTTCAGCAGTCTAAGCATGTTAGTATGTTTATATGCAGTTCGTCTGTTCCCTTCTAGCTCCTAGTCTATCAATTGCCATTTTTATTTTTTACCAGTTGTGTAAACTTTAAATGTTGTTCATTTTTGTATGTGTTGTTATTATAACACATCAAGGGGAATTACGAATGGTTGTATAAATTTATTATAATTTAATCTATTACTCTAGGCATCGTTTTGGTGCCAAAGGTCACAAATTCGATGTTTTTCCAGGCAGAGGTTTTATATTGACCACATAGGTTTAGTTCCAATTTCAACCTTAGTACCTTAATTTAGGGTTCAATAATAATCAAATTTACGTGAATTGTTACTTGCTCTGCAATTAATTACCAATACGTAAATAACTTGGATATGTATTGCAATGTATGTTAAATCATCTAGATTGGTGTGGCCTGGAAAAGGGTTAAAGACAAACGATTGTGGTGAGCTCGATTGCTCAAGCGGAAGTCTTGTATTGTTTTACAACAGTAAAATTCAAATTGGCACTATACTCCGTCCAAGATAACGAGTTAGTACTAGAAAACTGAGAACGCACGCGATTGGTCAGCGAAATGAGTCACAAATACGCATCAGATAGGTTTACATGGCGGCCAAAGCTCAGTCAACATCTGTCTCTCGTACGGTGCGGACGCGTTATACTTTCTTTCGATTTGGCGATTTTTTACGTTTACCTGGCTTGTATACTGGATTGTTATTTTCTGCATAACTTGTGACTCGGCTTGTTTATTGGACTGTTTTCTACTTAATCTGCGACTCTATAAATTGTACATTACGAATATACATTGTTTTATTTATATAACTATCCAGCTACCTCTTTTTAAACTTTCCTTAATGATGTTAAAATAAAAAGGTAGGTAATAAAGATAATAATTCTTCGCTTTATTTGGGAAATGACCACATTAAACAAAAATATTACTTACATAAATATTCCGAACAAACGGCATGTAAGCCTGCCCAAGCATAGAGGTGCAATTGTTTACGCCCACCGACTTTCCTTTGTCCCTTTCATTTGCATATAAAAGTGCAACAGAGAGAACGCTATATTAACTCGTTATCTTGGACGCAGTATAGTATTTTTGTTAACTCTCAGATCCAATACAGTGCGAACATATTTACTAAATTAACTTCTGTTAAGCATTCAAGTATGTAGATCTTACGTTCTTGTCATAATTTTCAGGTTAAATTCGTATATACTCTTCTGTAAAGATGATGTTCTACTCGTAGCTAACGCAATATTCGTAATCGAATGACTTATTTGATTTTGTTAAGTAGATTTAGGAATGTGATTCATAAAATTAAGGACCAGTGTTCTGCTCGCCAACAAAATTATACTCAGTCGGACATGAATGTTGTTAACAATTTAAAAAGTATGATTCTACCCAACCATTATTATACGTGAAAGTAATATAAAATCCTCAAAATGCTGCCGAGTATTTTGCAGTCTTTAAGAAGTGGTCAAAGTATTTAAATAAAATAAGTAGGTTGTTACGTCGTTTATTATGAGTAGACCAATAATTACTTAAGTTCTTAGGACTGGTTACTTAATCTCTACCTTGCAGTGTTGTTAATCAGTCAGCTCCGCCGTACCTGTCATTATCATTGTCACCTACTGATAGTTACCTACACCTATTTTGTAAAAAACAAACAATTTAACCAACTGTGAATACCCTAAGCCGTGGCGCCAAATGATACTTGTTTTGAGGCAATCGAAACGTGTCTGACCTTAAAGACAATTTGCTGTGCTGGAAATAAATGGACTAGGATCTGAACACGGTAGTGACAAAAATATCTTTCCAGGTACGTGGTCTGATCTGCCATCAAAATCACTTCATTTGTCACTGTTGATTAGACGCTTATAGGAATAATTTAACAATCTTGCCTTTTGAATAGAGAGTAATAATTATTTGTTATAAACTTGCATAATATGGCTGTGAGGAGTTTGCACAAAGTCTAGGAGTACATTGCTGATATTGCTTTTATGCCATGTTCACTTTCTGGTTCGCTTTGTGTATGTCTAATTTAAAGTTTATACGAGGATGTCACTCACTATTTTGGTATATTTAATTTACGCATAATTATTAACTTGTTTTAAGCAAAGCTTTCTAGTACCAAATAAGCTCGAATTAATAATAAAGAGCAGGGACTGAAACAAAACTTTTATATCTACCTACCAATTTGAAATATTTGTTATTTACATTTGAAATATCATTGGCGATTAATTAGAAAAATAGAAGGATAAGGTGGTCAAATATGACATAATTGCAGCATACTTCAAGGGAAACCATCTTAACTTAATACCGGTTGTCTAGGGATATTATAACTGCGTGGCACAAATATTAGTTTCGTTTTTGTTTT
Source organism: Acleris holmiana (assembly GCA_949316455.1). Taxonomy (NCBI): domain Eukaryota; kingdom Metazoa; phylum Arthropoda; class Insecta; order Lepidoptera; family Tortricidae; genus Acleris; species Acleris holmiana. Next base: position 60,110,986 of record OX438762.1, on the reverse strand, counting down.
GGTGTTAGGGGTACTGCTAATCGGTCTGTAATTGATATCAGCCTGGTAATGTATAGGGGCAACATTATAACAAATGTCATCCACCGTTCGTTGAGAACAATAGGATCATTTTTCGGCGATAACGTCATTTAAAAAAATGGTTAAGGGTTGTAGTAGATTACTAACTACGAGGGGCGGCTGAAAAGTCTAAGCCTAAGGTGGAAAAAACAATTTAGAAAGTTGAAGTTATTTTTATTTTTCAATGTAATCCCTCTCTAAATCCATGCATATTTACATTCATCATATAGGTAAGGCTTTTATGCCGTTAAAAAAATATTCTTTGCTTTGGCCTTGAAAATGCTCTTCTACTGCCGCCTTCATTTCTTCATCACTTCCAAATGGGTTTCCTCTTAGGTCTTTCTTTAAATTACTGAACAGAAAATAGTCGCTAGGGGCTAAATCGGGACCATATGGGGGTGGTTTATTTCTTCGAAACCGATTTCCTTCAGAGCTAGTCTTAGCGCGCGGTATGAACGGGGGCGTTGTCTTGTTAAAAAAAATCGCTTTTACTGATTTTGCCCCTTCTTTTTTCAAGTATGGCTTGACGCACTTGTCTCAATAGCTCATAATAGTAAGTTGCATTTATTGTAGAGCCTTTTGCTAAATAATTTATTAAAATAATTCCAACCGCGTTCTAAAACACCGTAGACATTAGCTTAGAGGCCGATCTTTGCACTTTAAACTTCTTCGGCGGCCTTTCACCCTTCTCAATACACTGCATGGACTCCGACTTAAATACATTCAGGATCATACTGTCTGACCCATTAGTCGGTATTATGTCGGCAGTATGTCGGTATTATGTCGGCACCTTTTGATGGCACACTTCGGCGAGCTTACGGCTTTACGATCAACAGACGACCAAGTAAGATATGTGCTAAACCGCCAATGAGCACAATTTTGACGCCGCGAGTTTTGAGCGCTGATGCGAAGTCCTTGTGTATAGAATGTCATTGTTAAGAACACATTTTGCACAAATGTCCTAATTTTTAGGTATATTTTTTTATTGTTTCGCCATGTCCGTCCGTCCGTCCGCAGAGACTCTTAGTACTAGAAAGCTGTAATTTGGCATGAATATACATATTAGTCACGCCAACAAAGTGGTACAATAAAATGTAAAAAAGATTTTTTGCTTACCTCCCCTACCCTATAGTGTGAGGTGTCGTTAGGTCGTTATAGGTCTTTCAAAAATATTGTAAAAATATTATGGGTTTAGAAAATAATTTTTCGATGAAGGGATCCGTGTATGAAGTATTAAGCTTTAAAGTTCTAATTTTTGTTAGTCAGGTTTCCCCCCCGAATCTACAGCCAAAACTACAAATACTTACTAAAAATCAGAAAAAAAAACTTATGAAAGCACATATGTATAACGAATTTATAAGGAAAACTATCACGACTATGAAGACATCATTGGTTCTTGAGATACAGGCGATTAAAGTGCTTATAACTACCAAAGAGAATATAATCACTACGTTTTAAGAAACGGAACTTCATACAATATTTCTATTAAGTACCTGTACCTTATTCCAAGCCTATTAAATTGAGATGACACTTCCGTTTCCTATGGCGAACACGTGACTACCACGTGACTTGTCCTGTTTTAATGTCGTCATTTCCTCCCTAATCCAGCAGGCAGGCTCGGTTGCGCACCGAGCTGCTCATTGGCGTTCTGTTTCTGGCAGGAGCAACACGTAAATTTTTTAAGCGATTTAATAAGAAAAGTTTTCTACCACGTGCTAAGTCGGAATGAATAATTTAAGTACAAACGCTTCACGGGAGCGATCGGCGTCGGAGGATGATAATACATCGAGTTCATCATCCGGCAACTCGTCTGCGCAGTCCCGCAGGCGGAAGCGCCGCCGCCGAGGACGGCGCCGCGTACACAAGTTAGAGAAAATTGTGGGTAATTTGGCCCGGGAGGTAAGGTCCTTACGTGATAATTTCCATCCTATTATCGAAAATGATTCTGATGTTTTGTCGATTTGTGCCACTGACGATTTCGAGACAGTGCCTGTACCCCCCGTACCCATCACAACGGAAGGTGCGCCAAATTCGGATATTAATTTCAAACTTGAGACTACCCTCAAATCAGCTTGTGCAACTACATCTAAAGAGCATGCAGACATTTTAGATAAATTGCAACACTTTAATACGTCCAACTGGGCACAAGTTCGCTATATAGATGCACAAAAGTCGTACATTTCATCTCCCGGATTTACGGAATTAGAAAGTAATGACATGATAAAAACATTTGAGCGTAACCGAGCTTTAGCCGTTACAGAAAAAACACTGGCCGCTGTTTCTCATGCTCTCATTATTCAAAACGAGAAGCTAAAGGACGGTTTTGACGCTTTACTATCCTGGTTAGGGTCTGAGACTGAACCTATAATGATAGCAGCAGTAAAAGATAAAATTAATAATATTTTTTCTGAGGGTGAATATTCACGTATCCAATTAGATATCTTACAAATGGTCTGTGGTCGACGTGCAGACATTATACAGCAACGCAGAGACGGTGTTTTACATTTTGTTAAAGATCGATGCTTAAAAGAATCTCTACGAAAAATTCCTCCCACTCAGGAACACCTTTTTGATGATAAGCGGTTTTCTGATTGTATAACTAGTAACGGCGGAATTGAAAAGGTATTTTTTAGCTCACGCACTCCTGCGCAAGGAGCTGCGGGCAAACGAGCTATTGCGCAAATAGCCTCACAAGCGGAGCCTAAGAGAACGTACGATCAGCCGAGGTTCCGTGCACAACCCGGGCCGTCTACCACAAACGCCCCACCAGCTGCTGAAAGGAAGCGCAAGTCCGTGCCCTTTCGTCCAGCACACTCGGGCGACAAGTACTACAGGAACAAACGTGGTAAGCGATCCCAAAGACGCTACGATTGACTATGCTACTTTTCAGGCCGGACAGTTAACCAAATTTCTAGCCAAATGGAAAATACTGGGAGCCCCCGAATACATACTCAAAATTTTATCAGGTTACAAGATTCCTTTTTTCAAAAAACCACCTTTGTTAAACCCATCTCGAATTTCGTCAAAATTGTACACGAAATCAACCCCAGCAATGTGCGATCAGATCAAAATTTTGTTAGAACAGGGTGTGCTAGAACCAGCCCCATTGACTCCAAGTTTCGTATCAAATATATTTTTGGTGCCAAAAAAGGGGGGGACTGTTCGACCAGTATTCAACCTGAAACTGCTCAACACATTTGTACGTACAACGAAATTTCGTCTCATAAACATGTACAGGGTTCCGGATTTCCTGCAACCGCAGGACTGGTTGGTAAAGTTGGATCTCCACAACGCTTATTTTCACGTACCAGCGAGCGTGACACACAGGAGGTTCCTCAGGGTGGTATTCCAGCGTCGGCTCTGGCAGATGACCTGCTTGCCCTTCGGCCTTTCAACAGCGCCAAAGGTTTTTTTCGTCAATAACCAACTGGATAGCACAGGTACTCAGGTCTCGAGGTATACGGATCGTAGTATACTTGGACGATTTTTTCCTGGCATGCCAGAATCGCACACTGCTACAGGAACAAGTAAGTCTCACGGTACACATTTTGACAGATCTGGGCTGGACTATAAATCACGAGAAGTCCAGTTTACGTCCTCAGCGTGCTATGGAATTTCTAGGGATCCGCTGGGATCCTTGGAACAACCTGAAGTCACTCCCGGAAGAAAAGACTCAAAACATTTTGCAGAAGTGCCGCGCCATGCTGTTGAAGAGAGTGAGTTCATTAAGACAAATTCAATCTCTTCTCGGTTTATGCAGCTTTGCCAGTTTCATTGTCCCAAGGGGGCGCCTCAACAGCAGACTAATGTTGGCATTCTCCCACCAGCTTTTGGACACGAACCCGAATCTCAAGGCAAAACTTCCTCAGTCTATTGTTCCCGAGCTGGAGTGGTGGATCAGTCACGCGCACCTGTCGTCCCACATTCATCCCCCGGCTCCCGAGTTCTTTCTTACGACAGATGCATCGGGGCAAGGCTGGGGAGCCCAGCTCAACGACATGAAGCTAGCGGGCCAGTGGTCACCACAGGAGATAGGAGATCACTCAAATGTCTTGGAGATGATGGCAGTAAAGAAGGTAATAAGCTCTCAAGCTACAAATTTAGCGCAATCTTCGTTAATGATCATGTCAGACAACCGGACAGTTGTTTCATACCTGCGGAACGAGGGAGGCACCAAATCTCAACGGATGATGGACATGTCATACGACATCCTACGTGTGTTAGATCTCTATCATATTCATATGACAGTACGGTTCATTCCCGGCCGTTACAACACCGAAGCCGATCGCCTTTCGAGATTTCGGAGCCAGTCAGAGTGGCACCTACTCCCCATGGCAACGGTAAGAATTTTCCAGATATGGGGCACTCCAGAAATCGACCTGTTTGCGTCGCAGAGAGCCCATGTAGTCTCGAGGTATGCAACACTAGATCCGTTAGACCCGAAAGCTGCATTCGTCAACGCGTTCAGTCAGAAATGGGAGTATCAACTAGCGTGGATATTCGCCCCGCCGTGCCTGATACCCCGAGTGCTAACTCACCTCAACGAGGCCAGAGGTACATTTCTAATAGTCGTACCCAATTGGGAGAAGGTGTTTTGGCGCAGCGACCTGAGGAATCGATCTCTGGCCCCTCCCTCCGAGATCCGCAACCTCCAGACCCGGTTGATAGATGTTCAGACCCAACGACCTCCTCTAGATGTCAAGCGGATGGTTTTGGAAGTCTGGCTGATACGGGGTGGGCCTCCTTAATAAATTCATGGGATGATAAACAGAAAATGTTACTAGCTAGTGGTTGGCGTAAATCTTCTCTATCAACCTATAAACCGGCCTGGCTAAGATGGTGCCGTTGGTGTGTAAGTAACAATGTGTGTAAAAATAATCCAGCACCACAGGATCTTGCAAAATTTTTAACTGATCTGCACCTTATTGAAAAGTTATCATATAGTACAATTTGTTTACATAAATCTGTTGTGTCAACATTTTGCCCATTGACCTCCGGCCCTCCTCTTAGCTCGCACATAATCGTACGCCAAGCTCTTAAAGCTATTTCCCTTAGCAAGCCTAAGCCATTTAAACCTCCTATCTGGGATGTAAAAGACGTGTGTAGGTATTTAGAAGATCACGTACCTAATTATACCAGTTTATATGAGGTATCTAAGAGATGTGCTATTTTATTATTATTGTGTTCTGGTCGTAGGATTCATGACCTGACATTGTTAAACATAAGCCCTTCTAGTTGTGTGATTGAATCTGATAATATAATACTTTGGCCCGACTTCGGTTCTAAGACAGACAATGCCATGAACAGACAATCTGGTTGGAAATTATTACACTGTCCTTCGAACACTAATATTGATCCAGTATACTGGATTAAAAAGTTGATTTCCCTGTCTCAGACCCGAAGAGGAGATATAAATAATTTGTTTATTTCTACTTGTGGAGTTGTTAAGCCAGCCTCACGAACAATCATAGGCGGATGGGTCAAATCAGTGTTGAAAGACTCTGGTATTTATAGTAGCGCAGGCAGTGTACGCTCCGCAGTTGCTTCGTCAAGCTGGCTTGATAATCATAACATTAATGACATATTGATTCGCGGAAACTGGAAAAGTGCCTCTACTTTTCACAAATTTTATAAGAGGTCTATAAATTCTATGCATTTTAATTCCAATTCCTTAGATAATTGTTTTCAATCAGTTTAAGATAAAAGAGTGGTTCATAATCTATGTACCTAGGTATTAAAGGTGAATAAATTTATATAGTATGATTATTTTGTTTGAAATATTGGTTTTACTCTCACATTGGCGTTCTTTTATTTTATTTTATTTTTATTATTTCACTAATCCAGCAGCCGATAACAAACACTTCTCAATTTAATAGGCTTGGAATAAGGTACAGGTACTTAATAGACAAATTTTACCTGAAAATAAAATTTATATTAAGTTACTTACCTTATTCCAAGCCTAATTTTAATTACTGTCTGCTGAAATTTATTCCTGTTGAAATTATGGTTAAAAACTTATAATATAACAGGGTAATGAGAATCTATAGTAGTAGTTAAGCTTACGTTTCAGCTTTTCAGCTTTTCAACACTAATAGGTAAATCACCTCTAATATTGTTTACACAAAATAGAACCATGCCACCTGTCCTTCGCACAGTGGCCTTCTACCGTCCCGTCATACTAAACGGACGGTAGACCAAATTGAGGATCCAATGAGCAGCTCGGTGCGCAACCGAGCCTGCCTGCTGGATTAGGGAGGAAATGACGACATTAAAACAGGACAAGTCACGTGGTAGTCACGTGTTCGCCATAGGAAACGGAAGTGTCATCTCAATTTAATAGGCTTGGAATAAGGTAAGTAACTTAATATAAATTTTATTTTCAGGTAAAATTTGTCTATTTTTTTGTTTGTTCGAGGATCAAATCCTCTCGTTACCAACATAGGGAAAATTGAGTGTTGCCATCCGTTATTCTGCCAAAGTTAGTGTTGCGAAAGTTCTATAATAGTGATGTCCAAAACGGTCTTCGACGGATATCAATGTAGCATTTTAGTGACGGCCTTGACTGTACCTACTTATTTTTAAAGGGTCGTGTTTCATATGATATAAAATATTAGTCTGATAATATTAGATGTTACTCAGTGAGGTAATATTATCACGCTAATAGTTGATATGAACCAGGCCCTTTGAAGTATTTTCTCAGGTGTTTCAATGAAAACATTGATCAGGTTTTACACACTAATCTAAAAAATTGTTAATTTTTTTTGGTCATTATATCATTGCTGACATAATGATTGATTGATTGATTGCAGACATGGTTAGGTTTGATTTATAAAAATCCTAAATAAGTATCAGCTTCTTAAAAATACGTTATAACTTGCGACTTGCATTATGACTTAAAACCCATTGTGATAAAAATAATTATGGTAGACAATATAGACCGGAACGCTACCAACATCTAATCCATTAACCTACCAACAAGCTGCAGTTTTTGCATTATTGCATTCCGGTGTGGATATAAGATAATTGGTGAAATTTGTAGTAAAGCCTGACAAGTTTCTATTTGGCCCTATTTCAATACAAACTTGTATTGAAATAGGGCCAAATAGAAACGTCAGGCTTTACAGAGGCATCCCATTTTAGTCCTCAGGTGCCCTGTGGCCTGTGTACTCGTGTCCTTCTCAATGCAATAATAAACGACCTCGGAATACTGCCACTGGCTCGGCCATGCCCATAAAACAACGAATATTTTGACGGTTGTTCAGTTTTTATTTAATATACTTAGGCGCAAAGAAATAGAGCCGCTTTCTATGGAAATTCAGTACTACATGCTACCGTATTTATGAATATCCTAAATTTTGGGATTTACAGCATAGTTGTGTTATAAATTAAGGAATTAACAAGACTACATGCGCTATAATTGTTTTTATCGTCATTAATATATACCTAATAGTTACTGAGATCCGATACTTCAAACTATGGCCCGTTAGGACTAATTGCACAAATTTTCAATGGTTTATATCCGAGTTCAAAAAAGAAGGTTATACGTTCCACTGTATGTATTTTTTTATGAATGTTCACCGATTACTCCGTCAATTATAGACCGATTTTGAAAAAGGTTTTTTCATTTGATAGAGTTATACTTCCGAGGCGGTTCCCATTGTCACCAAATTTGAATCTTATGAGGGAACCAGTGAGGAATTGAGGGAACTCCTCAAATATTGTAGGCAAACACATAGCGATTTTAATATTTTTAGTAACAAATCTAGCATTTGCATTCAGAAAGTGTTACTTGGTGAAGTGGAACTGACGATGAAGACCACAGATGGCCACCGGAATTCCTCAACGGTACCTATTTCAGGGGTGGCGATAAGCGATTAGATATCTCGATTAAGATAGTTGAGCGACTACAACGAAGAATATTTACTTGTTGAAATATGACTATGAATTTCCGGCGGCGTTACTTGCGGTGCGCTTAAAATAACTTAAAGTTTCATATCAACTAAGAAGTGGGAGTACGTAACAGCGTATTATGATCACTTAAAAGTATAAAATAATTTAAAGAATTTAAAAACAAAAAACCGCCTTCATGAACGCAAGAAAATAGCTTCTTTTAAAATTGTAGTTACTGACCTAATATAATAGGTTAGTCCAATTGAAGTCGGCGACCAAAATATTTTCAGCAGTTATTTGCATTGCCGATGCAGGTTCGGATGCTTCTATGGCTGGTGGAGGTACGGAACAAGACGGAAGAATTTCAGCAGGTATTTGCATTGCCGATGCAGGTTCGGATGCTTCTATGGCTGGTGGAGGTACGGAACAAGACGGAAGAATTTCAGCAGGTATTTGCCTTACCGGTGCAGGTTCGGTTGCATAAATGGTGTCTAGTACCTCCTCAATATGGTGTGGTGTTTTGGCTTGAGTTATGGTACACAATGGAAGAGTTTCGGCAGTAATTTGCCTTGCAGTTACTTGTTCAGGTGACGTTTCAGATTCGAATTGCACTATTTTATCGCGAAGATCTTCTACCCTTGAAACCGCATTCGAATTAAGGTCTTGTTGAGCTTCACTTTCTGTATGACCTGAAGTATGGTTATAATTTTGAACAAAACCGTGTTCATTTAGGTCAACGATTTCATCAACTTGGTTGATGGAAATTCCAGTACTATCAATCCGTGACGTCGAGGGTTGAGCCTCTGTTTGTTCTATTTGGGAGATTGCAGGTCTTTCAGATCCAATTAATTCTTGCTTGTTTTTGGCCCAGATCACAAACAGCGATTCATCTTCGTTTGGTATACTTAATTCTACGGTGTTCCTGTCTTTGTAGTATAAAGTGTGGAATAATATTAACTTTTGTCGTGAATAAACTTTGACTATTTCAGATTCTAAGTATCTAAAAAACTCAGTCTGCCTCGGATCAACTTCTTTGTGCGTAGCTTGATAATTTTTGATTTTAGTCATATCAATGTAATCCGGCCCAAAGGGAAGCAAACCTCCTGCTCTAAATCCACTACGAATGCATTCCTCAGATATTGAGGATAATGCATCTTTAAGCACTGGAGCAAAGTGTTCTTTTTTAAGAACTTGGCCCAAATGATCTAGTTGCCACTTAGAAACTTCTTTTCGCCAAGCTACTTTTAAAGGACGAAAAACTGCCAAATCCATAGGTTCAAATAGGTTGCAAGATGTGGGTAGAATTAGGATATAGAGCAATAAGTTCTATCCCATTTGCAGAGCAAAAATTCGAGAGGTGTAACGTAAGATGTGATTTGTGGCCGTCTAAAAAAAACAAAATGGGTTTTTGAATACCCTGCTGCTCTAGCCACGGATTGAATATATTTGACATATACTCGTAAAATGTACTTCCGCACATCCAGCCCGAATCCGATTTTCCAATACCCCAATCTTCAGGAACAGTGGCAGATATATGGGCCGGCACTCTTTCGTATTTAAACACTATCATTGGTGGTGCCAACTAAGAAGTGGGAGTACGTAACAGCGTATTATGATCACTTAAAAGTATAAAATAATTTAAAGAATTTAAAAACAAAAAACCGCCTTCATGAACGCAAGAAAATAGCTTCTTTTAAAATTGTAGTTACTGACCTAATATAATAGGTTAGTCCAATTGAAGTCGGCGACCAAAATATTTTTACCAAAAAAGGCAACTTCAGTTAGACTGACCTATTAGGAATGTCCCTACAATTTTAAAAGCAGCTTATTTTCCGTTTTTGAAGGCGGTTTTATGTTTTTTATTTTTTTTTATTAACACTACATTATATGTGCCCGCCCGTGTGGTTGCCGGGTTAGAATAGTGCCACTCCATGTCTTCCCGTGGATGTCGTAAGAGGCGACTAAGGGAATAAGGGCTTGTAGTACTGTTAGGCGATGGGCTTGCAACCTGTCACTAATACACTAGTAAACTTCTTGGCCTGATTTTGCAAAATGTGGTTACAGAATTATTAACAAGCTGTTTTAGAGTTGTTGGTGTTTCGGTAGCTCTGCCTACCCCACTCTGGGAATGAGGGCGTGATGTTATGTATGTATGTACATTATAATATGTGGGTTACACTGAACCTAAAAACCTTAATAAGCTGCGTTATAAATTATTTGCAAAAGCGTATTAAAATATACCATTCGCTTTGCCATTTAATACTTACTTGTATACATACACTAAATAAATACTTACAGACAACAAATACTTGCGCTCATCACACAAATATTTGCCCTGTTCGGTATTCGAACCCAAACCTAAACTTATAAGACATATTGAATCAAAACTGAAAATACGTCAAAATTTGATGTGTTATGGACATAGCAAAGCCCGCGTTAGTACCCCAAGGTCGAAAACTTGAATTTTGAAATAATGGCATCTTAGTGTAGAGCAGATCCAAAACTGGCGCATATCCGACCTTTTGCACGGTACTAAATAGTTATTTGTGCAACAAGAGAACAAAGTTGGTTTCTGCTTCGAGTGTTGATTTTGAATCCCGAGTAACCGAAGGATTCAAGAACTGAATCACGAGCGCAGCAAGTGATTCTGGGTTAGAATCCTAAGTGCAGCGAGGGATTCAAAGACACGAGATGCAAATACCTTTGGTCTCGTGTTACGAGCGACGTCTTGAATGTAAACAAGTATTGGCCGTTGTGTGTGCTACGGTATATTTGAGCAATGTGGATTCCCTCAATTCCTCATTGATTCCCTTATCAGATTCAGATTTGGTGACAATGGGACTACCACGAAAGTATACACTACCAAATTAAAAAGAATTTTTAAAATCGGTCAACAATTGACGGAGTAATTGGTGAATATACATAAAAAAAGATACATACAGTGGAACGTATTAAGGTAAAATCACTAATGCTCGACACTTTAAGAACAAATCAAACTTCCTTCTTCAAAATCAAATATGTTTATTAGAGAAAGGTTGTACATTTTTTTTTTGGTACCACATCAACAATTAAAAATTTGACTTTCATATAACAACTGTAATAAGTAACACGTTTTTTTGTACGCTTTGTCATAGGAACTATTAGAAGACAGCACCAAAAATTAAATTCACTAAATTATTAGTCAAAATAAGAGTATTAGTCTAAATTGTTAGTAATTATTATGTCTATTAAGACATTAATTAGCACTAATAGATTACATACCTTGTAATCACTTTAAAATATATAAACTCAAAACAAATCAACAAAAAATAACTTATTAATGATCAGATAATCAAATTCTTATATATTTACCGTATCACTTGTTATAATCGTTATATTTACTTTAAAAAATCCAACACAAGCAGTTTTAATTAGCTTATGGTATAAAATCACATCTTTTACTATACATTAAGAAATTTAAACTAATTGAAAATTAAAAAAATATGACATCAAATTATCCATCAACATCTAACGGAAAATCAAACTTGTACTTAATCCTAGCACCTGTTTTTATCATTTTAGGTGCTGTGAGAACTTTGTCTACTTGAGATTCGCTTATTATACTAATATCTTTGTCGTTTTCCTTAAAAACCATTTTGGTTGCATCACAGGATATCATTGCCATATCATTCTATATCTCTTCTTATTTTTTTTGGATTATGCGAACATATTTGTGATATTTATTTTTCCCAGGAAATTTAACAATTACATAATCGCCCTGCTTAATTTTATTTTTTTCATAATTTTTACGCGTATCTCTATATTGGTTCTCTTCAATGTCATTATCAGTCTCATCAAATAGATCTTCTAAGCTATCACCAGATTCTACCCATTCTTCGTCAGTACTAGTGTCACTAAAGTTATCAGTCTTCTTAGTTTTCTCATTCACAGCTGTTTGTTTTTTCTTAGCTAATTTTTGAGCAGTCTTCAGTTTTCGTGATTCTTCGTTCTTCTGTTTCTTTTCCTTTCTTTCTTCTACTTTTCTTTTTTTTCCGATTCTATTTCATTCTTTTTCTTTTCCTTATTCTCATAATACTGTTGCTAAAGAGTTGAAGAGACAACAGAGGGAACTTTTTCTTTCTTCCTTTTTTTAGAGTTATCCTTTGGTGTTGGCCAAAACAAAGCTCTTTTAAAAGAGCTCGGTATGATTGCCGAATTGTCTGGAGATTTCGATGTGGAAGGCACTGTCAAGAAATTCGTACTTATGTTCGTACTGCATACAGTAGTATTTTCTGTTTCTTTGACAGGTTTCTTTTGGTGTTCTACTAAAGAGTCCAACGTAATATTGATATCTTCCTCATTTATAACAGGAAGTATTTGCTCAGTTGTGCTATTGTTGTCAAGCAGTGCTATTGGTAGGCTTAGGTCATCATTTAGGGTGTTTAAAGTTGCATTAATATCGTTGTCGTTCATAAGCGGGGGAGACATTTCAGAACGGGTATTGAATTCTAGAACTGAATTTGGGCTTGTCAAATTATCCAACGATTTTTCAATACCTTTGTAGAACTTAAATAATTCAGTGTCCTCTTTGAGTCCTACCCATTCCTCACAACTTTTAAACATGGCAATTTTTTCGTCCTCAATGTATTTTTCCAAAAACCTTTTTCCAGATTTCAGTTCCACAATCTTCGCCATTTTCTGTATCTGAGTTAGTTCATTTGATCCTTGGTTTAGCGGCTCTAAAGTGCAACATACTTCTTCGGGGTTCCACGGTAATAATTCGCATTTACGAAAGCCGTTTTCGAATATTGAGGGTGCTAATGTATCATTTAACAGTTCAACAAAGGACAAAAATTCACTTTTCGTAAAATGGGCGAATCAATATTCTCCAACCGCCAAGAATGTACAGCAGCTTTCCATGATCCTTTAAGGCTTTGAAAAATTGCAACATCCATCGGCTAATGATTCCCTTTTCAGAACAAAATTTACTGACATGATAAGAAAGATGTGAAGTATGTCCATCAATAAAAAGAAGAACAGGTTTTTGAATATCATTTTCAGTTAACCATTTGTAAAAAATATTACAAATGTACTCATAAAAGGTTTCTCTAGTCATCCAGCCATTATCTGAACGCCCAATACCCCACGATGCAGGAACTGACAAAGTAAGCTCTCGTGGTATTCTCTCATATTTAAAAATAACCATTGGAGGTAGAACATCTCCGGCAGCATTGCCACCTATAAGTACAGTGTAGCATTCTTTTTCATCTGTATTAATGTTTTGGTACACTGATCGTTCTCCTTTAGCTGCTAGAACCTTATTTGTCTTAGGATTCAGAAAAAACGCAGTTTCATCCATATTGAAAATACGTCGCGGTTCATTTAAAATATCACTGTATTTGTTATCATTTAAGTAAGTCCTTACTTCTTCAAACCAATTTCTAATTTGTGATGTCGTGACAGATGCTCTGGAAACAGTCAAATTTTGGGGTTGCCTTGTTATCAAGTCAGGGTGGCGTTTTAGAAAGCTACTGTACCATCTTTTCCCAGGTCTACCGTTTTTGAATGGAGTTTCAATATTAAGGTCATCTACCATTTTTTTAACGCTATCTTGTAAGTTATCTTTCCCTATTGGGAATCCTTGTTTAACCATAGCTTTTGCCCATGTTACAAGTATTTTTTATATTTCTTCTGTCACATAACAGATTCTTCCCATTTTGCGTCTAATAGGTGTTTTTCCCTCACTTTGTTTAGTAAAGTAACTCTTGGTACCCCAAATTTCCTTGCTACAGTAGCCGTAGGGACGCCCCGCCTGCATTCTTCTATAGCAGCCTCCATATTAGCTTCGGAATATCGAAACATTTGACCCTTTATTGGCGGCATTGTGCTCAAAAATGAATCTGAAACCAATGGAACTAATAGTTGACACATACTTATACCCTAATAGTTGACACTGTCTTCTGTTGGATAGGCTTATTGAAATTGAACGAGAGTTAAACAATTACTTTATTTACAGGACACAAAAGTTAAATTTGCAACAAGAAGGGCTGAGAAATTTAATTTGATCAGACCCCAAAAGATGACACACATGTCTTCTTTTAGGTTTTTTATAATTTTTGGTACTAATAGTAGACACCACTTAAAAATACTTCAAAATATAGCCGGAATAAAACGTCAATCTACTTAGTTTGTCAATAATTTGATACACTTACGATATTAAAACAAAAAGTTGCAATAATCTTTAATATATAGAACAAAATCATACCTGAGAAAAATTGGTTTCATTAAAAAAAAAAGGTAAAAATTACCGCGCACGTCTCAACCTGCTCACATGTCTACTTGAAACTGACGCCATTTTAAAAATCTGACAAACAACATGTACGAAAGTTTTTAGGCACGAACCATAGATGTCACTAGGTAGGTGTCTTGTAAACCAATTGTAATGTAAACTAAGTAAGTATTTTTCTTATTCCGAACGGTTTTATTCGAAAGTGTCATCTTTTAGTTCAATGTCGAGCATTAGTGATTTTACCTCACCTCCTTTTTTGAAGTCGGTTAAAAATATTACTTAGCTACGCCTTGTTGTTGAGCTTTGTCTGCAATATCTTCCTCTTGTGCAGATAATTTCTGGTTAACTCTTTGGCATTGCCTACGTACTAAAAGAGTAGCGAGGCGAGAGGAGATTTAATTTATTATTTCGCTACGGTGTACATGGCATTTAATAAACGACGCGTCATTACACATAAAAAGTGTTATCACCAGCTGCCTAATATTTTGGTAGTGGAGAATAGGTATTACGTCAGGCGTTCTTGTAAACTTGTGGCTGCCAGCGCCAGAAGCTTTAGGAAAGCTGCCACGGTATTGCTCAATGCTTGGGCAGCGTATTTTACTTTCATTTTCGCCCGGTACTTAGCCCGAATGTGATTTTCTGTAATCTTGCTTAAGTACAAAAGATTTTTTTGCGTTCTTCGACCTGTAATAAATGATCCCATTTGATTTGTTATCCATCCAATATCAGAATACCCTGGTTCAAAAAAATATTTCTTATAGATTTGAAAAGATGTGGGACATCATAGATCAGATAAATTTTACACCCATTTGCATAGATTTTTTTTTTTTTATTTTGGGTCCGTGTTCAGTCGGCGAAAAATCTTTTAATATTTTTAGAGTTCCCATGTTAGTAGGCCCCTGGTCGCAAACTGTTGCCAATATCCTAAACCCTGTTTGGTTTACCGAGCCAATTATCTGTTTTACAATTGTTGCCAATTTCGCCGAGGATAACCGTCCCTTTGACAAAGTAAAAAGCCAGCGGCTGTTTAAATTTCTTTCTTATACCTTGGAGCATAAATACCAAAGAGTGGTCTGCTAAGTCCTTGGTCCTTTCATGGTTTCCCATATCAGTATATCCTTCGACTTGGTCTTTCCCAACATTATAATTAAGTCGAGGTTTTATTGCCACCTCATCAAACAGCAAACAGCAATATCGGTCGTTGCCGTAAGACTTTTCAATCTTGCGCAAATGCTCCAATACCTGTTCACTGACACCAGTGTCCATGGGCATTTTTTTAAAACATTTTGAAGCGTTTTAACGCTCTGCAACGGTACTAGATGTCGCAAATAGCGGTAGGCTTTTGGTGACCTTTTTAAAATGGCTAAACAGGATATCTTATACTTTTTCGTCCAGCGACGACCATTGGGTTTTCTTTTTTGTTTTTTTTAAGGCCAATGCGACAATTTCTTTAATTATCGGGGAATCGAGGCGTTCTATCAGGTTCGCATTGCGTCTTAGGGACTTTACAGTGCTCTTCATTTTTTGGAGATGTCTTAGCAACTTTTCTTTTGTTTTATTCCAATCTGTGAACAAGGAAAAAAAAGAGAAACGGAATATGGTTATAAAAACTAGCTGTGCCTTCGGCTCCGCCTGTGAAGTCTCATTAATGTTTATGCTATTTAACATACCTATGTTACAAAAAAAAAAAAAAATTGAATTGTGTCATTTTTATTATTAATATAAGAAGTTTCATTTGTTAGTCCTTTACCTCAAAAGCATAAATTCCTTGTAGCGATTCACCGAATCGCATTTCACCTCGGATGAACAAAACTTCAATAGAATCTTTTACTTAAAGCAATTTTTCGCGTGGCTTTTTACATTAGAATAATTATTTTGTAGCATTTCATTTTTCTTGTAGTATTTTACCCTAGACGCAATTCGTCGCGATCGGTGTTTGTTTGGGATTCTATTTAATTTGACGCGTGAATTGATGTTCGCACTAAATTTCTGTATCATTTTTTTATAAACGTGTTTTGTACCTGTAGTCTCATGTCTTAAATGCTATCAAATTCATTGAAATATTATCATCATCGTGTTGTTACCGCAACGCGAGCGTCTCCTGCAGCGGGATCGTCGCGCCGCGCCGTAATAAGCGCGCGAAGACTTTGACTAAATAAAACAATTAGATTTTATGATCGAGGTAATTATAGTAGATTGGCGAACTATGATATAAAGCGATCGCAGCGATATGCTATTACAAAATATGCGATTGAGGTATACTGTGATTTAAAATATTTTCTAATAAAAAAATTGACGATCGAAACCAAATGAAACAGTAAAATAAGCGATCGAGGTAAAATGCGACTAAAGCTATTAGCGAACAAAAAAAAATGCGACTTTGACACAAAGCGAAAATAAAATACACGATCGAGGTGAAATGCGAATCGGTGTATCGCTACAAGAAATTTATGCTTTCGAGGTAAAGGACTAACAAATGACAAATACCACAAAACCTCGATCGAGCTAAAAAAAAAAACCAAATGAAATGTCAATGTCTCGTGTCAAATTTCAAAATGAGTTAGCGCTGAAACCATAACACGCAATATTTAACACGATAGCGGTAAGTTTGTACTTAGTTTTGGCAAGTATAATTTATATTTGTGCAAACCTTTATGTTGCTCTCGATGTTACGTTGGAATCATTATTTAATGCAGTTATTTTGAAATTATAACTTTTTTCTTTTCTCTTTCGTGACTTATTTGTTGATTAAGGAAGACAAACGAGTAGCTAGTGAAATGAATTCCTCTACATCTTAAAATCTATGTCTCGGTATCGATGCCATCTGATCGAAGACCTCCAAGCATATGAACACTAATTTCATCAATTAATGATGTCGCCAGGCCCTTGGTTCCAAACTCGCGATCCGTAAGATCGAAAGCAGAATTTCGTGTCCTTGTCGATAAATTCCTGCTTCGAAATTTACCACGGTCCACAGCATTAGCAATATCCAGGTATTCATAATTAGACCCCGTTATCGGAGGTGCAATTTGGTAGGTGGACGTTCTTAGGAATAAGTAAAAATAATTTTGAAATATAGCGATGTCGACATTTTTTCTCTACTATAATGATGGTCTTAGACAACAAATTAACCGTGTTTATTTAGTTTATTTCATTCACTGGCCTGCACCTCGAAACATTAAAAAAAGTTCAATTGTAAATTTGAACAATTGTGAAATAGGAACCATAATGTTTTTGTTCTACTAATAGCGGATTCTGCTTCTGATGACATTGATTCTCTTGGAATAAATACAAAATAAAAATGTTACATTTTTATATAAAAAAATGTATATAAAACTAATTGTAAAGAAAAACTATTGCTAGTAAGCTTGTCATTTTTCAAGATTGCCTAATGACATCTTGTAATGAAATTTCTTTTGGTTGTCAGTTAACATTCTTGGCATCCAATGAGCAGATACTTTGTTCATGTGCAATTGTTCGGTTAAAATTCTTTGAATGCTGCCATAAGAGATCCTTGTGACTTCATTTAAATACCTGATTGTCACTCTTCTATCAGTTACCCCCGGTAAGGACGATGGACGGACGGCCCTCGAGGGCTCGAGGTGTTTGTCTTTAGTTGATGTCCTACCCAAGTTAAACTCCTTGGAGCAGCGTGCAACTGTAGAATACGGAGGAGCAGAATCCGCCAATGTTCCCACCAATTCAATGTGTATATTTTTAGTACTCGTTATTTTAAACACAAGTACTTAATAACGGTTCCCACTTCATTTTCCATTTTCACGTATTTATTTATTCCGACAAGTCACGAATAAATGCATTCAAGTCACTGACTGACAGATAATATGTTTTTCACTAGCCAGTAACCGCTTTAAAAATAAAACCTCTTTTTACTTTATTCAGACACTAAAAGTATTCAATTATCATTACTTTTGGTTCACCCCTTGTAAAGTTATTTGATGCTATATTAGATGATAATTAGTACAATTAAGTATAGTTAGTATAATTAGTACGTATTTAAATAATTTCGTCGACTGTATCTCAAGAACCAATCTAGTCTACTTTATTTAGTCATGATGATCATTTTAAATTCGATGTAATGCTTTTATTTACAATATTTTCCAGATTTTTGGATTTGTATAACGAAAATCTAAAAATGTCTTACGTTTAGTACATAATTATTTTTAAGAGCTATCTAATGATACCTCAACACAATTGATGTAGCAATGCAAAAAAAAACGGGTGCTCGTAACCTTATTAGTACCTACTTAACCCGAAAAATAGTCTATTTGTAATTTAATTTGACTTTACTATCGGCGTAATTTAAATATATATAACTATGCCAAATTACAGCTTGTAGTACTAGTCAAGAGCTGATTATGGAAATACGGTTGCAATTTATAGCGCAACAAAATCCCTCTATTTATTTTGCCTTACCACAGAATAGATACAGGAGGCACTACACTCCTTTGATCTTTACAAAAGCCGCTTTTTCTTAGCCATAACATTAAGATTTATGGCCCTCTTACATCGTCGACTCCAGCGCAAGCCAAACGGAACGTTAAGGCTGTGTACGAACGGTGAAAATAAATTGGCTCACTCGCCGCGTCGCCGAAAGGGAGGGCTGTCAACGACTAAAAATAAAATAATCATGTATTTCCCATATAATATCTTTTAGGTGTATTTTTATTATTAGTAGTAATAATATGAATACAGAATTTATTGCTATTATTTAATTCTTTATTAGTTATTTACTTAATAAATAAAGTATAGCTGAAGCATTAATCCTGCCACGCTTATTTTTTTCGTACTCTTCTTCTACTGAAGCGTTATCGTCATCTGTAAAATGAAATTAAAGTTATTTAATGTGTTTCTTTGCTTTATCTGCAATAAATCGGGATGAGTATATCATAATAACATAAAAGTGTGAATGTTTATATTATACCCGTCTCATTAATTTTCTCCTCTGTGTGTTCGGATCACAGAACGGAAAAAACAGGGCCTCTATTCAGGTGCGTTAAAACGATATCGTGTTTGACACGTTTAAGAATCGTTTATGTCACAGTCGCCATTATTGTAAATGACATAAGAGTTATCAAAACGTTGACAATACGAAAACAGGTCAAAAACGATATCGTTATAACGCAGTTGAATAGAGGCCCTGTAGAAGTGTGAAGTGGGCGTGGCACGTGTATAACTATGCGGAGTTCCGCATAACCTAGCTCAGGCGCGATCGTTTGTGCGTGATGGTTGTTTGAGTAATATCTCTGAAAAACTAAATAAATCGAGAAGCATGCTTTATTGCTCTATTTTGGAATGTAAAAACGATAGCCGCATCAAAAATATCTCCCATAGTGGCGTGTCGTATCATCAACAAGTCTGATTTTATTTATTTCAATGCATTTCTCATTTTATGTTTTCCGCAAGACATTATTAGATATTGTACAATACAAAAATGAACTTTATGTCAATGGAGTAAGGTTGATTTATATCCTTGATAGAATTTCACAATAATTCCGAATGTTCCACGCTAGTCGGAACGAACGCGCTACTCGTTGAGAGAGAGGGTGTGGTCGATTTTTAAAGTTATCGATATTCGATTTGTACAATATTCAGGGCCTCTTTTCTGGCGCGGTACAACAATATTGCTTTTGTCATTTTTATAGTATTGTTTTAACTGGACCGCCATGACGGTTTATTTTTATGTTTACGGGTTTATGACTGTCGATCTTTTCATTAATGTAAGCGTTTGTAAATTGCTGTGAATAATAAAGTAAAGACCGAATACTGTCTTTTTTTTTGACGGTTCATATTTTTTACATGTGGTAGCTATCGAATATTGAACAAAGGTAACTTAATAACGAAACATATACAAACATTGTGATCAACAGTTATGCCTCGTAGAATTTGCTTTAGCTTCAATCTACTTATTTATTTCCCTACTACTTAGGCGTTATCGTATGAAAGTCGATGGACGAGTGCCTTGTTAGCTTGGCAGCAAAGCAAAACCAAGAAATAGTAAAAAATATCATAAGTTTGCGTGACTATACGTATTACAATCGCACGTCTGGCCCGCTCGCTTTCGTGATTACTATATTTCATCGACACAAGCAGTATAATGAGTTGGTACATCACTAAAAACCATCTGTTGTCGAATAGCCGAACTACTTTCTTGATCGTTGGTCGTTGATGCGTTGTTGTTCAGCTACTGAACGCTAGATGGCAGCACTTTGTAATACAATAGTGATTTTATATCTGTACGGGTGCATATTCTTTTATAAAATAAAATCCTTCATCCAATCATTTTCAAGTTATCGCAAAGGTTGTTTTTACGAAAGTGAGTTTGGCGACAACGGTTCTAATAGTTTGCGAAGCTCAAGTCACTTCCACTGTTTTTAATATTCCGTGGTTCGGATTCAATGATAACATCATTTATGTAGGCTGGTGGTTGACCCCCCTCAAACCAAAGTAATTCGAATTTATTTTCGGTTTCTGTCCAGGCGATCAAGTGGAGTTAATTGTGTTGGGGTTTTTAGATTAACTTTCCCCCATACACTGCTAATATAGTTTGCTTGACGCATTTGTTAATGCAGTTTTGTTTCACATGGTGACGAGTTCGCAGCCTCATTATTTTTGAATGAATGGCTCATTGATATTGAATTGGAAAGTTTTTCTAAAAATGTTCAATCTTGCCTCGTTGACGTCATCAGCTTGTTGGTCACTATACTTGCGACAGATAAACTTATCTGATACTGGATATACAGCATTGATTGCCTTCGATGAATCCAGAACACACAGGCTTGAAAAAGCTTTTTGAAATTCCAAGCTCTTCCCGAGAAAAGCAAACAGCCTGATTTTTCTTTTTTTATAGAACGCCGGATCATAGCCCGTTAAAGCGTGAAATCCTGGCAATGCCATCTCCAGTGATGAACCCAATTTGTATATTGATGTAATATCGATGTACACCTTTGATGATTGCCAATACCGGCGCCCGTTCAAATTAGCACAAAAATATTTACGTGATGCATGTGGAGCATAGTAGTTAAAATTATAGTGGGACGCCGACTTCAGTTGGACTGATTTATTACCTATCATTTTAAAAGAAGTTATTTCTTGCTGTTTGAAGACAGTTTTAGTTTTAAAAACATTTAATTTTTTTCATACCTTTTAGTGATCTCAATAATACCGTCCACGTATAATATAATTAATTCCTAAAATATTTTGAGAACATACATAAAGAAAACCCGTCGAATTGCGAACCTTCTTTTTTGCAGGCGGTTTAGAAGCATAGGCCAAGACCTCTATATGTTCGAATTAAATTCATAATTGGCTATAATACCACACCAAATTCAAAGCTCTAGGTATAATTTGCACGCCTTCAATTGATTTTATACTTAATCCATTTTTTGCCAAATCACTCTCACCTCACCCCCACCGCTGAACAGCTGTCACCTGGCATTATAATGATAGAATGGTAACTACTCTAACTAGAGGAATTTCGATAGTGTATAAATTGCAACCGTATTCCCGATTCTAGCTCTTCGGCTATACAAAAAGTCTGAGATATAACGCGGACAGGCGGACATGGCGTAACGTCTAAAATATCTCTGAGTAAAGGGCGGTAAGGTCTTAAAAACATAATAATGGTAGGTATTATCAAAAAAAATCATTGTGAAACGCTTGTTTATCAAAAATATTTCTTGTAATACCTAACTACTGTTAAAGATTCCTACAATTTGACTTGTGAATATACAGGGTGTTAGGCAGTTCGTGTGCCAAATGAATACGGCGGGTAGGTAGGGTCACTTGCAACACACTTTAGGCTAATTAACACTCATCCTGCCCACGGTTTTTTTTGTTTTTGTCACCGCTATGAGCTAATATCATTCATCACCGCCGCAGCGTAAAACACAACTATGAACAATTTTCGATTAGACTTATTTCTCGTATGCGGTTTAATGTAGGTAAGTAGGATTATTTACCCGGTCTAGATAAGCAGAGCATCGAAGTACCTATTAGGTAGGTATATTACATTACCGAATGTTGATTTAAGCATAATTCATTGATATTACAAGTAGGTAGTTGATTTTTCAATAAAATGGTAAAAAAATCTTGCATTTTCATTGATAACGGCCTAATGAAACTCAATAGATGGGATTGTATCCGTAAGTAGGTATACAATACACGACCGATGGCGCGCCCCGCCATTCAAATAGACAAAAAAATAGCTGCCGGGCGGAACGGAACTTCGTGAATTGAAAACGCAAGGTAAAGGTAACAAGTTTTATAAATAAAATATAATGGACCCGCTAAAGATTACAATAATTTTCAAAGCCGATTATCTAAGGTCAGAAAATGTTGCTCTTAAAAAAACCCCAGTATTAGGTTTTAGACTGGTGGTGCGTCGTAGAGAAAAAAAACCAAGAACAGATACTTAAAACCTTTTAAAATTTTCTACAACTTTTATGTAATACCTACACTTTTTCAAATTCATAACATCATGCAAACCGTTAGCCTAGAGTCCGCTCTGGCACGAAAATTTACTAATACAGCGTGTAAATTTCATACGGGCATATATTTTAACAATAGTTAATATACATCCTAATTAATATAAAAAGGTGTGTAACAGCAAAATTAGTTGTATTTCTTTTTTTCTTACTAATTAATTCAGCAAGCAATGTATGACATTGCGCCAATTAAATTAAAGCATCTACATAATAGTCATGTTATGCTCACGAATTGTTATGGTTCGCCATTTGTTTACTTCGCCCATGAAAGTCAAAAATTTCGGTCATTAATGCAGGCGGTTCACTCGCCTGATATTGGTATTTATTTTCCACACATTTCGTCCTTGCACTTAAATACAGGCGATACATTGACGACCGATGGACGCTCGCACACTTCGTACATTGCTCCTAAGACAAACTTTAAAAAATTAACTACTCCTCAATAACAAAAGTTACGGACAAAATATCTTTCTCACATGATTTGTATGATCGTTAACTACGTCTGGATAAAATATATATGAATAAGGAATATATTAGTATTATATTGAGACCAGAAAGTAACATTTACATGGAACGGTTTCTTGGTAAAAATATACAAATAAATAAACAATGATCATGTGCTGGAACATAGGAGCTTAAGCTTGGTGGATAATAACACTAGGTTACATTATTATGTACCCGTGAGTGGGGTCCACCAACCCTGCGCTATAAACCCACTTCTAGAACATATAATCGCGATCGATGCAGAGGGCTTCCTCCTCGGCTCGCATGACGTAGCTCAGCCATCTGCGGTGTCTGATGCTACGGCAGAGTTGTGGTCATGTTTTGTTGTCATCCTTTTCTTCTTTTATTGTCATCTTTTTAATAAACAGCTTGCCCTCGATGCAGCAGTACATGAAAAATTAAAACCATTTGAGACACAAATAAACATCAGTTTCCTAGCTCCTAGAAATCTTTAGTAGTTCCCTATTAGACATATCATAACTAATCCAAGTCGACTTTCCAGCCTACGTATAGCCTAACTTCCTAACGACCGATGACAGACATCAAAACAAAACCTAGTCTCCTGAAATCACCACAGCTATAAGTGACCGATGGCATCGAAAAATCGTTACCCGAGTTTGCTATGAACTCATAATGGCCAAACCTAACCCATAATAACTATATTAACTAATCCCGAGCGAAACATTTGCCGTAATGAATGATGAAAGGCATAATTCACCTTTCCTCTGATTTCTATAAAATCCTGTGGTTTCTAAGCACCCGTCTCACCCATTCATAACATAACATGGTCATGCACGTCATTCACGTAGATACCTATAAACAATCCATACTTACACCCTTTTTTCCCTACAAATCCAATATCCTTACTGCATTATATTATCACAAGTCCATCATGGTTATGACAAATAATTAGGAAAACTCACAGAACTAGTATATCCACATAGAAGGAAAGAGTGTATGTACCTCGCGTGCCGAAACGACCTCTAAAACATCGTCGTTGCTCGCCGCGATGCTCAGTCCGCTCTCGACCGCATTCCGCGTGTGAAGTTTATTAGAAAAATAAAATAACCCCTTGCCTGATAAAAACGTGTTCAAACACCACCAAAAAAGTTGGAGCTGTAAATAAAGATATTTCCTTTCATCGGTAAGTACCCTTTGCCCTAAAATATCTGTTATTATTTATAAACATACGTCGTTATCGCGGGTACAAAAACGATTTGACAGTACAGAAAGATTATGAAAAACAAGCAATAACAGACGCGAAACTCATTTTGAGGAACATCTATGCCTACTGCTACGAGTTTAAAATGTATCACACATTAGGTATTTCTAATACCCAACCTCCATACTTGACTTGAGTACCAATACAACTTAAATAGATTAACTATGCAGTCGCAATGCAAACTCTTTAATAATTTTTCCTATTTGACATTGTCATTTGTTAGTAAGTACATTATCAATTATCCGACCTGATAACTGTGTAATATATTTATTGCCGAGTGCTTTTAAAATGCCGCGAAGGAAAAAAACGTGCGAAAAATTTGTGGAGTTGTGGACAAAGGATTATCCTGAATTACAGGCTCGCGATACAAAATTATATTGCACTAAGTGCAATGTTAGTTTTCCCCAGAGCTTCTATGGAACGACATTTCAACTTGGAAAAGCATACATTACATATTCATAATTAGACCCTGTTATCGGAGGTGCAATTTGGTAGGTGGACGTTCTTAGGAATAAGTAAAAATAATTTTGGAATATAGCGATGTCGACATTTTTTCTCTACTATAATGATAGTCTTAGACAACAAATTAACCGTGTTTATTTAGTTTATTTCATTCACTGGCCTGCACCTCAAAACATTAAAAAAAGTTCAATTGTAAATTTGAACAATTGTGAAATAGGAACCATAATGTTTTTGTTCTACTAATAGCGGATTCTGCTTCTGATGACATTGATTCTCTTGGAATAAATACAAAATAAAAATGTTACATTTTTATATAAAAAAATGTATATAAAACTAATTGTAAAGAAAAACTATTGCTAGTAAGCTTGTCATTTTTCAAGATTGCCTAATGACATCTTGTAATGAAATTTCTTTTGGTTGTCAGTTAACATTCTTAGCATCCAATGAGCAGATACTTTGTTCATGTGCAATTGTTCGGTTAAAATTCTTTGAATGCTGCCATAAGAGATCCTTGTGACTTCATTTAAATACCTGATTGTCACTCTTCTATCAGTTACCCCCGGTAAGGACGATGGACGGACGGCCCTCGAGGGCTCGAGGTGTTTGTCTTTAGTTGATGTCCTACCCAAGTTAAACTCCTTGGAGCAGCGTGCAACTGTAGAATACGGAGGAGCAGAATCCGCCAATGTTCCCACCAATTCAATGTGTATATTTTTAGTACTCGTTATTTTAAACACAAGTACTTAATAACGGCTCCCACTTCATTTTCCATTTTCACGTATTTATTTATTCCGACAAGTCACGAATAAATGCATTCAAGTCACTGACTGACAGATAATATGTTTTTCACTAGCCAGTAACCGCTTTAAAAAATAAAACCTCTTTTTACTTTATTCAGACACTAAAATTATTCAATTATTTTGCGTGACTATACGTATTACAATCGCACGTCTGGCCCGCTCGCTTTCGTGATTACTATATTTCATCGACACAAGCAGTATAATGAGTTGGTACATCACTAAAAACCATCTGTTGTCGAATAGCCGAACTACTTTCTTGATCGTTGGTCGTTGATGCGTTGTTGTTCAGCTACTGAACGCTAGATGGCAGCACTTTGTAATACAATAGTGATTTTATATCTGTACGGGTGCATATTCTTTTATAAAATAAAATCCTTCATCCAATCATTTTCAAGTTATCGCAAAGGTTGTTTTTACGAAAGTGAGTTTGGCGACAACGGTTCTAATAGTTTGCGAAGCTCAAGTCACTTCCACTGTTTTTAATATTCCGTGGTTCGGATTCAATGATAACATCATTTATGTAGGCTGGTGGTTGGGAGAGAGATAAAAACATATTCAGATGTCATTAAACTTGTCTTCACAAAAATATTCCAGGTGCAATCTCCAGTGTAGTATATTACTCGTATTATAGCTTCTTGGTTAAAACAATATTGCGCTTGACGTGTTTCCGTATCGTCAACGTTTTAATTATTCTTATTTACTTGACCGTATGGCGGCCGAGTTAAAACAGTACTAAAACAACGTCGAACGTAGTTTATATATGCAACAGTGTACGACCATGACATTTAAGCTGATAGAACTGTCTCTTTTTCGTACACTGAATCCCAATAATACTGTGCATATCAGCTATCTGTACTCAGTTCGTATGTTGCCTTTTATTTTATCGCTGCCTTCAGGGGGTTATTATGACCTAGCTATGCAGTTCATTTTACGGTGAGCGTAAAGGACAGAGCTATGGCAGTTATATAGCTGTGTCCTTTTCTCTCAGCGTAAACTGAACTGCATAGTTATGTCATAATAACCCCCCTGTTCTTATTTTATGCTAAAGTACGTCAAACGCAATATCGTTTTAATAACTCAGTGGCATAGAGGCTCTGATAAGTTATTGACAGTGCAAGCCATAGGGTCTGGTCTTGGCAACATTTTACATGAAAATATTTCTGATGGGATCTAAGCTATGCCTGGTTATGCCATTATGAATATTTTTTTTCTGAATTCAGTCTGTTATGTTATGAACTCCTTATGTAGTAGGTAGTGGTAACAGAAAAGTTATGAAGTTAACTACAAATCGGTAGTATAATACGGGGTAACAATTTTATGTAAGCCAATATGAACCCAAAATTTCTATTCGCCATTTTCCCCATTCATAACTTTACCCAATATCATTTTTGCCCAGTTAAGATTTACACGACCTAGTCGCATATTTTCCTCTATGAATTATTCGTTACAATGGTCAGATAAGGAGATTTAGGCACAGCAATAAAAGGAAAAAATAGGCGCCAAAGCGTTGCTCCGTCGAACAGATCTAGCCACTTGTTGACATGGAACATGAAGCAGGAGGGTAGTATGTATGTATGTATGTAAACACTTTATTGTACAAAATAAAACAGAAAAAAAAATACAATCAAGATACCAGAAAATAAAGACAATTACAATGTTACTCAATTTTCAAAATGGTAAACCTACTTTTTTGTAATCGGCTAAGTAGGGTTAAATTCGATAAAGGTGAAGTACGTGATTACCTACTCGTACACCGTGTACTACGTACCTATTGAACTTAGAGGTGAAAAAATACAGACCCGAACTCAAGTGCCGGTACCTCATACCATACGTCACCAATAATTTCATACATTCGTACGTAAGTAGGTCCACATTATAAAATTACAGAGCGTAAGTATCTTTTATCTACGTGATTTAATAAAAAAAACCTTGTACGTACTTAAATAATGGAAAACTTAGTTGCCCACAACAACAAACAACTGCTTACTAATGTGAGCCCCATGGGAATGGAAACACCTGCTTAATGCTAGCGAGGACGAGCTTGCAGCTCGATAACCATTCGTTGACACACGTAGGCGTAGGTAACTAAGGACAACGAGCTCGTCGCCTCTCCTTCCACCCTTGCCTCTCGTGCGAGTATGGCGATATCGCCATTTATGTCACTTATTCACGTTACTATTGTAATGGCGAAAAATATTCACCATATATGCACTTCGTTTTTTTTAAAATTCCAAATTTTTTAGCGGATTTTCAGCGGAAATCCTAAGGAATTGCCTTGCATTGAGTGAAGTTGTTCCATTTTTAGGGTTCCGTAGTCAAACTAGGAACCCTTATAGTCTCGCCATGTCCGTCTGTCCGTCCGCAGCCTAGCTCAGAGATTCTTAGTACTAGAAAGCTGTAATTTGGCATGAATATATATATATATATATATATATATATATATATATATATATATTAGTCACGCCAAGAAAGTGGTAGAATGAAATGTTGTCAATAATTTTTTTTAGTGTACTTACCTTACACGTAACTTGGGGATGTTTTTTTTTAAGTCTTCCCCAAATTGCGGGGTATCGTTGGATAGGTCTTACAAAAATA
Source organism: Acleris holmiana (assembly GCA_949316455.1). Lineage (NCBI taxonomy): Eukaryota > Metazoa > Arthropoda > Insecta > Lepidoptera > Tortricidae > Acleris > Acleris holmiana. The sequence continues at coordinate 60,082,684 of OX438762.1, read as the reverse complement.
TTGTGGATTTGTTACAATTTTTTTGTTTAAAGAGTCCGTTTAGGAAATATTAAGCTTTGAAGCGCTAATTTTTGTTAAGACCTAAGTGTCCCGTCCCCCCTACAGCCAAAACTACAAATATACTAAAAATCTGAAAAAAAACTATTAACTAACAAGATTGCTTGATACTGCTAGGTTCTCAGATCTATCAACTGATCAATTACTTGCATTGTTTGGATGATTTTTTACACTTGATCTCTAGTAGCTTCCAACCTTGACGCTGGCGGAATTGTCCGTATGGAGAGTAACCATTAAAGAACAAAATTGAATTAATTTTAGATCTGAATAATAAAGAAAACTTTATAATTTTGCATTATTATGAAAAATAAGTACCTGCACTGTCTTGTGATTTGATAATGGTTTCCCCTGATTTACATTGCTGAGTTTGGAACATCGTGGATCAACTAAATATCAAACGAAGATGTTTTTAAATATTCTGGAAGTGTAAAGAAATAAGGAGTATGTCCGTGAATTAAGTGTTTTTTTTTATTAAATTAACAACAAAATAAAAAGACTTGCCACTACGTTTAATTCTAAAACAGTTTTAAATACACATTGGGACTGTAACCCGAGTCTAACCGACTTTCCCCGAACCACTTGAAACCTTGTCAGTTGAAACGAAGATTTAAGTGTCTGTTAATTGCAGGTTAATTGGGCTATTTGTAATACATTGCGTGGCGAATTAATTAGTATGAGAAAAAATACAACTTATGTTAACAATACACACGTTTTTAGGGTTCCGTAGTCAAACTAGTATCCCTTATAGTTTCACCATGTCCGTCCGTCCGCAGCCTAGCGCAGAGACTCTTAGTACTAGAAAGCTGTAATTTGGCATGAATATGCATATTAGTCACGCCAACAAAGTGGTACAATAAAATAAAATAAAAAATATTTTTTTAGGGTTACTCCCCTACACATACGGTGGTTTTTTTTTCTCGTCTACCCTATAGTTTGGGATGTCGTTGGATAGGTCTTTCAAAAATATTACGGGTTTGTTAAAACTGTTTTTCGATTTTGTAATCCGTTTATGAAACATTAAGCTTTAAAGCGCTTATTTTTGTTAGACACAAGTGTCGTCGTCCTACAGCCAAAACTACAAATACTAAAAATCTGAAAAAACTTAAATAAAAGCCCATAAAACGAATTTTAAAAGAAAACTATCACGACTAAGTAGACATCATTAGTTCTTGAGATACAGGCGATTAAATTGTTTATACCTATTAAAATCATTAAAGACGGCACCAATTGACATTAAATACAAAATAAGTTACTGCTTGTACATTTTTACGTTTGTAGTACACTCGCGAGCAAAAAAATCGACTCAAGCTGCACGTTTGGGTTCTCCGCCCAGTATCTCTTGACCCATCCAAAATATCTTGAAAAAAATGGTATCAAACGAAAGCTGATAAAGTAACGATTTCAAAAATGTATAATTTTCAGTCATGCCAGGTTCCACAACTGATGGGGCCAGGTTTTGCAAAGACGAATTTAAAAAATACTATGAAAATTAAAAGGAAGTCGTGAAATAAACGGCATTTTAAGAAAAATAAGATTTTATTTGTTAATTTAATATTTTGTATTTCCACCCCTAGCCCTTATCACAGCATCCAGGCGGTTTTTCATCGATCTGATGAGCTTTTTGTGAAGCTCCTGGGGGATGACATCCCACACCTCCTGCAGAGCTGCCTTCAGCTCCGTAACATTTGACGGAGCTGGTTCTCTCTTCCGAACTTGTCTTTTCAGGTAGCCCCAGACATGCTCAATGAGATTCAGGTCCGGGCTGAGAGCTGACCAGTCCATGGTGGGTATGCCGACCTCGGCAAGGTAGGCCCGAGTGATCCTTGCGGTATGACAAGGGGCATTATCCTGCATTAGGACGAACCCCTCGTCATAAAAACCGGCGTAAGGAACAACATGCTCCTCAAGGATCTCGGTGATGTACCTGGCAGCGGTCAAACCACCGCCACGGCCCCCACCGTACAAAAACGAGCTCGGTACGCCCTTCCATGGAAATGCCCGCCCACACCATGACGGAACCCCCTCCATAGGCAACTGTTTCCCTGAAACAGCACTGTGCGTACCGTTCCCCTGACCTCCTGTAGACCATCCCCCGTCTGTCACAGCCATTCAAGCACACCCTGGACTCATCGCAAAAAAGAACTGGGGTCCAATGCTCAATGGTCCAGTTTTTGTGCTGATGAGCAATTCCAGGCGTGCTTGGCGGTGACGTGGGAGCAGTCTGGGGCCCGTGGCGGGCCGTTTCGGGGTCAGGTTAGCTTCCTTAAGCCTTTGCCTTACTGTCCACTCGCTGGCAGTAACCCCTCTTACATCCTGAAGATGCTGCTGGATGGAAACGCCGGTCTGGTGCAGATTTCTGAGAGAGGTAGTGACCATAAAGCGGTCATCCCTCTCAGATGTGCACCTCCGGCGGCTAGAACCTGGTCTTCGTACCAAGGCCCCAGTCTCCCGATACCGTCGGTAGACTCGGGATACTGCTGACTGGCTTAAATTCAGCTGGTCAGCCACAAAGCGTTGGTTGTGTCCCTCTTCCAGCAAGGCCACGACTTGGGCGGCTTCAGTCATGGTGGTATCCATTTTCTCCAAGGTTTCTGAGTAGGGTCGTTAGCAGAGATGTGTACCGGTAAACTTCTAATAAGTGACTGATGACATTTCCCCCTCCACCCCCTTATTAATAGGGGTCAAAGAGGGCACAACTCGTACGTTTCGGAACGAGTAAATGACCCACATATCGGAAAATAAGGCATAACTTGAAAAATCGTGGATGGATTTCCACGGTTTTTCATTTTTTTAATCGTTACATTATCACCTTTCGTTTGATACCATTTTTATTAATATATCATGGATGGGTCAAGAAATACTGGTCGGAGAACCCAAGCGTGCAGCTTGAGTCGATTTTTTTGCTCGCGAGTGTAGTTAGCGGCTTCGGAACCCTACCCTCGACATGGTCCGACATGCTCTTGCCCGGGTTTTTATGTTAATTAGGATGCCTATTAACCGTCGTTAAAATATTTGCTCTTATTTGATTTTCACACTGTATAGCTGTTTTACCCACCTGTGGATTCCTAGAAACTACATTTATACTCGTATATTATATATTTTTAATTAAATTTAATAACGGTAAAGATATGTCTGGAGGCGGATGAAACATTTAAAAAGTTTCGTGAGATTTAATCATGGTTCATAATAAAACTGAAAAAACACTCACTAGCCAATTCAGCGTACCTACAGTACCGGCAAATAATATATCATATTTGTACTTACATCTCATACTATTACCTACAAATGTGACTCACCAAAATTGACAAGCAATCAAGAACTGGTTTTCCATTTGTAGTATTGTTATTATTCAATTCGTTAGCTGATTAAATAAGCTACAAAGTGGTATATTTAAAAATGTTGTACATATCGTATGTTAAAACAATCTCCCTTTACCATAACCAGTGAAACACACTCTTGTCAGTAGTAGTAGTTGTTTTATTGTCTTTCAAACTGCTAATCTTACAATCTGCGTCCCTTTACTTTTTTCGTGTCCTCTTCAGTGACAGCCACAGACTCGATCACACCCAAAAATACACATACCGTGCTGCCACTGTTACATCGACTAATTAGATTTTATGGAATGAGCATCTAAGTTTGTCACATAATATGCAAAGATCTTAAATTATTCTGGACAAAGCATTCGACTTACAAAATTACAAATGTATTAATTATAGTCCGAATTTACTTTTCTTAAGTGATATTTAATAATGCTAATACGTAGTTTAAAAAAGTTTAGTATTTAACACTGCATTGCCGACGCGTTTATACTAAATTTACGAGTTTGTACGCACGTAACACGTCAGCAATGGTATTTTAAATACAATTGAATTGAATTGATTTTTTTATTACGACACGCTATCCTCTTTGGTAGTGACCCTGCCTTCGAAGCTAGGGGTCCTGGGTTCAAATCACAGTAAGGGCAGATATTTGTGTGATGAGTGCGAATATTTCGATGGTCCCATGGATAAACGAGTATATGAAAAAATATGACTTTCCAGGAAAAAATAAAAACGTTAGAACTGTAATTACGAGCAACTGGGGCAGTGTAGGTATATGACATGTAAATAAAATAGATAGATACCAATTTTTTTTTTTTATAAAATAAGAAAATGGAGAAATATCATGTAATACCTACTTTTATTGTAGTGTAGAGAAACTAAGATAGTTTGTGCTCTAAAAGTTAACACGTTTTTTCGTGTTTAAAGGCCGTCTTCTTTAAATGTAATGCAGCTTTACGTTAGTTTTTGCGTAGGTACCTACACTTAAACTTTCGCATGCTTCTTTAGGAAGAAATATACGAGAGAAAAAGTCGAAATGTATAAAGTTCATGACTACTAATATGAAAAATAGACAAACTACTGTAACTATTAAAAATTACAAACTAGACCTAGTTAATGATACAGTGTTTCTTGGTATAACGTTAGACTCCAAGCTCCAATGGGGTCCTCATCTCGCTGGATTGGCGGGTAGACTCAGTTCAGCAGTTTTTGCAGTTAATAAGATTCGGCAATTAATAGACTTAGATACCGCTCGATTAGTTTATTTTAGTTACTTCCATAGTATTATGTCATATGGTATTTTACTGTGGGGTAGTACAGCTGATGTAAATAGCATCTTTGTTCTGCAGAAGAGGGCTATTCGTGCTGTCTACAAGATGGGCCAGAGAGACTCGCTTAGAGATAAGTTTAAAGAAATTAATATATTGACCATGCACAGTCAATACATTTATGAAAACATTATGTACTTATGTTCATAAAAAATATCGCTAAATTTAGAAAGAACTGTGACATACATAATGTAAATACCAGAAATAAACATAAGCTCGCAGTGCCCTTCACGCGGCTCCATAAAATAAAAAACTCTTTTATGGGTAATTATATTAAGTTCTATAATAAGCTCCCAAGTAATGTTACTGAACTATCAGTAAATAAATTTAAGAGTTACGTTAAGCGTAAACTAATTTATAAAGCATATTATAGTATTAAAGACTGTATTAATGATAACAATGCTTGGGACTGAATTGCTTGTAATAAAATGTTTAGTCCTTATGACAAAAGGTTGCGAACGTTGAAAAAAAAAAGACATCCGACAGAGTTTCTTACAGGTTCTTCTCTGATCGGTCGCGATTTGAACCTGCAGTCAATTTAGTCTACGTCGCTACTATGTCGTTTCAAAAGAGTTTATTATTTGTAAACCTACTTGAATAAAGATTAGTCTGATTCTATTATTAGTATCAGTTTTAAACTGTTGGTAGCTTACTTGGGTTAAATTGTCCAAGAAAATTACGAGCGAAGGCGTTCCAATTAATGTTTTGTAACTATAACCTGTCCGGTTTTTAACTGTAAAACTTAATTTAACTTTTATAATTTGGTGGTTTTAATAAAATAGGTATGTGCCTACCTTAGTTTTATAACCGATTTCAATAAATAACAACGGACTTGGACAACAAATTACGTGTAAAAATAAACAGATTTATTCGATGAAAACGTTAGAGAATTCGTATTTTTTTAAGCAAAATTATCCTTATCCTCTGGCGAATGATAAACAATACACACGACTAAAAGAACATAACATCCGCGTCATGTTTGTTTACTCGTGAACATTGTTTATCATAAGCAGGCTGCCGTTGCGACTTCTTAATTGTTTATAAATCATTATCCGAAGTTCACATTTGTGTTCGAAATATCTTTAAAGCAATATTTAACTAGAATTTTATTGTTTTGCTGTATATTATAGTAGTGACATTATTATGGACAAATCAGTTGCGAAATTTAATGTTATTATTTATTAAGGTAATAAATTTAAACCACCATTCATAAAAAGGCAAGAATCATTTACAATATTCGAAATAAGTATGGCTTATTTTAGATTCCTTGACGACGATGATATGAAGCAAAGTTGGATAGAAGCTATTTCACGACCTTATTGGTCTTAGTCGAAACATAATCAGATTTGCTCCAAACATTTTGAAAATGACTGTTATGGTGGCACTCCACTTGGGGTTGCGTGTTCGCGTTGCGTCGTTGACCCTCTTCATTTGCAGTAGAAAGGAAAAAGATGCATCACCAATTTTTGGGTAAATACCGCTAAGTGGAGTGCCAGCATTACGTAAACAAATCGCACAGACTCAAACCTGGTGTAGTGTCCTCCCTAAAATAATACCCCCACTCAAATGCTTTCGTGAGATTTAGTCATGGTTTATAATATAACTGAAAAAAACTTATTAGTCAATTCAGTATACCTACAGTACCGGCAAATAAAATATCATATTTGTACTTACATCTTATACCATTACCTACAAATATGACTCACCAAAATTGACAACCAATCAAGAACTAGTTAACCAATCGTATTGCTTTTATTCAATTCGTTAGCTGATTAGATAAGGTTTAAAACGGTATATAACAAATGCTTTTACACATCGTAGTTTAAAAAGTTTAGTATTTGAAAAACCATTGCAGATGTTTTCATACAAATCTAGTAAATTTCGTATGAACGCGTCGGTCATGGTGTTTTAAGTACTAAACTTTTTTAACTACGATATGTACAAACATTTGTTATAAGTATACCATTTTTAACCTTATTTAATCAGCTAATAACAAAATTTAAAGCCTCATATAATGGCAACTTAAATCCGCCATTAGAAATCCGTCCACCCGTTTGGATGATACGAGGTAATGAAGAACTTTAAAATATCGATATTATTGTTTTGTCCGTCCCTGGTTTAAATTTTCTTAGTCTGTGATCTAAACCATATCTGCACACATAAACATTGTTTATATATGCAACAGTGTGCAACAGTATACGGCCATGACATTTTAGCGTTGCTGTAGCTATAGAAATGTTTATTTTTGGCACGCTGATTCCCAATAAGACTGCATATCAGCTATCTGTATGTTGCCTTTTATTTTATCGCTCCTATGCCTTTAGTTCTTATTCTGTGACCCGGGGTTTAAGTTGCTTAGAAATAAAAGGACGTAAGTCACAGCTATTCGAAGACACGTCTACAGTTATTATTTACGCAAAGAATATCCAACGAGGAGGAAGTTAGCAGAATCACTGAAAAAAAAGCCGGCTTGTTATTCGGCAAAAATGTTCTTTAGGAACAGTTTAAAAAAAATGGATTTCTGTAAACGACGGATAGTAAACGCAAAATACTAATAGAAAGGTACTATATTGTGATGGCAAGTATACTTTTTTACTCCAAGTAAAACAAATAAAAGATTGGCAATATGTGGTTTTCTTGGATGAGACATGGCTTAATGCCAATCATACAGTTAGCCGTTCTTGGACCGATGATACCGCTGCGTCTACGACTAAAGTTCCATCTGGAAAAGGAGCCACGCTTATAATTTGTCACGCTGGCACTGCGAACGGGTTCGTAGAAGATGCCTTGCTGGCTTTCGCATAAAAAAACGGGAGACTATCACGAAGAAATGAACGGAGAAAAGTTCACAGAATGGTTTACTTCCATGTTGTGTAGCCTTCCTAAACCATCCATTATAATTACCTACTTACAGACAAAGCCCCATATCACTCGATACAAATCGATAAGCAACCGGCAAAATCTGACAATAAAGCTGAAATCGTTTCATGGCTACAACGAAATGGCGTAGATGCAAACATGAAGATGTTCAAGGCGGAGTTGGTACATTTACTAAAAGTAAACAAACCACAAAAAAGAGGTACGTTATCGATGAGCTCGCGGCCGAATATGGGCACCAAGTCATACGATTACCACCCTACCATTGTGAATACAACGCAATTGAGTTGATATGGGCACAAGTTAAGGAATATGCAGCAAGACACAATACAGAACCTCCGTTCACCACATCAAAAATGTTAAAATGACTACAGGAAGCTTGTGCACATGTCACTAAAACAGACTGAGAACGGGTGGTAAACAGTACTGTGCGACGAATAATTGAAGACTATGAAACTGATGTACCTATACGTAGACAATATTTTACACGGATGATAGCAGTGACGATTGTTCTTCAAAGTGATTTAAATTAATCGGATTAAAATACATTTGAATAGCTTAGTTTTATTTTTTTAAACATGTTTTAGTTTTAATTTTTAATTGTATTATATAAAAATATATAATTTGATCAGGGAATATGGCTAGGGGATAGTGAAATCTTGCAGCATCAGTGGTTGGAGGCAATGTTTATGTGGGAATTAGCTGCTGGCCTTGTAAATAAATTGGAATCGAAGACTGTTGCTCCTATACAGTAAAGGGAGGAAGGTGTCTTCTTCTTCAGCGACCTGCATAGCAATGTTTTACCTTTATCGGGTGATTCCATCAAATAATAATTTAGACGACGCGTTAGCGTAGTTGGTAGTGAGGTAGGCAGTCATTCAAGACTCAGAAACACATTCTCGCGCTCACTACAGTCATCACACAAATATTTGCCCATACTGGGAATCAAACCCAAGTAGGCAGGGTCACTATCAACTAGGCTAACGCGTATTTATTCATTTAAATTTTGATGATTTTGCGATGTAGGTAACTATATGAAATTGAAGTCGGTGGGAAGAAAAGAGGGCCTCTATTCTACAGAGTTATAACGATGTCGCGTTTGACGTGTTGAGAAATCGTTTATGTCACAGTCGCCATTATTGTAAATGACATAAGAGTTATCAAAACGTTAACAATACGGAAACACGTCAAAGGCGATATCGTTATTAGCCCAGCTGTAGGTATTTTTTTTTCTAAATCTTGATCAAGGTACTGTGCCAACATTTGGGACTACTGAAAAAAAATGCTCTAGCTCAGACTAAGGGGCATAAGCTAAAACCTTTTTTTAAGTACGGAGAGTCAATAACTTGTTGAAGTAAAAACCGGAAATGCTTTAGTGGCTTAGAAAGTAACGATTTATTTTGAACGCGTTATTATTTTAGAATTATAGTGTAATTAACTAAATGGCTACGTTATATCAGGATTGATATCAAGTTTAAGATTCACAAATCATAGCTATTTGAAGTCAAGGGAGGCAAAGGTGCACCGGACCACAAGGTAGCGTTCTTTGCCAGTACCATAAAACGTCATCAAGACTTTGGCTGGTGGTCCTAGAGAAAAATTATACAAAGTCTAAAGCTTGATTTCAAGTTTATTAAAAAAATACATACGTGAATAACATCATGCCTTCTTTCCAGAGTGGGGTTAGCAGAGCTACAAAAATACCAACAACTCTAAAAAGACTTCTTGATAATTCTGTTAGCACTTGAAAAATACTGCAAAATAAAACTAGAACAGTAGTTCAGTTTGTTGCTATTTATTCAACAATTACTTACTGTGGTTTATGTTTACGAATCATTGAAGTAAACCCAGTCAGTGGACTCTATAGAAGTATAATAGAATCTCTTGAAAAAAATACAAGAAAACGTAAATTGTCAAAAGTGGCTGGGCATTGTGTATTGATTATTTATTGATTTGCTATCTTGGTCTTACTTCGTATGTTAGAGCAAGATGTGTAGTAGCCGGCCACAAATTGCAGCAAAACGTAGCCCGTTTAAGAGCCCCATATTTTAACTATCGGACTACGGCGGCTAAAAGTTTAATAGTTAGTAGGTACTCGTTGTACCCGGCTGTCTATCGCTGTCACTTTGGCATCTCTCAGAGAGCGAACGTTTAATAGCGATAGTCAGCCGAGTGTTAGGTAGGTATTATTATTATTAGGTACTCTGTTTTACTGCACACATATTTAGCTACACCTATTTTAATAATAATATATTGATCATACCATCTCACTCTGTTTTACGTAGCCTAGGCCTCGTCAATTTCACTATACGATGTTAAATTTAATCAATGTTAATCGACTGTTAGTTCATACATTTGACAACTGTTAACGCTCTAATCGTCTGTTAAGTGGTTAACATCGTATGTTGAAATTGGTTCTTAACATTTCAACCTTATCAAATGAATATTTCCATCACCTACCTAGCTACGTCACTTGCTTTGATTTGATCACCTACTTACATGAAAGCACCATAACTAACATTTAATAAATTTTGTATTGGCGTAAGTTATATATGAAAGTACAATTGACGTAAATCTAAATAGGTACCTACCTACCGGTTACTTACAACTTACAACTTACTTTGCTATCTTACTTAAGTTGAGATCAATCAATAAGAATAATTATATCGCTAGCTTTGGTTAGAGGGTCCCCTCTAAATAGGGATTTCGGGACGGGGCACGGTGTAGCGCAGTTGATCTATCTGATCTCTTCCTTTTCGTTGGGCTTGGTGAGGGAGCGCGGGTCCTCCGGGGTCCAGATCTTGGCGTGCAGAGTGGCGCCGGGTGGGCGCTCGCCGCGCCGCGACCACGACAGAGAGTGCGTCTGGTAGTTGCTCCCTGGAACAAACAACACCGACTAAAACACAGAAATAACTACAAAGTAGTTCTTGTCTACTTTTGCACATTATTGCATTGTAATAATTGTAATAAATAATAATAAGGCACAAAAGTGGATGAAACCTCACTTGGTATTCGACTGTGGATAGGTATACTTCTAGATGCTACGAAGGTAAATAATTTTGCCTATTGTTATTGTCAAGTCAATCTTGTCGGCAGGAGAGTGGTAAAATCTACCGATATTGTGTGAGACTGAACATACTAAAGTCATAACTAGACAGCGTTGCGTTGTTCGAAAGTGTTTCGTTCAGGTCGCTTTAGTTTTGGTTTGGTTTTGCGGCTATTGTGCTACCTACAGAAGGCAACAGCCATTGGATAGCGTACCTATCGTTGTTCGCCAGTGTTTCGTTCAGGTCGCTTTAGTTTTTGTTTGGTTTTGCGGCTATTGTACTACTTACCTACAAAAGACAACAGCCATTAAAGTAGGGACATCGAGTGATGGCACTTTTGATAGCTGACAATAGTGTTGTTAAACACTCCATTTTACTATCGTAGAATTTCAGTCAAGTGCAGTCAAATATTTAAAAAAAGTTTATTAAAAACGCATAAAAATAAAGAGCCATATTCCCTGATCAAATTAAGTATTTATTTTAATAAATTTTAAAATTAAAACAACATGTTTAAAAAAGTAAAACTAAGCTATTCAAATGTATTTTAATCCGATTAATTTAAATCACTTTGAAGAACAATCGTCACTGCTATCATCCGTGTAAAATATTGTCTACGTATAGGTACATCAGTTTCATAGTCTTCAATTATTCGTCGCACGGTACTGTTTACCACCCGTTCTCAGTCTGTTTTAGTGACATGTGCACAAGCTTCCTGTAGTCATTTAAACATTTTTGATGTGGTGAACGGAGGTTCTGTATTGTGTCTTGCTGCATATTCCTTAACTTGTGCCCATATCAACTCAATTGCGTTGTATTCACAATGGTAGGGTGGTAATCGTATGACTTGGTGCCCATATTCGGCCGCGAGCTCATCGATAACGTACCTCTTTTTTGTGGTTTATTTACTTTTAGTAAATGTACCAACTCCGCCTTGAACATCTTCATGTTTGCATCTACGCCATGTGACGTGTTGTAGCCATGAAACGATTTCAGCTTTATACTCAGACTTTGCCGGTGGCTTATCAAGTTGCATCTAGTGATATGGGGCGTTGTCCGTAGGTAATTATAATGGATGGTTTAGGAAGGCTACACAACATGGAAGTAAACCATTCTGTGAACTTTTCTCCGTTCATTTCTTTCTGATAGTCTCCCGTTTTTTTATGCGAAAGCCAGCAAGGCATCTTCTACGAACCCGTTCGCAGTGCCAGCGTGACAAATTATAAGCGTGGCTCCTTTTCCAGATGGAACTTTAGTCGTAGACGCAGCGGTATCATCGGTCCAAGAACGACTAAGTGTATGATTGACATTTTAAGCCATGTCTCATCCAAGAAAACCACATTTTGCCAATCTTTTATTTGTTTTACTTGGAGTAAAAAAGTATACTTACCATCACAATATTGTACCTTTCTATTAATATTTTGCGTTTACTATCCATCGTTTATAGTAATCCATTTTTTTTAAACTGTTCCTAAAGAACTTTTTTGCCGAAAAACAAGCCGGCTTTTTTTCAGGGATTCTACTAACTTCCTCCTCGTTGGATATTCTATGCGTAAATAATAACTGTAGACATGTCTTCGAATACCTGTAACTTGAGTCCTTTTATTACTAAGCAACTTAAACCCCGGGTCACAGAATAAGAACTAAAGGCATAGAAGGATTGATAAAATAAAAGGCGACATACAGATAGCTGATACGCAGTGTCATTGGGATTCAGCGTGCCAAAAAGAAACATATCTATAGCTACAGCAACGCTAAAATGTCATGGTCGTATACTGTTGCACACCGTTGCATATATATAAACAATGTTTATGTGTGCAGATATGGTTTAGATCACAGACTAAGTAAATTTACACCAGGGACGGACAAAACAATAATATCGATATCGAAAAATACAACATATTCTTCATTACCTCGTATCATCCAAGCGGGTGGACGGATTTCTTATGGCGGATTTTAGGTGCCATTATATGAGGCTTTAATTTTTTTTGTTAGCTGATTACTTAAGGTTTAATAATGGTGTATAACATATGTTTAAAATGGTGTACTACGATGTGTAAAAGCATTTATTATATACCGTTTTGAGCTTTATTTAATCAGCTAACGAATTGAATAATAGCAATACAATTGGTCAACTAGTTCTTGATTGGTTGTCAATTTTGATGAGTCATATTTGTAGGTAATCGTATAAGATATGATATTTTATTTGCCGGTACTGTAGGTACGCTGAATTGGGTAATGAGTTTTTTTTTAAGTTATATTATAAACCATGACTAAATCTCACGAAAGCGTTTGAGTGGAGGCATTAGTTTAGGGAGGGCACTACACCGGGTAGTCTGCGCAATTTGTGTACATAATGCTGGCACTCCACTTAGCGGTATTTACCCAAATCTTCATGTTGCATCGTTTTCCTATCTACTGCAAATGAAGAAGGTCAACGACGCAACGCGAATACGCAAACCCAAGTGGAGTGCAACCATAACAGTCATTTTCAAAATGTTTGGAGCAAATCCGATTATTATTAAATTATATTATTATTATTAAATCACGACCAATTTGGTCGTGAAATAGCTTCTATCCAACTTTGCTTCATATCATGGTCGTCAAGGAATCTATAATAAGCAATAATTATTTCAAATATTAAAAATTATTCTTCTTCTTTTTTATTAATGGTGGTTTTAATTTATTACCTTAATAAATAATGACATTAAACACATGTTTACTTCGGATGATGATATTCTGCATTTCTACGCTTTAACAATGCTATCTGACGATTACAATCCGAAATATATTCAATAATTATGCCGCCTTACTGATGAAAGCTAATTTTTTCGACTTGATTTTTCTTGCGGGATGAATGAGATCTGCATTTAAACATGACACACGCCATATTGCTGTTTATTATTCTTCACGTTTATGTAAAACACCACATAAATAATTTTTGTTAAAATAAATACAGACAATTAAGAAGTCGCAACGGGAGCCTGCTAATCTTCTTTTTTTTTATTAAATGGCGGTCCACACAGTGATTTCGCCAATGTCAAGTAAATAGAGTAAATCAGTAAACAGAATAAATCAAAAGTAAATGCCGGGCATTTTTCAATCAGCCATCTTCCCTCCCCGAAGGTTACCGGAATCGAGCCTGCTAATGATAAACGACTATTAAAACATGACATCCATTTGACACGTAGCTTATGCCTAGCTCAATACCATAGACTATCTTTAAGAAATTTTCGACAAATGTATAGATCTGGCGCTTTCCTTTTAAGGTTCCTTCTATGCCTTTAGTTCTTATTAATCTTATTATGCGTTTGATGTATTTGACAGCATGATCCCGTGGCAGCATGCTAGGCCCACTGAGGGTCCATAGGTAAAACTAAATAAGAAAATACTTCCTCCAATCTGATTTCTACGAAAGCTTTCTTAAAATATTATTTTTTAAATGGCTTTACGGTTAATTTGAATTGTGTGGAGATTTAAATTATGATGTGACCACTTCCCAGTGTTTCATTAAAAGGGAAATGTCGGTCGATACCACGGAAACATCAGGAGAAGATTCTTAAAAATACAATTACAAGACGAATTCTAGCGTGGGATCCATCATTTAAAGTAACAAAAGGGTTATCCAATAATGCATCAAACACTTGGTTCCCCGGACATCTGTCTTGTACGACCAGTTAATCCGAGGAGCATTAAAATCACCAATTGCTTGCATCCTGTTACTAATACACTAGTAACAAAGTGTGGTTACAGAATTATAAATAAGTTTTTTAGAGTTGTAATTTCTTTAGCTTTGCCTGCCCTACTTTGGGAATGAAGGCGTGAAGTTATGTATGTATTAAGGTCCAACCGAGACCGCTTTTTTAATCTCGGCCGAGACCGAGACCGATACCGAGATCGAGAATAAAATATGGTTGGTTGGAGAGGAAGCTTTGGTAATTGCATCGATCTTCGATTTTGTGGGACGTACTCCATTTTTATCAATCGTGTGTCTAAGGTATTCGACTTCAGGTTGTAAGAAGGTGCATTTCTTCAAGTTTACTTTCAATCCGGCTTGTTTTAGTCTTTCGAAAACGACACGTAATGTTCCGAGGTGGCTTTTGTCATCTTTCCCTGTAATGGCAATGTCATCGAAATAGACTGCCATGTTTGGTATCCCTTCTAGAAGTTTATCAAGGTAATGCTGAAATATTGACGGAGCTGTCGAAATCCCAAATGGCATTCGATTGTGTGTATAGTACCTTTGTGCGTCGATATTGTAAGGAATTGTTTTGATTCAGGGCTTATTTCGAATTGAAGGTAAGCGTCCTTCAGGTCGATTTTAGAAAACTTCTCTCCATTTGCAAGGTTCTGGCGTAACTGGTCGAATAACGGAATTGGATTTGCGTGTGTAATCAGTACAGGATTGAGTGTGCTCCGGAAGTCACCACATATTCTGATCTGACCGTTGGATTTGAGTACATTGACTGTTGGTGTTGCCCATTGAACCGGTGTGACGTTTGGGTCTACTTGAGTAATAATGTCTTCTTCAACTAGACGTTTTAGTTCAACTTCTATGTTTCTTTTCATCGAAAACTTGATTGATCTTGCTGGAATGTGTTTCGGCTCAGCTTGCGGTTTGATGTGTATGTTTACTTGGTAATTTTTGACTTTTCCCAGTTTACCGTCGGAAAGGGCACTGTGTTTGTCCAAGATCTGTTTCAGGTTGGCAGGTTCGTGTCGAGTGTTTTTAATAGAGTAGACTGGTTTGGGAAAATCCATGTTGAACATCTCACTCCACTGCAAGCCGAACAACATTGGATCGGCTGACTTCATAACGACGACAGGTAATATTTTTTCTTCCCCTTGCATTTGTACCGTCACGTCTGTGAGGCCCTTTGGTTTTAGTTTGATGTTACCGTAAGCGTGTAAGCCTTCGTAAGAGGGGGTGCCCCGATACGTCTCCAGAACTTGGTGCTAATAATTGAGTAAACTGAGCCGGGGTCCCAGTCTAACGTGCATTGAACGTCATTGATTAAAACATCGATTCTTTTGCTGTCTTTGCTCTTTGTACAATTAATTTGACAAACGGTGTCTGAGTCTTCAACGTTGTCGTCTGAGTCGGATGTTTGTGAAGAGTCGTTGCAGCTGCCATTATGTTTCAGCTTGTGCAACTTGTTCCTTTTTGTAAAAGTCTTTGGTCCGTTATACATTCGATTAGTTAGGCGTGCCTTGCCTGACTTGATGCAGCAGTCTTCGAAATGACCCTGAACATTGCACTCTTTACATGTTCTTCGCGCGTCGTCTTCCCAAAGTCCGCATTTTGTTTCGAAATAGTCTATAAAGTTTTCGATCGTCGTGTCACTAGGATTGAATTTGTCACCTTTGAAACTGTTGTAAATGGTGTTTATGTTGGTATAAACTGGATGACGCCGTGCCGTTTGTCGTGTTCGGTGTGGGAGCCGTCTCAGCCGCTTTGCATTGTTGCGTTAGTAACAATTGTAAAATGTCCGATATTTGTTTTTGTTGAACTGCCTGCAATTGCAGGAATTTGTCGAATTGTTCGGTGTTCATTTTGTCCTTTAATTCTCGTCGCCAATGATATAAATAAGCATTATCGTTAAATAATTAAATTGCGTTTATTTTATAGGCATTGACATAAGTAAGAAAATATATGAATTTTCAGACAGAGCACGTAATTTATGGTCAGTATGAAAACTATGAGAAGTGTGAAATGAGTTTGTAACAGAATTTATAACAAGTTAATTATTATTTAAGTGCGAGTGAGATTTATTACGCGAAACGCTTCCACGTCTGTGGATGTCTATGTCATTGCTAGGTTTCTTTCTTTCTTTCTAGATTTAATAGTAACTGGTTAGAACATCCAATTGTTTTGTAACATAATTGCAAAAACTTCATGGTGTATCCATAATAATCAAATCACACAAAACTAATTAACTTACCTTTGCGTTAATACTTAAATCACATGGTCGTTGAGCATCCGAGACAAACGGCCTTAACTTATGAATTAAATATCTGCATAGGCTTTTACTTAATCTGTAATTCTTCTTAAATTTATTTTCGCTTTCGAGAAATGGCTCGTTTCCTAATTCCTCTAACCGAAAACGCGGCGGTTGCGCAGGCACAAATTCATCTTCTTCCTCTTCATTATTATTTACTAAAATTAAATACTCCTCCAGACTTGCCATACCTATTGTAATATTTTATTTTATGTCGCTAATTTTGCCATAAGTATTATAACAATATGAATTGTTTTAGTATTAACAGGTTTGACAGATATCAAATGATACTTTCTATTGATAGAATGCCAATGCCGCGGACCACTCGTGTTCATATTTTCTATCGCTCGCAAGTCAAAAATACAATTTTATTGTTTTTGGTTACTTTCGATTGAAACTTTCGAACGCTCGAAAGTCAAAAATCGGTTCCCAGGTGTCACTCAAGGCTGCTACGTGGACTTTCTTCTGTATGAGTAGGTAATTGTTCAAATATTAAACGTTTAGGTCTTGAACTTTGCGCGTTCCACTGTGTGATGTTCAATTTACAAAATGCCGCATGATGTTGTTTAAACGTGTAAAACCGGGCAAGAGCATGTCGGACCATGCTCAGTGTAGGGTTCCGAAGCCGTTAACTACTACAAATATAAAAAACAACAACTACGAACTGATTTTCTATTTAAAGTCTATTGGTGCCGTCCTAGATGATTTTAGTAGGTATAAACACTAATCGCCAGTTTCTCAAGAACCAATGATTTCTACTTAGTCGTGATAGTTTTGCTAAAAAATTCATTATAATGTTCTTTCAAGTTAGATTTTTTACAGATTTTTAGACTTGAGTCTAACAAAAATTAGCGCTTTAATGCTTAATATTTCATAAACGGATTACTTAATCGAAATATTGTTTCCACAAACCCATAATGTTTTTGAAAGATCTATCCAACGACACCCCGCACTATGGGTAGACGAGAAATAAAATACATCCCCACGTTACGTGTAGGGGAGCTACCCCTTTTTTTTTACTTTCTATTGTTTCAATTTATTGGTGTGACTAATATGCATATTCATGCCAAATTACAGCTTTCTAGTATTAAGAGTCTCTGCACTAGGCTGCGGACGGACGGACTACGGAACCCTAAAAACGACATTAGTAAATATATAAGCCACACGGTATCATAACTTATGATTATTCGTGTTATTTTTTACAAATATGTGTTGTAATGGTACGGAACCCTACTTATGGGTCATACACACTCTTAAAAACAAAAGTTGTCTCTCCTGTGGTCAATAGTTACGAGCTTGTATGCATATAAGTTAGGTTTTTATAAATTATATTTTATATGATAGGTCTAAAGCAGTCCTGATGGCGTTTTTGCGGGTATGGGCTTAGCCAAAAAATTAGGCCTTAAAAACGTTAAGTTTCGGTGTGTCCACAGAGAAGACGGTAACCTAAATCTGTGTATGACCCTTATGCGAGTCAGACTTGATTTTGATCGGTATTTTACACACTTTTAACAAAGACACAAACAATCTAAGAAACAAAGAATGTAATTAAGTCTTGGATCTCTGTTTTATCTTAGTTACTTCTAATTTGTCAGATTCTAATGTTGCCTTCGATTTCCGCGATTGTTACTCATTAAATAAAACGATTTAATAGGATTTTAATCGCGTATATTATTTTAACTAACATCCCAGATGACAGATGTCAGATTCTCTTGAAATTTTGCATACTTATGTAATTGCGATGACAATATAATTATATGGTAGGTACTATCGAGCCGTTATGACGATGGAGACTAGTGGTCATAGGAACTCCTCAATGGCTAATAGTGGATCTGTCGAGTTTGGACACGTTTGTCTCGTCTTTTTCAAGCGAGTGTTTTATCATTGTTCGAAGTAGGAAAGTCGGAATCAGAGTGTGTTATTAAAGATGCTTTTTTTCTATAAATACTCATTAATTTCTGATAGCTTTCCTAAACATGCACAACGTAAAGATGATTGAGTTTCAATTATACGAAACTGCAGTGGAGAAAGTAATTGGAATCCATCATGACGCAGTACCGTGTGCCGTGCAGTAAGTACACATGTTGAAGAAGTCGACTTTATAACAACAGCTAAGGGACTACGTTGGCCATTCCGAAAAGGGTAAGCCGTTTGGTACTTACGTTTAGTCGCTATACAATGACGCGGTTAAATGCGCATTTGTATCGCTGCAAAACATTGCCTTAAAATGGGAAGTTTGACGATTTATATGGCAACCCACACAGGTAAACGGACGGCCATTTTGCTTGCTTCAATCATGATTAGACGAGGTTACATCCGTATTTTTTAGATTTATGAATGAGGTTACGCATATCTCAACAAATTGGCGGCACTTCGATTTTTTCTTCATTACCGTAAAATCTGAATTGCTGGACACCATTTGCACTTTTTACTTTGTTTGTTCTGTCTGATCTTCTCTAAAAGCCTTATTTGTTCCAAGTCTTCATTTTGAATTGAACTCTCAGCCATAAGCAGTACGGTTCATAATCACCACTTCCCGAATTAGCCTATAGGCGGTATGCAGCAGCGCTCGGATAGTCGACCGATTTACTGACAAGTCACGCTATGTACCTACAGGTAAACAACTACCAAGTGTTCGCACAATAGACGCGTCTTTCGTACGATGTACCTATTCGACAAAACTCATGTACACTCTTTGTTGCTCAAAAATAAATCAGACAGGGAGAGAAACAGGGGTTGTAAGATTGTATGGGCGTTTCGTCGTTCATTTCACAAGCATTTGATTAACTTCACATGTATGTATTCACATTTATGACTGTGTGCCTTATATTCTCCAACTCTATTTTTAACCACTTCCTATTATACTTTGGAATAGTTACCTAGTAATAGGAAACATGCATATATTTTTCTTACGCTCTCTGTAAAGTGCTAATATAGTATTTTTCACAATCGTGTTATACATAATAGAGAGCTTTTTAGTCGAGTACCGTGTTTAGCCCACGAAGCTTGCTGAGTGGCCTTAAGGTACGAGATTAAAAAGTTTGATTATAACACTATAGTGAAGAATACTTTTTGTACGAGTTCATTAATATTAATAATTTAAATCATTAATACGAGTACCTATATAAGAAAACTAAATATCGTAAGTACTATATTGTCTAGTTCTACTATCCGACTTCTTTTACACAAGATAATTGAAATAGTTATTTCTTGAGTAGGTAAAGATGTTTCGTCACTGTCACTACTCATTTTCTTATTTTATATTTTAGCTTTTTAAGCTTAAGGTCTGATTTTTATTTCCACAGAAAAACCTAAACTTCTTAGCTTTGAAAAGAAAAGTTATGACACCACCGGCGTCCGTAATGTTGCAGTCCTGTGCCAAGCTAAAAATACTAGCCAATCTCAAAGCGTAGTTTTTTTTTTATGCCTTGGATACAGCAGCAAGTTTACGAAGATTTTTGACAGATGACGCGATGCTGCTACGTTCCAAAACGCCATACATTGGGCAATTTTGTACCGCATCGAGTCTCCTTAAACAAGGGCACATAATATTTAAAGACGAAGTTTTATTTTCAAAATTTTTTCGGTTGTCTAGAGCGTATTGAAATATCTATTTCGGTTGTTTCGGAAGAAACATAGACTATTCAACGATGAAAAGAGTGACGTTACAGTATTCTCTATGAAATCTTAATACACAGATTTAATCGACGAGTACAAAAAATAAATTTTGATTCTATGTAAAATCCATTTTCTCTTATACCTATCGATGGTATCAATGAAACTCAATTCTGTTTTTCATGCATGTTTCCTATTATTTAACTCCGATAATAATGCAATGGTATGGTATAAAATAATATTATACAAACTTTATCTATTATCTTTTTTGATGATGGAGTCGGGAGGTGGCGATGGGCTGTATTTAACGCAGACCCACCAAATTGGGATACGATAGTTTGGTCTCCATAAGCGAATGAAGGTTGCGATAAAAGTACAGCCGGCAACAACCCCTTGTCTCAAACCTATTTATATAACGGTTACTTTAAAAATAAAGGAGGGTACGTAGGTGCTTACCTAGATTACGATTTTACATTTAAAGAAAGTTTTTTAACCGTATGCTCTAAGAATAAATTGTATTACTGTTTTACTTTAAGAGTATATATAAACTTCCTTTTTTATATAACCCATCGATATAACTACGGATCCCAAAGAAAGCGAGTGCTATTTGCACTTGGCTGGTTTTTCGAATTGAATGGACCCCTAACGTGAATAAGTATATTTAAGGTTTATTTATCTACAATTATTTAAACAAGAGCGTGGAGTGCCCCCAGACAAGTTCACTATTCGCGAGCGCGGTATAATGCCGGGTGTTATTCTTCCGCCGGGGGCGCAGAGCGGGGGCCGCGCACGTGCGCGCTGTTACGCGGCCCCTCCCGAGCGTAGGGCTGACCCGATGTCGATTACAAATCATTGTCACAATAAAAGTTTAAATAACATTCAATGATGCCATATTACAACTTAATTGAAATGATTGTTTCAAGAAAGTAGCTAAATATTTTTCTAAGTGGATAGTTTTACTCATTTATTACAATTCGTCAGATATAACTGTAACGTAATCATTAATGGCGGCATAGTTTAAAACTATATGAAACATACGTCTAGAGAAAGTGTACAGGAAGGCCCCAGACTGTCCGA
Source organism: Acleris holmiana (assembly GCA_949316455.1). Lineage (NCBI taxonomy): Eukaryota > Metazoa > Arthropoda > Insecta > Lepidoptera > Tortricidae > Acleris > Acleris holmiana. The sequence continues at coordinate 60,061,367 of OX438762.1, read as the reverse complement.
AAATCCATATAAATTTATTGCGCATAGTAAGACTACCACCTTGAATAGAGGATCGCCCAGCTTGTAACATAAAATTATAACTGCTCGATGACGGACGGCCTAAATGTCCTGCGGTGGACGCCAAGGTATCCATTTATCCGGCAAGTTTAAGTAGTCCCGTCGGAGCGTACAAAACGCATATTAGCGCGTGCCTTCTCAATTGGGCAGCAGAGCTCGGTCGCCCAGCAGCTTTACGTTCACCTTTGGGTTCGACGCAGCGCTGTGTTAAGAGAATCACCCCCTGGGCTCACCAATTCTACTATAGGTCCCACCTCAGAAAATACGAACGGGACATTCTGACTGAACATGATTGGAGCGGCCAGAGATACCCCGAGCAAACGATTAATAAACTACTGGAAGAAAAAACCAGTAGGGACCAAAACTATCAAAGTACGTAGAATATTATACCACAGTAGTAGACTGAGTCGCCCAAACTACACCTTCTGCAGCAGCGCTGCACATGAGAGATCAGGAATTAAATTGGACGATCTATATATATTTACGGGAGGACTAAGAAACCTCACGAAAAAAAACCTTGAGAAGATGTACAAGAGTCTCGAAACGGATTCGGAAAGCAAATCGGACGACAACGAGGCATACGAGGGTCAAACTGAAAGTTTCGGGAATAGAAAAAAATATGCAGTTAAATTGAATAAAAGTATTTTATTGTTTTTCAAAGTATTCTCCTTTATATTTTATGCACTTTTCCATGCGATCAAACCAGTCATTAAAGCACTTATTGAAGTCTGAAGTAGGGGTCGACAAAATGGCCATTTTAAAAGCCTCCACTGCTGCTTCCAGCGTCTGAAACCGCTGACCACGCAACTTATCCTTAATTTTGGGGAGTGTGAAAAAGTCATTGGGGCTTAAGTCGAGGCTGTATGGAGGATAGTCCAGTAATTCGACTTTTTCACCGTCCAGGTACTCAGTTGTTTTCCGAGCGGTGTGAGGGCTGGCATTGTCGTGGTGAAGGATAATGCGGCGACTAGGGTTTTTTTTCGGAGTTCAGCAAAGATACTCGGCAAACAAATAGTGGTGTACCAATCGGCATTGACCGTTCTACGATCTTCAAGAGGAATAGTAGCCACTTGACCCGATTTGGAGACAAAAGTAGCCACCATCTTTTTGGCCGTGCTGCGAGCTTTGTCGGCTTGAGCTCATCTTCGTAGACCCATACTCGAGATTGGTTTTTATTTTCAGGCTCATATGCATATATCCAACACTCGTCACCGGATACAATGCTAAAAACTGCATTTGAGCTTCCTCCATTGAATTTATTCAAAGTTCTGAGACACCAATTGACACGAGTCGTTTTCTGCTCCTCAGACAATAAGTGAGGGATCCAACGGGAAAACAACTTTCGCACGCCTAATTCTGTGATGTCAAGGAAAAAGGAAATAAGTCAAAAAAAACAGAAAATATATATTTTTGCCACTATTGGTTCAAAGCATGAATATATGTCACGGCAATAAGGGGATGAGTAAATTGTTTTTGTTGACTCGTCTCCTTCTTCCTTGACACCACAGAATTGTTCCTGTAAAATGATTTGTAGGTATCTGACTCATTCCAATGCCCAAACACTCTTGAATCTCCCGATATGACACATGTCGGTCTTCCTTTATCAGCTGACGCACAGCATCGACGTTTTCTTGCGTGACTGCCGATTTTGGTCGACCTTCACGCACGTCGTCCGTGAGGGATACACGGCCACGTTGAAATTCTGCATACAACCTGTATATTGTCGTCTTTGAAGGTGCTTCATTACTAAAAGCAACAATCATCCGGTCTCCACATTGTTTTTGTGATAATCCACTTTTAAAGTCGTAATAAATCATAGCTCTTAAAAGTTTCACGGGACAATTCCATTTTCAGCAGCGACTCGACGACTTCAAAAAACAATTGAAACCGAACCATCGCTTTTTTTTCTATGTGGCCAGTGTGTTAAAATAATGAAACTTTAGAGATTATAAAAAGGTATGATATGTGTCAAAATATGTTTCTAAGTATTAGATTCCCGAAACTTTCAGTGCAGCCTTGATACTTCGCAGCCTTGACTCCTGCCTTTTATTTATTACTCATTAAGTATAATATATATTTGTATATATATTCGGGTCTATTCAATCCTTCCCACATCTCCCCATGTTTTTTTTGTTTTTTATACTCCTGGCTCCCCGGTCGCTCGCAAAAAAGCGATACTAACAGAATGTAAATGGAAACTTGTTGTCGTAACGATATAAAATAGGTGATGTACCATTTGTGGTCCGCTCAACTATTTGATAGATAAGTAACGATTATAATTTTAATTGTAACGGCCAATATTCAGTTCTAGTAATTTGAAACTTGTAAGGGTTATGGTCTTAATGTTATACCCAACAACAGGTAAGTAAAGGGTACAATAGTATCGTTATGTTTACAATACGATCTTTATCACAAGTAATAGGAACTATGGAAACGGCGGGGCGCGGGTCGCGGGCGGGTGGCGGGCGGGTGGACACTGGACATTACAATATGGCGCTTGACCATTTGACATGATAGCACGCAGTAATGCAGTTTCGCGCGCGCTTCACTAACAAAATGTCCATAGGAAAACCGTAATGAAACAACATTATTTAAAACCTCAAAAACGTATGTGGTGTTGCTGTGAAGGACCTAAATAGACATAGACGAAGATATAGTTCAGGAAATAGGTATGTATGATTTGGCCGTCTGTTATCTACGTTGCGATCGTTTATTCTTATTATTCGTTTCAACCAACAGGTAGGAATAGTACAACAGTGCTATTCGAAAAACGAGGGTAGTTTTACGATTGGTTTTCGTTTGATGTTAACAAAAAGATCTTGGTGAACATTACAAACAGCCAATTCGTATTTGCTGAATTATAAATGTGTATTGCTGGTGCCGTGTGGTGTCGGTCGAGAATAGCACCACCCCATCTCTTCCCGTGGGTGTCGTAAGAGGCGACTAAGGGATAAACCGGGGGATGGGCAGCAGCGTCCTCCGCGAACTACCAGGTATTACTGCGGTCGCCAACCCGCCTGCCAAGCGTGGCGACTATGGCATTTTCCCCCCAAATTAAAAAAAAAATGAATCCACAATATCGGCCCAGACCCCTAGTCCCCGGCGGCCCTGCTATTCCTGGCTCCGGTAGCGGCCATGGTAACGGTGGGGCAGGGGGTGCTTCAGTGAATCACCGGCAGAGACCCGGCTACCAAAAACGACGACCTTTGGCCCTGGCAACATACAACTGCCGAACACTGCGGACCGACGAAAGATTACTGGAACTGGAGGAAGAATTGAGCAGGTTGCGATGGGGAATCATAGGGTTATCAGAAGTCCGTAGAGAGGGCGAGGACATGATAACCCTGAAGTCCGGGAACCTGCTCTATTTCCGGGAGGGCGACCAACAGTCCCAGGGAGGTGTCGGGTTTATCGTCCACAAGTCCCTCGTAAACAACGTGGTGAAGATCGAGAGTGTGTCGAGCAGGGTAGCGTGCCTTGTACTAAGAATGACTCAACGTTATTCGTTGAAGGTCATACAGGTATACGCTCCGACCTCGAGGCACTCCGACGATGAGGTGGAGGCTGTGTATGAGGATGTTTCCAGAGCCATGCACAGCTCCAGAACTCACTTCACGGTTGTTATGGGGGACTTCAACGCAAAACTGGGCAAACGAGACGGTGAAGAGCTGAGTGGGGAAATTTGGAGTGGGGCGTAGGAATCACCGGGGTCACCTACTGGCCAGTTTTATGGAGAAGGAGGGACTCTATATGATGAACTCCTTCTTCAGAAAACGTGAGCATAGGAAGTGGACCTGGATGAGCCCTGATGGTGTAACGAGGATTGAGATAGACTTTATCATGTCGACGAAGAAGCACATATTCAATGATGTCTCCGTGATCAGTGCGGTTAAAACCGGGAGTGATCACCGTATGGTACGAGGCTCATTGAATATCCAGTTCAAGCTTGAAAGGTCTCGACTGATGAAGTCTACGCTCCGCCCAGCACCCACCCAGCTCCAAAACCCCGAGAGCTTCCAGCTCGAACTCCAAAACCGTTTCGAATGCCTAGGAAGTGACGTGGACGATTTCAACGACGGGTTCGTGGAAGCTGTCCATGCGGTTGGGTCTAAGTACTTTAAGATCCGCCGTGCCAGAACCAAGAAGCTCTCGGACTCCACCCTTAGGCTCATGGAGGTTAGGCGCGAGATGGTTTTGCAGTCCTCTGGTGATGCTTGTCGCTATCGGCAGCTCAACAGACAGATATCAAAGCGCGATATACGCCGATTTAATACTAAAAGTATTGAAGAGGCTATTGAGCGTAACAGGGGCTCTAAGGTTTTTACCAGAGATTTGTCTGTTGGCCAAAGCCAATTGATGAAGCTGAAGACCGACGACGGCAGGATCGTTTCATCCAGGCCTGAGGTACTGGGGGAAATCGAGAGGTTTTATGGGCAACTCTACACGACAACCCGAACACCCGTTGAAAATCTAGCCAAAGACCCGAGGGCTAGACTAACCCGGCACTATACCGATGATATTCCGGACGTCAGCCTGTACGAGATTAGTATGGCTCTCAAACAGCTTAAGAATGGCAAGGCCCCAGGTGACGATGGAATTACAGCCGAACTCCTGAAGGCGGGTGGTAAACCAGTTCTTAAAGGCCTTCAGACGCTGTTTAGTTCCGTCCTCCACGAAGGGAGAACGCCAAAAGCATGGAACAGAAGTGTGGTGGTGCTCTTCTTCAAAAAAGGTGATAACACCTTGCTGAAGAATTACAGACCCATCTCACTTCTGAGCCATGTTTACAAGCTGTTTTCGAGAGTCATCACGAATCGTCTCGCGCGCAGGTTTGACGACTTCCAGCCTCCCGAACAAGCCGGCTTCCGAAAAGGCTATAGTACCGTAGACCACATACATGCGTTGTGGCAGGTTATACAGAAGTCTGAAGAGTATAACCTCCCTCTTTGCCTTGCATTTGTGGACTACGAGAAAGCCTTCGATTCGATCGAGACCTGGGCTGTGCTGCAGTCTCTCCAGCGGTGCCAAGTTGACTACCGATATATCGAAGTGTTGAAGTGTCTGTACGAAAACGCCACTATGTCCGTCCGACTACAGGACCAGAGCACAAAGCCTATTCCTCTGCAGCGAGGAGTGAGACAAGGGGATGTGATATCTCCGAAGCTGTTCACCGCTGCATTGGAGGATGCTTTTAAGGTTCTGGACTGGAAAGGACGAGGCATCAACATTAATGGCGAGTACATCACTCACCTTCGATTTGCCGACGATATCGTAGTCATGGCTGAAACCATGGAGGACCTCAGTGCTATGCTCGCTGACCTCAGCAGAGTTTCCGACCAAGTTGGTCTGAAAATGAACATGGACAAGACGAAAGTCATGTCTAATGTCCATGTTGTGCCAACTCCCGTGATTGTCGGAGGCTCTGCACTCGAAGTTGTTGACGACTATGTATACCTGGGACAAACGGTCCAGTTAGGTAGGTCCAACTTCGAGAAAGAGGTCACTCGTCGAATCCGACTCGGCTGGGCAGCGTTCGGGAAGCTTCGCAGTGTCTTTTCGTCCAAATTACCGCAGTGTTTGAAGTCAAAAGTCTTTGACCAGTGTGTGTTGCCGGTGATGACTTACGGATCTGAGACGTGGGCGCTAACGATGGGCCTCATAAGAAAGCTCAGAGTCACTCAGAGGGCTATGGAGAGAGCTATGCTCGGGGTTTCTCTGCGGGATAGAATCAGAAATGATGATATCCGCAGTAGAACTAAGGTTACCGACATAGCCCGAAGAATAGCGAAACTTAAGTGGCAGTGGGCGGGGCACATTGCTCGCAGGACTGATGGCCGATGGGGCCAGAAAGTTCTCGAATGGCGTCCACGGACCGGGAGACGAGCTGTTGGTAGGCCTCCAACAAGATGGAGCGACGACATCGTAAGGATGGCGGGATCGCGATGGATGTGGAAGGCACAAGACCGGTCTAAGTGGAGAGCCTTGGGGGAGGCCTATGTCCAGCAGTGGACGTCTTTCGGCTGATATGATGATGATGATGATGATGATTGCTGGAAGAACAGAGTTTGCTTTATTATAGTAGAAACTACAAATAATATAATAAATATAAAAAAAAAAAAGGATATCTCCCGTGTGGTTGCCGGGTTAGAATGGTGCCACTCCATGTCTTCCCGTGGATGTCGTAAGTGGCGACTAAGGGAATGAAGGCTTGAAGTACTGTTAGGCGATGGGCTTGCAACCTGTCACTAATACACTGGTGAACATCTTAGCCTACTTATGCAAAATGTGGTTATAGAATTATAAACAAGTCTTTTTGGAGTTGTTGGTATTTCTGTAGCTCTGCCTATCCCTCTCTGGAAATAAAGGCGTGATGTTATGTATGTACAAATAATATGTAGTAAATACCAGAAAGTAACCTAGTTCAAACAAAGTTATAGTAGATCTTACAAGGCAGTGTGCTAGAGACAATATATGTATCGTAACGAATACAAAAGGCTGTCGTTATGTGCACAATAACACCCATTACCGTTTACAATTTGAAACGTATTGTTTACTATATACAGGGTGTCTTTTTAGTCAGCAACATCCACAATAGGGGTTACTATATTCATGTTTCTGAGCTCAACAAAAAAAAAATTTTTTTTCGTCGAAAGTCAAAAGAATGTCCTCGCTATTTTATAAATCATGGTTTCTCGTTTCTGTAGCTACGTAGGGGGTAGGCCGCTTATCGTCACGATGTTATTGTTTGATACTAACCTCACAAAACTATGCGCAAGCGACGTCAGTTACGTGTTTGTTTCGAAACGAGTGCTTGGTAAGTAAAGTGTTACATCATTTAATTGATAAATAAAAAGGGAAAATTTACTTCTGGACAATCGTGAAATGTTTGATGTTGTGAACATTTACTTTGTGAGTGGTCAAAACATTGCTGACACCGTTAGGATTTGGACTGAACGATTTCCTAATCGGCAGGCCATTACGCGCTACACTGTAAGGTGTATCGTTAGCTACCTTTACGAGTGGGGTACTTTTGAAACGCCACGCCATGCTCAAGGAAGAGGCCAAAGTGGGCTTGCAGTGGATGTTAAGCAGGCTATTCTCGATTACTTCGAAGAACATCCACGGGCGAGTATATAATCTACAATTTATTAACCTAAACCGTGTGTGTAATCTTTGACGGTCCTAAGCCCGTAACAAGTATGAAGGGAAAGATGAATCTTAACATTGTGCACGGTGATTACGTCATTAAAGTCTCGGTCAACACGGCGCATGGTAACTAAAATTAAGTAAAATAATGGGAAAAATTGAAAATGCATTTTCTCTAAACTCCTTAGGATTTTTAATTTTTAATAAGATATTTGGATTCAGCATTAATTGTACTATCTCTCCTGTTTTGGAAGTTGTCGACGAAAAAAACCCCCTGTATATAGATGTATATGCTATATACATACTTGTCTATACAATATTTGTTTTACGAGAAGTGTATAGTGGAGTTAACTATGTGTAAAGTTTTTTTTTCCGTGCGGGTATATTTGAACTGACCGCGCAGCGAGCGCCCGACGACATCAAGTGTTGCCAGGGCGCCCTCCTGTGCCAACTGGCTGAGCCGCTGAGAGGGAGGGATGAAGACCTCCCTCTCAGGTATCGGCCAGCGTCTCCGCGTCCTTGCAGTACAACTGCTGGTTGGGTGTACCTAGTTATTGCAACGGAACGGAACGGATTATACAATTTACCGCACATGGCGATATCAACATCGGTGGTGGTAACCCCAAAAAAAACAGAGGGTTATTATAAGTTTAACATGTGTGTCTGTTTATCTGTCTGTAGGTACGAGTATGTGTCTGTCTCTGGCATCGTAACTCCTAAATGAATGGACAATTTTTTTTTTTTTTCAGATAGGTAGTTTGATGGGGATGGTTCTAAGCTAGGTTTCATAAAGGGTAAGCATTGTATCGGAGGTTCCATCCCCAGTAGGCCGGTAACAGTACAGTGGGGCTAGACAAGTTGCATTCGACAATCTTCAGCGATTATGTTTCGATTGAAAAATGTATGCAATTGACGTAAGCCACCGAGATAGTACCACGTGATTATATCGGGGGTTTTTGTCAATTCCATACATTAGTCTTTCGAAACAGAATCGCTAACGATTGTCGAATGCAACTTGTCTAGCCCTACTGGGTAGTTAGAAACGAACACATCACGTTACCTTTTAAGATTAACAAAACAACATCATATACCACAGACATAATTAGTGGGTAAGGTCGCCGCCACTACTCACGGTAGCCATAACCCTACGCTAGTTTCGACAAGTGCATTAATAACAGTTAAGCGGTCTTACAATAGACATTAGTACTTCCGGTAATTTGTCCGGTTGTCGCGTATCAATTTCCATTAAATAATACAGTGCTTTCCTTCAATAGTAAATCGGGTGAATAATAAAGTTGTAACAAACGGGGGTGATTCTCTCAACACAGCGCTCCGTGTATCTCAAAGGTGAAGTTTTATCCGGCAAGTTTAAGAAGTCCCGTCGGAGCGTACAAAACAAATTTTAGCGCGTGCCTTCTTAATTAGGTAGCTTTATACGACACTGAACTCGACTCACCTGCCTGCTACCTTCTTAAACTTGCCGGATAAAACTTTACCTTTGAGATCGACGCAGCGCTGTGTTGAGAGATTTACCCCCTTGAAGGCGAGTAAATATCTGAAAGCCCGAGTTTCAAACAGAGTTTTCCCGTAGATGAGAACGTGACAGCGATTTACGAGTGTTGACCCAAAAAACCTCGTTTTCGGTATTTTCTTTTAAATTGTTTTTTTTTTACCTTTATACAGATACGTGTAAGAGGAAAAGGGGTAAATTAACTTTTTTGGTAACATTTAATAATAATAATACATAGTTGGAGTCGGCGATGTTTCTGCATCGAACGAGCGTTTCATGTCCGTCTGACGACTGTTGTCGCTTATACCATGAATGATTTTAAAAACACTGTTGTTGGTTAACATGGCCTACTTGTGCCAAATTTGGTTACAGAATCATCAAATTAACTATTTTTGGAGTTGTAGGTATTTCTGTAGTTCTGCCTACCCCACTTTGGGAATGAAGGCGTGATGTTATGTGTATGTGTTGTTTTTTTCTTACTTAACGACAACATTATGACTACTTTTTAGATAATGGAGGTTAGATAAAATGTAATACTCAATTGTCAGGACCAGTTATATGGTGATGTATAGAGTTGGGATGTTTGGTGGCAATTTTCAACAGAGTGCAGTGGAGTCGTTATTTATTATAGATACTTTTATGATTGAATGAAAGAATGAATGATATATAACAATTAAACAAAAAAGTACTTTGTTTAAACTGTCATGGAATTTGAAATTTATGGTAATAGTGGAGGATATTAAATATAAAAAAAACATAACTATGTTTTTTGAAACTTTTAAAAAACATGGTTTTCTTACAATTCAAACTATGCCTGAAGCCAAAAAATATGCTACCTAAAGTTAGTTTCATTTAACAATACATTTTTAAAACTCCTTTAAATATTAATAGCTACCTAACCTACCACTTATCTTACAAAAAAATAACAAGTACCATTACTTTTTATAAACAAAGACATTGATTATCCTAAACACCTAAAGTGAGGTATTAGCACAGAATAGATAATAGTACAAGGTGTAAACCACAACTATCATTTAATATTATGATGTTGAACAATTAGCAATTGGAATAAAAGTTTCAAAATCTTGCATGTTATCTTCATGTGATGTTAAACGGTTGTCAAGATTATAAAATGCATCTACTGTGGCAATCCGTTCCATATTTTCTGGAGTAAAGAGATTTCTTAACTTGTTAAATAACCATTTATGTGTCGAGAATGATCGCTCAACATCCACAGATGTTAATGTAGCATGCTTTAGAATCTGAGCATGATTTCCAAAATCTACCATATCTCTAACTTCGTAAAAGTCTGGACTTCTATTTAATACATATTCCAGCTTATTTCGCACAGTCTCAGTTCCGTGCGAGTTCAGTGTACTTGTTACAATGTCTATTATTAGGAAACTTTCATCTATTGAAATATTTATACATTCTAATTGTTTTATTGAGTCTGGTATAATTTCGTAGCAATCTTGTATAAACTTTCTTATTTTTCAAATTTTTATTTCCAAATAATGCTTGAACTTTTCTGATAGCAATAGCATCTCTACTATTTAACTGCATTACAACTTTTTTTATATTGTAGTAGGACAATCACGTCGGGGTCACCAATGTAGTAGAGAGGACAATGTTGGAGAGGACAATGTTCGGTCCCCAGGAGTTGTGCCTGGGGACCGAAGTCCGTTTGGATGAAGTTGGAAGTGGTATATAAGTCAACCGACTGAAGAAACTTCGTTTGCGCGATGTAGTGCACTGTCAGATTTAGTTGCGTTGTCTGACGCTGGTGGCGCTGGCGAGTTGTTTGTTACAAGTTGTCACTAGATGTCGCTAGGTCGCCACACCAGCCCCCCTTTGAGAACGGAGGTTGATGGTGATGGATGACGTGCAGTCTGTGCGTTGAAAATGCCGCTTGCAAGTGCCAGTAGTAGATGTCTCCGGTAGAGCTAAGAGCCGCGTTGGCGAGCGTAGCAGGAGAAGAGGAGTGGAGTGGAGAGTACACAGTGAGTCGTGTATCTGCTCCGTGAAGTACTCGTAGTAGGACGCAGTGAGTCGCGTTGCTGAATGAGAGTATTGTGCACACTGTAGACACCAGGCATGGAGATATATCAGAATGCTAGTGGTGCACAGTGCGGTTTGTCTGGCTTGCTGTGAGACTGCGTCATAGTGCTTGAAGGTCGTCAGGTTGCGTAAATGTCCATTGTCGTGGGTCACCAATCTACTTAGTAGGACAATCACGTCGGGGTCACCAATGTAGTAGAGAGGACAATAGAGAGATCTCTCTCCAGGCGGTTGTTGTGCCTGGGGACCGAAGTCTGTTTGGATGAAGTTGGAAGTGGTATATAAGTCAACCGACTGATAAAACTTCGTTAGCGCGTAATAAAAACTAGCTTGTAACCAGGTGCCCCATCTAGTGATTACCGGTTCTGGAGACAGTGGTATATTAGGAGCATATTCTTTAAAAAGTCGGACGCGGTGGGGCGATTTCAAAAATATTTTCTTGACATTTGATATCAAAGTATTTTGTTTAAGGTCACGTCGACAACATTTCGTAAATTATGTTTGCTTCCGAAAATTAATGAGACTACTATATGTGCGAATTGTCAAGATTGACAATATAAAAATGTCATAGTGATTGACTTTATTTGAAGAGAATTCTAGTCAACCCAAAAAGGTGTAATACCTATTGATAACTCTTATGTTTATGTCATTAACCGCCTGATTCACAATCGCCAAGTAAAGCATATCTGTTAAATAAATTCAGCTCTTTGCCTTTCTGACACTTGAAAATAGGCAAAGAGAGGGCTATCTTTATTTGACAGATAAAACGTGTCGATTGTGAAACAGGCTCTTACAATAGTGGGATTTTGCAATTTTAATTTATTGTCATTATGATAGAAACCAGAATGTCATGTTTTTTGAAGAAAGGCACTTTAGTAATTGTATTGGTTTCTGTAAAAAGTTAAAGATGGTAATGCTACAATGTAATGAAATGAAATGTGTAATGAAATGTAACAAAATGGTAAAGAACTACTTAGGAAGTTAATTAATTTCATAAGTCATGGGCAATAATTAAAAAAAAATACTGACTGTTGAGTTCTTGTGGCGCTTCTTCTCAGCAGGGGTCTCCTCTTGGAAAGCGCTGGTACAATTTAGACGTGTAAAAGTGCCCTTGCGGCCTGTCGTGTATGTTGTCTTAGCAACTAATATTAATAAGATTGTCAATAAATTTTCCTTTCGCTATAAATGTTGGATTACATAAATTACGTTTTTTACTAGCTACGAACCATCCACAACATCTGGCGACCGTGACAGGACACGAACCTGCAATCTTCGGATTCTACAACGTAATTTATGTAATCCAACATTTATAGCGAAAGGAAAATTTATTGACATTCTTATTAATATTAGTTGCTAAGACAACATACACGACACGGCCTACTTACTGAATAAATAACTTTTATCTTTTAAGGATGGTGGTTTATGACAAGGTAGGTAAAGAAATAGTCTTTTGTAATGTTATTTTAATTAGTGCTTTTATTGCAAACAGTCTTTATTTTAACTTCTACTCAACTAAACAATTGTTTTAATCATAACGACAATCATTTTTGCTCTATCTGAACATAATATTCTAATCCTGCATAAAAAAGGTGCGTTCCTCACATGAAGTAGATATTTAAAAAGGAAACGAATACTATAGTAGTAGTAGCGCATTTTTCGATTTGTTCCTGTTTCGTCATATTCCGAATTAGTCATCTTCCAAACTCGACAATTTCCTTACTGGTCATATTCCTAACTCGTCATATTCCAGTTTCGTCATCTTCCAAACTCTTCATTGTATAGTCAAATTAAATCGCGAACACGTGCTTACAGGAAAAATAAGTATGACTTCGATTTTACTTAGTAGTTATTTTTTGTACTACGGCTATTAGACAATAATTTACTTAAGGCGGATTCCAGAAGAATTGGCAAAAAATGGAATTATCATAACATTTACCAAAGAGGATTTCTATAATAAATGCGTGCAGGCTGTACGTGGTATGACGAGTTTGGAAGATGACGAATCTGGAATATGACGAGTTAGGAATATGACCAGTTAGGAAATTGACGAGTTTGGAAGATGATCAATTTGGAATATGACGAATCAGGAACAAATCCATTTTTCGTAATGCGGCTGAAGACTGAGCTGGTTGACGGTAAATACTAGACTACGTTTTGGATGTTTTCTTTTTCCACTACCTCTAATGGATCTGGCTCATTTGCTACATGCTCATTGTATCGCTCGTCAACCTCAATCATAGGAGGTGAATTATCTACCAATATTTGATTAATTTTCTTTTTTTTCTAGTCTCTTCAAATAACTTCCACCTCTGCGCCACCTCTTACTTTGGTCTCTTTGATTTCGTGGCGTTAATTCTTTGATTGTACAAATATTTCTAAATATTTTACCTTCTTACGCAAACGATCTTTTGCAAGTTTTTCCTCTTTAGTTAATGATTTCTATTACTTTGGTATATTGAATAATTAACTCAAATATTTTTTAAATCGATGAATTGTAGATATAAGGCTGACGCGACTTTTAAATAAATAATTGATTTACTGATTTATAGACATATAGAAATAAGACTCGAGTTTCGAATTAAGACTACAAAAATAAATAAACTACCTATTATTTCTTTTAAAGCATCATAGTTTATGCGTAACTTTTTTGTTAATTTACGCAGTAAATTGATATGTTGGTCACTGGATCATGAGACCTGGCTAAAAACTTCAAGAATTAAATAAAATTTTGCACGCGATATCATTCAGAACATGAGTTTTATTTCTAGAAATTTTGAATAAAAATAAGGAAAAAAAACGTTTTGTTATTTCAGGAATAAAAAATATATATAATATAAATATCTACATATATATATGCACTGATAAATATATATATATATTTACGTGTGTGTGTGTATATGTATACAGGGTAACTTTTTTATCAGTGCACTAATTTTTACATATGATTTTGTATCGTTAATATAATATATTACGACAATAAAATGAGTAAAAAAAAAACTTGCAAATTATCTCCCTTTTACCTTCTCGTGTGGACACAAAGTCACACTAGAAATGATGACATGGGTTGTCAAGCTGTAGGTTTGCGATACACTGTATTGATATTCGAAATTTGAAATTTCATTTCTGCATCAGAGGGTTTATGAATATCGTTAAGTTAGTGGAATCATTGAATCGGCAATATCAAGAATATTTTTTAAGCTAGAGTAAAAATAACACATTGATTAACAATGCGAAGCAAATATTAAAATTTGTGGACCTATTAAAAAAATACTCGGTATAAAAATATTCCTATTAAATCTTGAAGTTCTATCCAAGTCTATCTTATGACAGCCATGTCGTCTCTATAGGAAAACTCAGTGCCCCTTTTTTTAAGATCGGGCCATAGAGGCGACGTGGAGGTGGGTGGTTCCGTCATTTCAAGCCATTTGGAAGATTGAAAGATGAATCATAATATTGTGCACGGTGAATAAGTCATTAAAGTCTCGGTAAACACGGCGCATGGTAACCACAATTAAGTAAGATAATGGGAAAAATTGATAATGCTATTTTTTTGACCTCCTTAGGTTTTTTCTATCTCTCCTGTTTTGGAAGTCGCTGACCAAAAAACACCCTGTATATATATATTATTATTATTGAATTAAAAGTTTAACTAAAGAAATATTAATTGGTTGGCAATTCATTTATTACCATCCAAATCTCTTCATTACCATCCACTACAAATTTGGAAGGGACGGATGGTAATGCAATTATTTACTTTGAAATTTCCGGATGGTAATTTTGACACTACTGTACCCAAAAAATATTCTCGCTGCGGAGATGGCGAATTTTTATTTAATGTACCGTCGCCCACTCCGTTCTAACTGTGCTGATCGACTGATTATTGCGTCATACGACGGAGCGATGTAAAGGTGGCAGATTTTTAGGCCGAGTATTATTGTAATCTGTTGGAGGAAGTGAATGTTTTTTTCTTCTTATTAATGAATAAGGAGTATATAAGTATTATATTAAGACCAGAAAGTAACATTTACATCAAACAGTTTCTTGGTAAAAAATATATCAAAACCATGATCATGTGCTGGAACATAGGAGTTGAATGAAATTTTTGCAAGTTTTCGTGTCATTGCTAACTCAAACAATGGAACGTAGTTCTAACAGTTAGATGCACTATTTAAAGCGTCTTTATATGTATCGTTATTTATTACGACAGTTTATGTTGCTATTTTATTTAATTTTATTAAATACACTCGGCGTCAAAAATATCGCCCCTCCTCGGAAAATAATTACAACCGACTTTAAGCCCTATTTGATCAAGGACAACAATATGATTGTTAGGTATCATTTGAAAGGTAATAAAGTGTTTTTTTAGGAAAATTAAAAAAAAAAAGGATTTTTCCTTGGGGTCAAAAATTAAAGGAAATGACATTGCGAACAGTTGAAAAATGTTTATTCAAGTTTAAATTTACAACAATAAATGGATAACAAAATTTTACAAAAAGTGCCTAAAATTAACTTAAAACCTAGCGTTACCCCCCCTTGCCCTTATCACTGCCTCTAAACGGTCTTTTATTGATCGCACCAACTTTACGATGTCCTCTTGTGGAATGTTGCCCCATTCTTCGATGACTGCGTCCTGAAGATCTTGCAGGGTGGTAGGGGCGGCATCTCGTGACCGAACCCGTCGCTTCATCTCGTCCCAAAGGTGTTCAATCGGGTTTAAGTCAGGACTCCCGGCTGGCCACGGCAAAACGGGAATCCCGACCTCCGCCAAATAATCCCGAACAATTAATGCAGTGTGGGAGCGAGCGCTGTCGTGCATTAATGTGAACCCAGAGCCGACGTAACCCGCATATGGCATCACATGCTCTTCCAGGATCTCGGCAATGTATCGGCGAGCATTCAGGGACCCTTGGCCGCGAGTGCCTCCAATCCTGGAGACGCAGACAAGGTCGGTTTTGCCGTCTATAGACATGCCCCCCCAGAACATGCAAATGCCACCTCCGTAGCCCACTGTCTCTTCAATACAGGCTTGAGCAAATCGTTCGCCCGACCTTCTGTAGACTCTGGCCCGCCTGTCGTTGCAATAAAGACAGACTCTCGTCTCATCGGTAAAGAGAACCTGCCTCCATTGCTCAAACGTCCAATCGACGTGGTCGCGGGCAAATTGCAAGCGATGCTGTGCGGTCAACATTGGGCCTGTAGCAGCCCTGTGAGCCACGATATCCTTCTCCCGCAGTCTTCTTCTAACCGTAGAGATGCTAACTGATCTTGTCCGAGCTTCTCTGAGGCGTTGATGCACCTCAACAGCACTAGCGAAGCGATTGCGTAGAGATGATGTCACGATGAAGCGATCATCTCTTTCGGATGTGCAGCGTCGCCGACCAGCCCCACGTCTTCTGATGTAGCCCCCAGTCTCCTGGAACCGCTGAAATACTCGGCGGACAGCACGACGGCTTAAATTGAGTTGCCGAGCGACATCACACTGCCGAACTCCTGCTTGCAGTAGTGCAACCACTTGAGCTGATTCAGCAGCGGTGGTCTCCATGTTCGAGGGTTGTTTTCTTGCTTGAGTTCCTTAGATGTGTTTTCTTCGACGTCTGGATAGTGAATGATTGACATTTGACCTTGTACAGGCATTTTATACCCCTGGAAAAGGGCACAACTCGCGACCCTTCAAACGAGTATTTGTGCACTTTTTTTTCGAGACGCTCTGATTCACAAGCCATTACGTTTTGTTTAAATTAAACATTATTAATTTAAAACACATTAAACGTGCTTTTAATTGATACTAATATTAATTATGTAACATAATTTCGCTAAGGTCTAGATTAGCTTGAATCTGATTTTCGCGGAGGGGCGATATTTTTGACGCCGAGTGTATGTAACAAGCGATTGCAAAGAAATGACGGAACCACCCTAAAATGTTCCGAAAGTCCAAATACGTCGATGTGCGAACAAAACGCATCCGAAATAATATTTTTTTTTAACTCAAAACTCAAATTAAGCCGTCAACGTTAAATATTCGCATGTTTTTCTAGTACGTTTTGGTATTAAAAATGAGTGATTCGAGTGACGAAGGTAAGTAAATAAGAGGTAGATAAATAAATAATAATTGTTTTTTTTATTTTCCTCGCTGTAGTGAGGTGAAAAGTTTTGTGTTATACACGGGTGAAAAGTTATTTTAAGCTTCGTGTGTCGAAAAACTGCAGGTAATTATAAAAAAAAAAAGTTCAATACTTGTTGAGATATTTGTGAAATTGTATAAAAATATGTATAAACCCAGTTGATATATTCTATTATAAATGCGTAAGTTTGGATGGAAGGATGTTTGTTATTCAATCAGGACAGGAGCATTTTTTTTTGTAAATAAGATATCAAGTAAATTGACCGGTCCTCGTGGCAAACATTGGGGGAGGCCTATGTCCAGCAGTGGACGTCTTTCGGCTGAAATGATCAGAATGAATGGCATTGAGATTAAGTGGACCATGTAGAAAAGTGGGCTATCCAGGAAAATCAAGTGGACCATATGGGAAAGTGGACCATTCAAGCAAGTGGACCATATGGGAAAGTGGACCATTCAGGCAAGTGGACCATACGGGAAAGTGGACCATTTAGGCAAGTGGACCATGTAGGAAAGTGGACTATCCAGGAAAATCAAGTGGGCCATATGGGAAAGTGGACCATTCAGGCAAGTGGACCATTTAGGAAAGTGGACCTAAGGTACCTGAAGGCATATTTCTACACGTTTTATACTTTAAGTCATCAATCTTGATGTTGCAACATTTAATTAAAAAACATTATTTTAAATAATTACAAATAGTGTGTCTAGGATTTTTTTAGCGAAACCATTTTTAATATATTTTCTAATATACTAAGTTAATGATAAAATATGTTTCATTATATTATTAGCTCGGTGAAGGTCGATATAGGTTCGGATCTTCGACTATGAAGAACCGCCATACTGGTACAAATGACTAATATTATGTTGTGCCACCATCTATCCCTGATCCATGATGTTCATGGGCGTCTTGGCACATGTTTTATTTAACAAAGATAGTCCCCTTATACGAGTTTTAACAGTATATATATATATATACCGGGTGTGGCCTGTAATACGAGTAGGAGCAATAAATAGAGGAATCGTTTCCACACCACAAACGTAACAACATTTATTCTTCAATTAACTTATTGTTTTCTATATATTAATGGATTTAGATTTTCCAAGCAAGAAATGTATTGCGAAAACTACGAAGTTTGTGGGCTGACAGCAGTTGTCAACTCGACTATTGGATGGAGTACATTGAAATATCCTATTTAGTTTGTTCGAAAAATTCCAAACAATAAATTACATATTTTTTTAAAGTTGTAGAAAATATGTTGCTACGTTTAAAGAGTAGGAACGATCCTTCAATTTTTTGCTCCAATTACTGGCCAAATTCTACTACCTATAGAAAACCACGTTATTTGTGAGAGTCATTTGCGTTTTTATTTTGCTACGTGAACGGAGTCGTAATAGCTAGTTCAAAATAAATCCATACTTTCTAAGCCACTGAAGCATATCTCGATTTTCATTCAACATTTTTGACTCTTCTTACTGAAAAAAATAGCTTTAGGCCAAGGTAGCAGTTTTCTAAAAATAGGCGCAATAAATAAGATTTCGAAATTGTGCATCAAATACTACTTGTTATGAGCAAAAATAAAGTTACAGCTATGCAGTTGCTTTTTGTCCGACGACCTATATTCGGTATTTCATACCATCTTAAAATACTCTAAGTTTAAATAAGTCAGTTCTGATCGATGTAAATAGAGATTATTTGATGCCATTTGACAAACAAGGTTTATTAACCAAAAACGCACAAAATGACCCAAGATATCCGGTGCACTTAGGGTACATAATTATCTTAGTTTGGGCCGTTTACTGCAATGTTAACGCCGTTTTGGTCAAATTGCATCAAATGAAGTCTATTACATCGATCAGGAACTTTATAATTTAAACTGACTATTTTAGGATTGATACGACACCTACATAAAAGAGTACCTACCTACTCTACCCACTATCTGGTGGTAGAGCAGTTAGGTACCCTACCGACCGTACCAAAGAGCAGAAATGTTAGCAAATTAAATGAATATTTTATTTTTTTCTTTGAAACAAGTTATTGGCCGCGGAAGTTCTTGCCAGCATATTTGGATAGAGCCCCAAGTTCCTCCTCGATGCGCATGATCTGGTTGTATTTGCTAATGCGCTCGGAGCGCGCGGGCGCGCCACACTTGATCTGCCCGGCTGACAGGCCCACCACTAGGTCCGCCAGGAACAGGTCCTCGGTGTCCCCCCAACGGTCCATCACCACGCACCCGATCTGATTAGCTTTCATTAGCTTAAAACATTCTATTATCTCCCACACCGTTCCTGCCTGATTGATGCGCAGAGCTATTGAGTTGCAAGCTTTTTTTTCTATTGCTAAACCAACTCTCCTCAAATTAGTTTGTGTCAGATCATTTCCATATACTTGAGCTGGACAGCGAGAGGTCAGCAAAGACCATGCGGCCCAGTCATCGAACTCGAACGCGTCCTCGATAGAGCAGACACCGAACTCTTTTATATTATCAAGATACACCTCGGCTAGCTTGTCTGATGACATATACTCCTGGGGATTAGAATTTGGATTTTTAAACTCCAAATCGTAAGCGCCATCTTTGTAGATATCGGTAGCAGCAGAGTTAAAAGCTATTTCCACTTTCCCTACCAAACCGCACTGCTTGATGACATCGGTGAGGAACACCAATGCGTCGCGATGCTGCGCTAGGGGAATAGAGAAGCCGCCGTTGGCAGCTGTGTACGTAGCTTCGATTCCATACTTATTTTTTATAACTTCTTTAACATAGTGATAAATTTCTGTCCCCATTCTCATTGCTTCAGCAAATGAAGTAGCACCGGTCGGCATGACTAAATATTCTTGAAAAGGTAGCCCATTAGATGAAAGACTTCCACCAGTCAATATAGTGAACTGCGGCACTGGGAGTATGATGGTAGTGATGGCCGCCATGTCCGAGATGTGCCTGTACAGCGGCACTCCTTTCTTGGCCGCGCCGGCTTTAGCAACAACCAACGAAACGGCCATCATGGCGTTCGCACCGAGCCGCGACCTACTGTCAGTACCGTCAAGGGAAATCATAAAATGATCAATTTCATATTGCATTGTCACTTCAAAATTTTGCTTGATAAGCTCGGGAGCAATGATAGTGTTAATGTTCTTGACGGCCAGGCTCACCCCCATGCCGCGGTACTCAGCGGGGTTGTTGTCGCGCAGCTGCACTGTCTCCGCCGCCTTTTTCACGTCCGTCGACGGCACGCCGACGCGGAACAGTCCCAGCTCGGTCACCATGTCCACCTCCACAGTTGGTATACCAGTCGAATCGAAAATTTGACGAGCTAGTAGTAGTTTGATAGGCATTTTAAAAAAAGTAAAAAATAATATTTATGAATTTAGAGTAAAAAATAAAAATTGGTTCCTCCGAAACAGTTAGTCCTATTCTTTGAAATAATGTCAATATGTCACAATCTTAAATACACTTAATAATAAGTTCTATTGTTTTGTGCCAGGAGCTTTTTTCTTAAAAAGGTTTATCGTGCCTGCCAATCAAAGACAAAACTTGTAGATACCAATAGAGTACCATACGATCTTAAATTTAATCAATGTTAATCGACTGTTAGTTCAGATATTTTGACAACTGTCAACGCTCTAATCGTCTGTTAAGTTGTTAACATCGTACATGGTGGGTGGGTGTGGTCGGTACTTAGGGCTTAGGTGAAAAATACCAAGTTCTCGTACCTTCGAATTATCATAATATCAGAAAAAAAAAATAAAAAAAAATGCAAAAATCTATGAAATTTTGAGCACAGATTTGTGATAAGATAGACGAGAGGTTAAAACGGTGTTATTACCATCTGTATGTGTGAATATCCGCTAACTCCTCCTAAACCACGCAACAGATTTTAATACGGTTTTAAGCATCATTTTGATATGTTTTAGTATTAATACATTCTGGATTGCGTACGGACACTCCACTCCAAGTCGAGGGCTGCGACGCGATAGAAAACCAGGTTACTCTCTAACGGAGGCTATAGTAGTAGCATGCTACCACCACGCCTGTCCTACTCTTCTAACCCAACCGCAATAACGATGAAAAATCAACAGAACAATGAACACAAGCGCAGACCATGGCGAAACTTCTGCAACAACATCGAACCATGTTCAGAGGCCAATAGGGTAAAGAAGGTTCTTTCCAACCAGACCACGCACACTATGGGCTCCCAGAAAGGCTCCGGGCGAAAAGGCAGAGCGCATTCTCGTGGAAACTCACTTCCCTGAATGTGTGATTTCACAGTCAACCAGCTGGACGAGCAAAGAGGCACACCACGGTAGACTGGGAACAGACCGTCAAGGTAATCAACCCCACAAAGTTAAATGGGCTATTAACTTTGACTCCTTTAACTCACCGGAACTGGACGGCATCTTACCAGCCCAACTGAAGTGGGGCGGTGAGCGACTCCTTCGGACTCTCTGCGGGATTCTAACCACCTGCCTAGCGCTCAGGTATGTAAAATATTCATACCAAAACCAGGTAAGAGGGTGATTTGCAAAAATATTATACATAGTCAAGGACCTAATTGATGTCAAAGTTTAATTGAAACAGAATAATTTTCCTTCGTGTTACGAAAATTAGTCATACAATTGTATGGTTAATCTTCGTCTTCAATGCTTTTGCAATTCACCCAAGAGTGACTACTTAGACCCCAGATCCTGCAGACCCATCAGCCTAACCTCGTTCCTGCTAAAGACATTTAAAAGGCTATGTAATAGGAACCTACGGGAGAGCAGCCTGGCTTACGCACCAATGCACCTGAACCAACACGCCTACAGTCAAGGAATAACAAAAAATAGAAAAAAATATAGTGAGCTCACTGCCACTACTTTATTGCCATTTATAATCTGCTCCTCGCGACATATTCCCCGGGGTCTGCATATAAACTAGACAAGTTAAGTTAACCACTCTAACATACATGCAAAACAAAATGTTTACACGATAAAAAACTCGCACGACAAGCAGACGAACACCCTCCACTTCAGTCTTCTCGTGACCATGGCAGTTGTTACATAGTCGAAGCGACGAGGTAAATGTTATTTTTTTTACTCGATTAAGTCCCACGATTATAGTTTCAGTGTGGGTGAAGTATGAAGTATGTGTAGTACTCCAAGAACTGACTGTATATTTGTTACTCACGTTTCATAGAAAAACAAAATTGCTAATAACTGTAACAGCATATCTTTTGGTCATGGTATAAAAAATAAGAGATCTAAACCCCAAAAAAAGTATACCCACTTAATCGAGTAGTTCTAGAGAAAGATCAAGATGTTGAATGACGACGAAATCGAGAACATCAACTAAACGCCCTTTACATGCGGTTCCGGAAGATCTTGGCCATATATCAGGGTAGCCAGCAAACGAGAAAGTCCACTATTAGTACGATTACCCTCCCACGCCATCTTGCCGGGCGCAGTAGCAAATACAAAAAGAGACCTTGGGAGACCGTTGCAAGACTTCAACATTTTAATATTGTCCCCATGGATATCATATCACAATTTTAGGACAAAAAATAAGTCCATACTTTTCTTTAATAAGTTTACGGTGATTAAGTCATTAATTAAGAAAAACCGGCCAATTGAGATTCGGAATTGTTTGTGCACGAAGGGTTCCGTACCATTATCTATAAAAACGGCAAATAAAGCATGTCTGTTGTATAGGCCCCCCTTAAATATTTGCTTCATTGAAATTTAATTATTCATTTTTAAACTGAATGTACAACTAAATATTCTGTGAATATTTCAAGCGTCTACCTGTTGCCGCTATTAATATCGAGCAAACACGAGGAAAAAAATCACGTTGTTTTATCGGAGCCCCTTAAATATATATTTAATTCTGTTTTTAGTATTCGTTATTAAAGCGGCAACAGAAATAAATCTGTGAAAATTTCAACTGTCTAGCTATTACAATTCATGAGATACAGCCTGGTGACAAACAGACAGACAGACTGACGGACGGACGGACAGCGGAGTCTTAGTAATAAGGGTTTTACCCTTTGGGTGCGGAACCCTAAAAAAGGATATTTTAGCTATTGTTCGTTTATCTATGAATAGGAATGTAAGTACGAGTATATTATTTATTTAGAGTAAATATTTACGAGTATATATTGATTTAAGTTTTTGCGTGACATTAGGAACACAAACTATTATGCTATGCAAGATATCGTATCGTTGGCACTGAGAGCGAGTGCTCAAGGACGCGGCCAACTCCGCCGGCCGCTGCGCGGGCGCGGGCGCGGGCGCCGGAAGCCCCGCACGTGCGTGATAATCTCCCCATTATTACGATAAACATTTTTTTACTAATTGAAAAAAGATTATGTGGTGCATTTTATTGTTTGACAATACATTGTTTCTGATTTTTATTTTCGCAATCGATCTATCTACTTAGATACAGCTTTTTATTATGCCGGCGGACGATCGAAAAACTTGTATTTTCAATTACACGCATGAAATAATATGCATTAACTAAATAATTTTAAAAAAAGTTTTAAATGAGTATAGTGGTATTTAGTAGGTAGTTCAGATTTAGTACGTGGCAGCAAGTAAAGTGAACCTACACCAGTTCAATAACGAATACCTACACTGCTATGAGCCTACGCCTCCACGGACAGCGGCCGTCATAGATCATTGAGAAAAAGCCTCCTGCAAAGCCAATCCTCAAAGTCAAGCCATAAGCCAATCGAATGTGATTATATAATTCCTGTCTAATAGGGATTTTTATTGTAGGTCTCTATTCACGTAACACTAATAACGGCTTGGCTTGATAACGATGGCCAATATTGTAGATTTTTAAAATAGGCTACCCTAAGTCGCATACAGTCGAAAGCACATTTTCAGGTTTTAGTTTAGTGTTAGATAAACCACTAATCACTGAATAAACTGTAATCTTACGGTGCTTCTACACTCAGGTACCTAGATCTTTTTAAGATTCCCTATCCAAAAGATACCCAATTACTAAGACTCAACTGTGCGTCTGTCCGTCACCAGACTGTATCTCATGAGCCGTGATAGCTAGACAGTTGAAATTTTCACAGATGATGTATTTCTGTTGCCACAATTACTAAAAACAGAATAAAATAAATATTTAAGGGGGGCTCCCATACAAAGAACGTGTTTTTTTTGCCGTTTTTTGCTCGATATTAATAACGGCAACAGGAAGACCCTTGAAATTTAATATTCACAGATATATATTTAATTGTACATTCACTTCAAAAAATAATTAATTAATTAAAATAAAATAAATGATGGGTGCTCCTATACAACCGACGTTATTATTTTTGTCGTTTTTTTCTCATACAGAGTCTGTATTAAAATCGTGAAAAAAAACGGCAAAAAAATCTGTATTATACAGACACCGTGGTTACAGACAGACAGTGGGACAGGTGAAACTAAAAAAAGGTTATAATATAGTGTCTAATGTTGTTTAGATGACTGATAATCCGACTCGCACTTGGCCGGGATTTTTAAAGGTGGTAAGAAAAAATCCGATTGAGTGCCACTTGTTTATTTACAATCCGTTACTCATAGACCATTCGGTTGGTTCCGTAATCATGCTTAGCTACAGTATAGCGACTATAAACGTGTATAAGTTGGTAGGTACTCGAGTACAGAAGGGGTGACGGAAGTTTAATAGTGTTCTAATACACTTCGCTTAATAGTTTATGAAACGAAGGGCGATCTCTTAATTTGCTACGGCGTGATTGTCAAACAACCGCCTCACGCCCTTGTTTGGACTTTTAGCACCCTCTTGTGTATACAAGTGCAGCAAAGTGCACCGTGCACCGATTCGCACTAAACAATCACTTACGTTATTAAATTAGTATCACATCATTATGTAGGTTTCTATTATTACGGTTGTACTCGTAGCGGTTACAGCTGAATCTTTCTGATTTACGAAATTATTCCTATTATCGTGTACCACCTTGTTAATGTGAGGAGACTGTTATAATAATATAATCTACTCCATTAATGCAGATACAGAGATATGCAGATAGGGAAATTAATATTGCTTGTAAACTATTACTTTTGATAATTGTCGGTTGGATAGCGCCAGCAATTCGCAATATAAATGGTGTTTAAATTTGATGACACACGATGAGTGCGTGGGAGCTGCGTCGGCCTGGGCCTGGCCGGCGCGCGCACGCGAGCGAGCCGTGGGAACCGCGCGCCCGCCGCACCTGGACCAATCGATCGAGATACGGATAATGCGCGCGGCCGGCGTCGGGCCCTCGCGGCGTCGCAGCTCGAGCACCGCTGACCCGCTAAACAGCATTCAGGATGGCTAGTCCAGTTGGATATGCACGTCTATTTTAAAGGACTTTAGTCTATACACATTAAAAACGAGGCGGGCGCAAAATTACTACTGGACAACTCTTCAGTGAAAATTTCAGAGACGATCGAATGCTTGTGGAATGTGGAGCTGGTGGGTTGAACCATCACTTACGTTTCTTTTAATTAACCCTAGAGATTAAAAAAGGTCGTCATTACCAAATTTCTATACAAACATCCCCCTCTCAATCAATCCACTTAGGCCACCAAAGGTTTCCCAGCACTACCTTTCATATTATACATATAGGTACATTACTCTGAAAATTACTTTATTTCCATACAAACTTTACAGTCAGTAGTCTAAGAGACCCAGTCTCACGCTCTAATTATTAATAAATAAACATTTCCACCTCTAACACACCACTTTAGGAGGGTATTTTATCAAAAATTTCTTAAATGTTATTAATTATTTATAAGCTAGCCTAAATACCGATTCTCACATTTCTCACTTCAAAAATGACTAATCTCCCATAGGATTTTGGGGGTAGTTTCTCCTAAATCGCCGAAAGTTTTTTTTATTCATAAGCTAGTTAGCCTAAACGTCAAGTTCCACATTTCTTACTTTAAAGAAGTCGGTTAAGAATTATGGAATTCCATACAAACTTCTACCCCCATTTGACCCGCTGTTGAATTTCGTAAACTCCCTTTAACGTCGCCAAAATTTTCAGGGAACTTTTATCTGAGTTCTGGAGTCAAATCAAATTTCCATATTGGGAATTTGATGTGTCATCTTCTGCATCACTTGTCACACTAGGTTCACCCAAATGACATATTTTACAAGATTTTAATTAGAACTGTTATTTAATTATTGGATACGGCTGTACAACTTCCAATTAATAAGTAACTAAATACTAGGTTTTGGCAGCGACTTCATCCGCGAAGAAGACACTTATCGTCAAGAGCCGTCAAATTTTCGGAATATATAATATCTTTTTGTCAATCCAGGATAAGGACTATCTGTGTGCCAAATTTCATTTATATCGGTTCAGCCGATCAGGCATGATTGAAACACAAACATTCATACATCCGTACAATTTTTATATTAGTAGGTACCTATTCAAAATCTTTTTTTTTGATGGAAAGAAGAATCTGAGACCCATAGATATTTGAATTCTCTCATTCAGACGGAAGGCAGGAATGTCGCATTCCAACATAAATGTTGGTCTAGACAGTACGTGCTCCGGGTTGAGCAAGAACTAATCAGTCCTATTAGGGTTCCGTACTCAAACTAGGAACCCTTATAGTTTCGCCATGTCCGTCCGTCCGCAGCCTAGCGCAGAGACTTAGTACTAAAAAGCTGTAACTTGGCATGAATATGCGTATTATTCACACACAGCCAAAACTACAAATACTAAAATCCTGAAAAATTAAAGATTTTAAATAAAAGAGCATAATAATGAATTTTAAAGGAAAACTACCTATCACGACTAAGTAGACATTGGTTCTTGAGATACAGGCGATTAAAGTGTTTATACGGACGGCACCAATTGACTTTAAATAGAAAATTAGTTATTACTTGTTGTTTTTTATATATGTATGTAGTAATTAACGGCTTCGGAACCCTACACTGAGCATGGTCCGAGAGCATTTTTCCATGTTTAATTAGCAATAATTTACATGATTCCGCATGCTGTGTTCAATTAATACAAACTCCGTCCACGTACGAGTGTAGTTGCGTACGGAAAGTAAAATTCAGTGCTTATCAATATTATTGACAAGTATCGACCATCGCAAGGTGCTCAAACAAATTGCGCAGGGGTCGCGGCACCGGGTCCGGCCAGGGGTCGGGGTTCACTCACCGCAATTACTTCACGCTTAATTTAGCCCCGGAGTGTAATCTACTTCCTCGTAATCTTACTCACTAAACGCGGGCGACAAAACAAAACAACATGCGAATTTATTCCATTTTTAAAGTTTGCAGTAGGAAACCTCGTGTGCCGCAGAATCCGTCCCGCCGCTGCTGCTGGGGCCCGGCGCCCCTTGAGGCGACGGCAGCCCCTGCAGCTTTCGGGACGCCTTGTGCCGCCTGGGGCCCGTTTCTCGAAACTCACTAGACTATAGTTATTTGTGCAACAAGAGAGCAAAGTTGATTTTTGCTGCGAGTGTTGGTTTTGAATCCCGAGCAAGCGAAGGATTCTAGGTTAGAATCCTGAGTGCAGCGAGAGATTCAAAGACACGAGATGCAAATAACTTTGGTCTTGTGTTGCACATACAATTTTTTTTACACATACGAGCCCCAATGCAAAAGAGTTCGTCAAGTCATAGATTGTTAAGTATATGAATAAAATAAATAAATAAATAAATCACAGGACAATCTCACACAAATTGAACTAGTCCCAAACTAAGCTCTAGGCTTGTACTATGGGTACTAGACAACGATAAACTTACTTACATAGAGAAATATATACTTAAATACATAGAAAACATCCAAGACTCAGGAACATATACTCGTGCTCATCACACAAATATTTGCCCTTACCAGGATTTGAACCCAGGACCCCTAGCTTCGAAGGCAGAGTCACTACCAACTAGGCTAGCGTGTCGTCAAACCTTATATCAACTCGTTTTATTTCTAGAAAGGCATTAGCAGCAAACGATTTATACAACGTTGCTTTTACACTATTGCACAATAAATCCATTATAAGAAAAAAAAACCTATATATATTAATTCATATTATGGTTTCGCAAAACAGTTCGGCAGGTTCTTAATTGATGCAAAATAGTTCGTACATGCCTAACGTTAAGCCTCTTTAATTTTATTACTCAAAAAAATAAACAATAGTATCATAAACCCTCTATGATGCTTTCAAAAACCGCAAATTACGACTAGCGTAAAGATTAACTGTTTTGTTAGAACACATTTCTTATTTGTGTAAATATAATTATTGCTTAATAATGACATCAAATTCGATATCAATTACATTCAAATTTCGAATATCTTTGAAAAACAAAGCTTTTTTATTTGACCTCGATTCTAATATCACTCGAGATGACATTTTATTCGAAATCAAATGTCAATTGCATACAATTTTGACAAATCTTGCTTGTTACTTGATATCAAACAATATGATAGTAGAGGCCGACTCTAGTTTGTCACTGAATAAAAAAAAACTACGGGTGTCGCCATTTTTGACGTTCTATTTGTCTTGTCGCAAAAAATGGTTTAGCTTGTTTTGTTTTTTTTATAATAATATATGTATGTAGATTGTAACTGTACATAATTAGGCATTAAAACACTCGTGTGATGTTATTATGTAACAGTCACATAAACTACTATAAGGTAAAAATAGAAGAACATGATAAAAATAAAACGACATCCCCCAGCCGCCCGTGCGCCGCACCACGGCCACGGAACAAAAATTAAAAAGTTACTTTATCTCATGCTGGCAGCAAAATCGAATTCTGCTCACTGTTTTTAAACAGCTACCACCACCACCCTTTTTGAGGTGCTGAGGTGAAAATAATATCAGTCCATGCGGTACATTTCACTATGAGAATTGTGTAGAAAATTGTATTGAGTGAATTAATGGTATTAGTCTACTGAGTTTCGAGAGAATCGGTCCCCTGGGCGAGCTCGTACTAAAGATGGTTGGCGAATGAGTAGGTCGAGCTGGAGAGACGATAATGCTAATAATAACGATAATGTCAGCTCATCCCAGACATGCGCGCCGTAGGTTCCGTACTGCCCGGCTCCCATTGCACTTGCCCAGTTTTAATTATCGATTGTTTTTTTAAGATTGGTACTGAAATAACGGTAAAAAAATGCATGCTGTATGAGAACTCCACTTATTGTTTTACTTTTTTAAATTTGTGTTTTTGGTAGGTAATCCACCGTTCTACTTAATAAAAATCCGAAATAAAATATTTTTTCGATTCAAAAGATAATCTTTATACAAAATTCAGAAAGATGGACGAAGGTAGACTCAGTACAGTGGCAGTGTAGACTTAGTACCTAATAGGTTTAAATCACTTTGGGTACGAAACCCTAAAAAGTAGAACTTAAGAAATTCTGTTATGAAACTTGTGACACCTGTAGTCATTTACACCTGCAATTTATGCAGAAAAATTAAATGATTCGACAGAGTTGTAACTAATAATAATAAACTTATATATACTTACGAGTACTAAAGCTTCAATTGAAGATTAAAGGTATTTCTGTAACTCTGCCTACCCCACTCTGGGAAATAAGGCGTGATGTTTTGTATGTATGTATCTATTTTCAAACGGAAGCTGTTTTATATTCTACTAGTGGACCTGACAGACGTTGTCCTGCCCAATTGCAGCGCCAACTACCGGGTCTAATTGTGAATCTAATTGCAGACCCACTAAAACAAATAAAAAACTCGAGTTCGGTTTAGGAGGGCTAAGTTGTATTTTGCCGTGGTAAGCGAAACGTCTTCGGTAGTTGTATATTGTGTAGGTAGTGAGTGCATTTCTTGGTGTGCAAAAAGCGCTGATTACAATATTCCATAGTAGACGAAACGACTGGTTATAAAACGTCTCAATGTCATAACGTTTCAATAGGCAAACAATACAGATTACCATAACCATGCAATTTGGCGGAACATCTTTATAGCATAAGTATACAACTTGAAACATATCCAAGTAGCAGTTCGTCCCGATTGTGGAAACGCATTTAATTATTTCAATATCATCTGCATATATAGTACTTCTAAGCCGGTTAATATTTCGTCTAATCTACCTACCTAGCCGTTTTGTAATTGCGGCGTTTGATCTACCTACATGGACATTTTGTAACTAAGACTTTATACGATCCAGACCTTTTGCTAACATAGTAATCGTGCAACCAAAACCTTATTCAATTGGACCGTTCTGCCTATTTGTGCATTTTTTGCTACACATTTTTTGCTTAGTATAAGCCTTTATAAATCTTAGATTATCTTATCATGTCTTTGCTAACCACGTCAAAATACAACTTAAACCTCCTGAACCAAACCCAAACATTCATCAAAATCGGTCTAACCGTGTAGGAGAAGTTGTCTTACACACGTATAGGTACGGTCAAGGACATTAAGTGTTATGCCACTAGGGCACCCTGTCATAATAACAGCGTTAATCATTACTTTTAGCTTACTTTCATGTGGTTTGACGCTGTAATTGTGACAGGGTTCCATAGTGGCATAACAAAGTCCTTGACTGTGTGAAGTGAAGGGGTGCCTAGTGTCATTATCTACCAAGCTTGTCGCTATTTCCAAAAGTATGTTGTCTTTGTTGAAACAAAAGCTGAAGACTTGCTTTCGAACTTATTTAGCTTTACTTCAGCTAGGTTACAAATTTAATGTACCTAAGGGTCATACACAGATTTAGGTTACCGTCTTTTCTGTGGACACACCGAAAATTAACGTTTTTGAGGCCTAATTTTCTGGCTAAGCCCATTCCCGCAAAAACACCTTCAGGACTGCTTTAGTCCTATTATAAAAACATAACTGTGCATATGCACACAAGCTCTTAACTATTGACCACAGGAGAGACAACTTTTGTTTTTAAGAGTGTGTGTGACCCATATATTAAAAAAGCCATGGCATGCATTTTCCGTAGATTTTGGTATGCCGAAGCAACAATTAATTCCAGATTTCGAGTATTGTAATGTAATTAAATGTTGTTGCATTAAATTGTTGCTATCCAGTACCCCTACCATGAGTCAACAGTGACAGTACTCGCTAGCGAGTCAAGTATTGTAATAGAGTGAGAGGGATAGAACATTTGACTCGGTAGCGAATACGGTCTCTAACAACTCATGGTAAGGGTAGGTACTGTCGTAGATTATTGCTTTATTCCCCACGTTGGCTGAGATACCTAGGTTTTTTTTACTGCAATGTTTAACTAGATTGCTTATTTAAATAAACGGAGGGAGATGTAAAGGTGGTAAAAGCTTCACATTTCCTCTATGGCCTAATAATTTAGAATAGGAACTCGGAGTATACTCGTAGTGATGGTAGATCTGTCATGGACAGAAGTGGACACAACCTCAAGTGATATTGAGATAAATCTACCTATTTTTTTTTTGTATAAGGCATAAAAACATGTTACAAAACGTCTTAATATACTAACTATAAATAAAATAACCCGTGCAGCTCACCAGCTTGTGGCATGGTCGCTAAAATGCTCGCCGCGTTCCCCCTTTACACAGCTAGACTGAGTCAAAATAAGTCTTTCCGACACCTCTTTCACAAACTTCTTGGTGTCGGAAGACCACGGTCCCAATGTTTCCATTTCAAGTGCCGTAAAAACGTAATTTTCATTTAGGAAAGTGTATTTCCGGCACTTAATGGTCTGGGTGCGGTCAGCTGCAGACAAAGACTGACGAGCGAATCCCTCGACGTGAGACGGAGCTAACGTGTCCACGCATGTTACGTCCCAAGCCAATGGACGGCCCAAACACCATGGCACCAAAGTGCAGCCGTCAGGTGTTTTTCCATCCGAGACAGAAAGACCTGAGGGCTCCAGGATTGCCAGAATATTGGCTGTGCTGAGGGAACGTTTGACAATATCGTTTAAGGAACTGTGCCTAAAAAAGCGGCGCCCCAGTGAGTTGACATGTTGACCACAGAGGCAACCGGGATACGGTTCACAAATAGGTTAAAGATAAGAATCAGTTAAACAGCCACCCGAAGAGTATAGGGATCCCACAGGGAACCTAAATTTCGAGGAGGGAGATTGTGCAGCCAATGGTTAGATACCCGCTCGAACACTGCTAGCTGCTCGTTCAGAAGGGACGGTGAAGTTGCTTAGAAGACTTTTGTGATAAGACTTTATTGTAATGGAATCCCAGGCGGTTTGAAATGTTTTGGCAGGAGGGGCACTCTCACCTAGGTTACATGACATGTGTTCCATTTACTCTAGCACT
The DNA here is from genome assembly GCA_949316455.1 of Acleris holmiana. Classification (NCBI taxonomy): domain Eukaryota; kingdom Metazoa; phylum Arthropoda; class Insecta; order Lepidoptera; family Tortricidae; genus Acleris; species Acleris holmiana. The sequence continues at coordinate 60,029,260 of OX438762.1, read as the reverse complement.
GATGAAGGTGACCCTGCTGTTGGCAGACTACAGACACGCGGGGAGTGCCAGACTGCTAGTACATATATATATATATATATATATATATATATATATATATATATTATATAATGATGTATGACAATGTCCCGGGTGACTGACTCATCATCGCCCAGTCCAAACCGCTAAAGATAAACATTTGGAATTTTGAGGGAAGGTTGATAATGTAATTGAAGCATCGCTAAAAAAGGGATTTTTCGAAATTCAATATCTGAGAGGATAAAAGTAAGTTGCAAAGTTTGTATAGGGAAAAAAACTTTTGTGGTCAAATTTACTTGAAACTTGGTAGAAATACTCTTCAACGCAAATAATGACAGGTATTTCAACGATTACTAAATTTCAAACCCTACACGGATGAAAGGGGGTTGCAAAGTTTGTATAGATAAAATATTTTTATGATTAAATTGCGTTGAAACTTGGTAGAAATGCTCTTCAATGCAAATAATAACTTTATTATTAATTATTATAGTGACCATAGTACTTTTTATTAAAATAGGTTTTGGCAAAAGTTAGAGTGGGTCGGCGCATTGCCTTAGCTGTTGCATCGTCTGGCAGCGCTATACTGGAAGGTGGTAAAAACAGGTCACGCTGCTTTCAAACTCCCGCTCAATCTCACCCGAGTTGAAACCCCTCTATGCAATATCTCTAATCAGTGACATGGCCCAAGTTCTCCGGGAGTGTACACCATATTGTATGGGATGAGAGCAGTATGTCACATAAGAGCGGAGGTGAAGCACGAAGTAGGACCCTTAAAGATATCAGAGGTAATGACGGAGAGGGAATCGGGCTGACGAGGTTAAAGCCTGTTTAAAATCCTCACATCTGTAGCCCGATATCTAAAAACTGTCCAGAAAGACAAATATGAGAGTTCATTTAAGGGGCGACGCCTCTGCTGGAGTTTTCTGAATTCCTACTTACTCAAAATAAGAAACGGATATTGTCCCGAATCTTATGGAAAGGGTCAGAAATGGAATACAGGTCTGTAGATTCAGTCTTGCAAACCGATGAGGTCACTATCCTGTTCAGTTCCTTAAGTCTGGTTAGTTTAGAGCTCTTTTGTTTTTTATTGTACTGTTTTTGTGCGTGGCAATAAATGTATTCAATTCTATTTTTCTATATTATTCTATTTGAATAGTGTCAACTATTAAATAAATAAGCAACCAAGATAATAAATTATGTAAAGATATTAAAATGTTTATTTTGGAAACACCCCTACAGTAGCTGTGCCTACCCAATAGGTTGTATATAATTAAAAAATGTGTCAACTCGATCATTGTCCTTACTCTAGTATACAAAATATTTTACAAATTTATAAAATTGATGACCGTCCTTTTACTTCGCCGTAGTTGGGTAAAAAAGTCTTGACTCGCGAAATTCGCACCGCTCGCCGCTAAAACCAAATTAGTGGCACAGAATAGATAATTGGTTGTGGTCAGCCAGTTAGAGCACTCTGGTGCGAGGTGAACTTACCTCGGACGACGACCTTCTTCCGGTCGTCCCCGGCGTGCATCTTGCCCGGGCCGGCCAGCAGGCTCCCGGGGGGGCCCCCACCCGAGCGCACCTGACGCAACCAACTCTCATCAAAACTCTTAAACTTATTTTAAGTAAATTTTAACTTACACCTAATTTATTGAAAAGAGATATGAATTTACCTACCAATTGTCCATTTTCTACGATATGTTTTTGTATAAAGTTGCTTGTTATCAAATTATTATCATTATCAGTTCTGCTAATAAATTACCTATCAAAGGCAACAACAATAACAGTGGCTGTTATGAAACACCATAGGTAGGTTGCGTAGACAGATATAAGTGTAAATAAATTTTAGTTTTCATTTGAATTCCTCCTTACCAGTTCTCCAAGGAAGCTAATGTATCCTATCGCCAGTTTGAGGGTATCGACCTTGGACAGCCGCTTCTCGTAAGGCAGCGTGGGGATGTGCGCCCGTAGCCCCTCAAAGGCGTCGTTGATGGACTGCATGCGGCGCCGCTCTCGCAAGTTGGCCGCCTGCCGCTGCTGGATCTGCTGCTGCGGACAGTGCGCGCGCCGCTTGTGGTGCCGCCGGAACTCCGACCTGGAGCGTTCTCCGCTTCAATACACAACGTCAACAACTTTACCGACGTACAATTATATGCTCATATCGACCATCGGTAACTTGATTGTGCACCTACCGCTGCACAATCTTTGCCCAAACACGAGTCAAGTTCGCCGTGTCGGTGAGCTCGCCGGTTGAACAAGCTGAGGCCCTCGGCGCCGTAGGCCCGCGTAGTCGCAACACACACAACGCTTCTCATAATTGCTTTACACCTACCAAAACAGCATCTTTCCCATTAAAAAAACTCTTATGGACAACCATTATTCGCCCCATTTGTATGATAATCCAAGCCGATTGTTACTTGTACACAGTTTAATAACTATTTAATACCTACTATGATAAAAACCTCCGATATAAAGGCCCTTACTTTCAGAGCCTATATTTCTTTATCATTTTGGCCCCACGGATTTTCATGAAACCTTGTTAAAAACCATTTCGAATTAATTACCTTTCAAAACCTCGTCCAAACGGTCCATCTGTTTGGGAGATACGATACCACAGACACACACGGATCCACAGATACACATACCTACGCATATATACACACGTTTCACTTATAACATCCCTTTTTGTCTGGGGTTAAAAATGTACTAGGTAAGTGTTATCTAGTTTAGCAAGCCATAGAAAGTCGGGAGATTAAAGAACAATTCTGTGTTAGGAAGAATAGTAAGTAATAGTCAACTATGTTACAAGTAGAGTAAATAGCAAAGAAAAGCCGGCCAAGTGCGAGTCGAACTCGCGCACTGAAGATTCCGTTGAAACTTGTAGGTTTAAAATGGAAAAACTATAAATTTTCAGTTTTTGCCTTTTCCCTTTAATTGTCACGTAAAGGACTTCGTTCTTGCCAAATTTCATGAGTCTAGGTCTCCATAGTCCCTGGAAGTACCCTGTATGTTTTGATTCCCCTGCGGAGGGTTACAACATAAGGCTCTAAATGGCTGTTTGTGTTGACTTAAAAGCTTGATTTCTTTACAGCTTCGAGGGACCGCATACATAAGTATTTACGGTTAATTTCAACTTGATAACTTCACTCGTTCCTGAGAAAAAGGGTTTTGACAGATGGACAAGAAAGTGATCCAGGGTTCCGTTATTTCCTGTTGAGATACGGAACCCTAAAACAATGACGGGTACTACAATCGCTTAGCGCTTATGACTATCACGGCGCGGCCGCACGTAGAGTCTTTTAATGGCGGTTAAGTCATTCCTTAGTGACAATTGTTCGAGACATGAACGGAAAAGGAACGAGTTAATTGACTCTAAAATGTATGCATGTATAACTGAAATTCACATAATAGGAACGTATAAAGGCTAATTTATCCCTTTAAGGGACGTCTTTTTGTACCGGCGGTAAAAACTTATTTAATATAAACATAAATTAATATAAAAATATCATGAATTCTTCGTTAAGTAAATCTAATTTAAGGCAGAGGATAAAATTTACCTTTTAGCCGGTATTGAGAGGTTCTCTTGATCGCTCGCGTACAGACTGCCGTCGGACATGGAGGAGTCGTCATAAAGAAAGAGGTCGGAGCCGTTGGCCGACGTCGGAGACCCGCCCAGACCCAGCGGAACCACGCCGGAGCTATCTACAGGACACCGGTGGTCACCGTTCACTCCGTCCATGTTGAACATCGTGCGAACACTTTCCCACTCACCACCGCTGCACTGAATCGATCTATGAACTCTATCTATATATCACCGTCACACATCAACTGTTTCTAGTAAGTAAAATTACATAGCTGTGTTTTCCATTAATTCGTCTGCTGCGTACTGTAATATAGACAATTTAGTTCGTAGTGAGCCCCGGAGGACTATGAAAGGGAGGGCTGAGTCGGCAACTGCGAAAGAGGGTGGCGCCGCCCATTTGTTACCTCACGCCCACATTTCCACAACCGAGCTTGCGAAAGCCCATGCGATGTGCTTACCTCTCCTTTTGTTTAATACCTTCGCCTAAAGCAGAGAGCGGGATAGGGAGGCCTTTCAGACATGGTGAAAGTTCAATAATTTTACTCAATTTATATTCTGATTAGGGTTGTGGGCTGTTATTTGATGGACGGGGAATGTTCTAGGAGTGCACAATTAATAATTTAAAATACAATAAGGATGGAAACATCTATTTTGCTTATTTTATAGACCTACTAGTATATCTCGCTGTCGCGAGGCGCATTTTGAGTAAGAAGGTACCTACTTAATAACAGAAGGCTTACTCCAAAGCACTTAATGTTAACGTCGGGTGCTCGGTCTCTTTCACTTTCATTTGCAATCAGTGCCAGTACTTCTAGTGATAACCTCTTTGGAGCAATAGCTGCCGACCTCAAAAAGGTTACGAAGTGTCCAAGTTCAATAAGTACCTACCAGAAATGCATAAACTATGAAGAAGTTTTTCCCCTTGCGATCTGTAAATCACACCTTTACTCCAATATGTTCATTAGCACTTGGTGTGTCTTTTGCGAACGCCATAGAACAACGAATAGTGTTGAAGGATGGCACCTTAACCTAAATAATGAGTGCGTCAAAAATAAAAAGAAAGTTACACTTATGCAGCTTTTAAAAGTACTCTTAGACGATGCAGAATTTAATGCTGTCAAAGAAAAGCAAATAAACAAAAACTAACAAACGCAATAAAGTCAGTATTATGAACGACAAAATAATAATGGACCTACAAATGAAAATGATTACCAACGAAATAAGTGTCGGCCAATTTCTATTAGAATGTGCAATATAATTAAGAATAATTTTGTCATCAAGTCTAGATTAGATGAATAAATAAATAAACTAGTAATAGAGTATTTTATAGAACCCTTTTTATTAATAAAAATATTTTGATTGAACTTATTATAGTTTTCAGTCCAAAGATTTCAACTACATTTTGAAGTTGAAAAAATTGGAGAAAAGTCATCCAATATGTTCAACTGGTCGTACAGATAGTTGAAAATATAGGAGTACAGGATTTTCCAGTAAATAGACTTCCCGGTATTTCAGTTGTAGACACTTGCCTCCATAAAAAGTGTCCAATTTAAATACTGGGTATTAATATCATCATCCTACAATTCATCTTAAGGCTAGACGACGCTGGATGTATACGGCTAGATCCGTTGCCACATAACATAAGTATCCCAAATTAAAAAAAAAGAAATGTCATTCGACAATAATCGTACAGATTAAATATAATTCCTTAAGGCATTTTTTTGTGTCCTTGAGTTGGCAATCTGATACGTAAATAGTATCTCTAAGACTGGGGTAGTTACCTTATTTGAATAAAATCGGAAATTTGGTTAGAATTTTTATTTGTGCTTTTCCTGTTGATATATTTTATTTACTGATTATACTAACACTCACTTGACACTGGCGAAATCATACGATATGTATTTTTATCTACTAACAAGTTTTAATGTAAAAAGTAATTTGGCCCCATGCGTTTGCTTTTCGATTATTTGCTGGCTCTTTATCCATGGCTGGTTGTGTAAGTCAATGTTGGCATTTTGTTTAATTTTAATTTATTTTTTGGTATTAGAGCCTGTGGGCATTTTCGCGAGAAGACGTCCACTGAACTTTTAATCTGTCTCATGACTTCACATTCAAGTTTCAAAACAAGGAGACAGGTTATGAAATCCCTATATTTTTTTCCATCATTTTGTTTATATAATACGGCAAGATATATAAATAATAAGGCGGCATTTTAGTCTATTGTATATTAAGTTATAAGTCTTAGTTGAGAAACCCCTATTATTTGACGTGTCCTACACCTAACTCGCGGCATTATTTACACTATTTTTATGTTTTTTTGTACAACAGTATTGTATTTTTAATTTAAAATAATATGCATTTGATCTTGGTTGTGCTAATAAACATACATTAATTTGTTTACATTAAATAATATTAATTTAAACTAAATTAAATTGTGGTCCTACAATTCCTAACAGAAGTGGAATTCCAACTTTGTAACCGTGATTTCTAGGAAAATAACATTTAAAAATTACCATGCACATTAAGTGACACATTTTGTGGCAACACTGACGATATTCTACTAAAAAAAAGTACACGGCCAAATTTTTAAAATAGCGTCCAGACTGATTTGAACTTGCACGAGCGTAACCGTTCCGAATAAAATTCGATTTTGTAACTGGTGTCCAAGGAGGTAAGTGATAATTGTTTTCTTTATCACTTATGTATTCTTTTAAATCGACGACTTGGTTTACGTTTGTATTGTTGTACGTAAAGAATAAGTTTATTAAACGTTTAATATCGGCAGATTTAGATCGTGAATCATGGAAACGTTACTTCCATTTTGTTGGGTTACATATATGTGGAATGCCACAGTTACAAAATGGAAGTATAAAGGCGAGTTTACAAGGTGATTTTGAGGCTGGATTATAAATAAATATTAGCATGATTAATTTAAAGATATTGTGGCTGTCATTTTAACTAGACACTTATTTACCGTTTGTTGGAGGGCTGCACAAGTTGTATCAATTTTCGATACTTTTTTTATTTTTGAGGACATTCCTTGGTTATATTTAAGAGCATGGTCTCTCTTGACATTGTTTTCATTTAATCGACATTGAAACATTGAAGGCAAAAAAAAAAACTTTTATTCGGTGTTTCTTTATTTTTAGTATTACTTATTTATTACTTATTTTGAACATTTTACAATAATATTCGCTAGTTGAAGTTGCTTATTAATTTAACAAATGGTCAATTAAAGCTATTTTTACTGGAAATGATTCTGCTTAAAACATTTTCGAATAGAAAAGTAAATCGCGATTCTAACGCTTTGTCTTGGTCTTGCAGTGGAAAAGTGCACAGTATTGATTATACATATATGTGATAAATGTTTTGATATAGAATAAAAAATAATAATTATAAACTTGTACAATATTGTTTTTTATTTTATTATAGGGATGATTAGTAATTTCAAGTATTATTTTAAAGTAAAATATCAAAGTCGAATTACCAATAAATAAAATAAATCTGTTAAAAATTTGGTTTAATATTATTATTTTCATTATTGTGAACTAGACATGTGCGCCGACGGTCAAAAGACCGGCGGCGGCGTCTGGTTAAAAAAAAATCGGCGGCGGCGGCGTCATCGGCGTGAAATCGGCGTGAGGTATCAAGTAAAAAAAAGGCAGGAATAAGGGAAATATACGAGGGGTTATTGGAAAATTCGCGGCCTAAGTATGAAATCAAATCAAAAGGTTTTTTTTTATATTACGTAGACCCCGTCGAGGTCTTTGCACTTGTTCCATCTGGATTCCAAAGCCAATACACCACTTTTAAAGAAACTTTCCTCTAGGTCTTCAAAATAGGTGTCCACTTCAGCTTGGACCTCGTCAATGGCCGAAAATTTCTTACCGCCCATGTGTTTTTTTAAGTTTGGTGGGGCAATAATTTAAACCCACAGTTGTGAATTTCTGCCATCGATTTAAGTGACGTGTGCACACGTGCGTTGTCACACCTGGTGAAAAAGAACTTTTTTTGTCAACAATCTAGGTCTTTTTACTTTCAGTTCCTCTCGTAATCGCCGTAAAAGTTCGCAATAATAGTCGAGTTTATAGTGGTACCTTTCTGGAGATAGTCAACCATGATTACTCCCTTTGCGTCGCAGAAGACTGATGCCATGACTTTATTCGCCGACAAAATGGCCTTTGCCTTTTTGGGAGGCGGAGATCCAGCACGAACCCACTGCTTCGATTGCTGTTTAGTCTCGGGCGTGTAGTGGTGGACCCATGTCTCATCCATAGTAACATATCTGTCCAAAAAGTCTTGAGGGTCAGCTTCATACAGGTCTAACAGTCGAGTGAAATTGTTAGTCGAGTGATTTTTTGTTCCACTGAAAGGAGCTTTGGAACCCATCTCGCCGACACCTTCGAAAAACCCAATTCGTTGACTATAATGTTTTGGGTGCTTGGGGCATCTCCTATGAAAAATTATAGGAGATGTCCATGATGTCAGCTATTACTCTTACTTTTAACCGTCGGTCTTTCATTATCATGTCGCATATAATTGCCACATTATGTGGATTGGTTGCAGTGGTTGGCCTTCCGGGACGAGGGTCATCTGCGATACTAACTCGTCCCCGTTTAAATTCAGCTGCCCACTTTTTTACCATCGTATATGATGGACAGGATTGCCCCAATGTACACTGCATATCTTCATAAATTTGTTTTGGAGATCCTTTTTTGTGAAGATATTTAATTACGGCACGCTGCTCCAAATCGTCCATTATGAAAAATCTGTTTACACGTATTTTTTAAATCAGACGTAAAATTTATATCAAATATTGTCTTCCTATTAAAATTTCGCGGGATGAAAACTGAGTAATGATAGTTCAAAATGGCGGCAGTTTTTTTTTTTTGGTCGGGCCACTTTCCTATCAGCCCTCGTAAGATAAGTTTAAAAAATGCATTGCCGGTAGCCATCGATAGTTAGCATAGGTAGCATTACCTTACTGATCGCTCATCCACGGTTAAAAAAAATTGAATTGATAACAATAATTTAAAATCACGTTAGAAAATACTTCATCATTCAAAATAAAAACTTCATATGGGGAAAAAACAATCTGTTGAGGAAGATTGGAGAATATTTCACGCCGATTTTACGCCGACGGTTGAACCGGCGGCGGCGGCGTGAGGCAAATCATCGGCGGCGGCGGCGCGGCGGCGCGGCGCACATGTCTATTGTGAACTAAGCTTTACGTTTTCCATTTTGTAACCACAGTATTCAATTTTGTTACTGTCTTCTTTTATTTTGTGAGCATTATTTTTTTTGTTCAGTAAATAATTACAAAATTAATGCGACATAAAAGATAGTGATTTTAGACAAGTGTTTATTTAATAAAAAAAATGTTGAAACAAAAATAAAAACCTCTCTTTGAAGTTAAACGTTGAAAACTAAGTGAGGAAAGGACCACGATGTAACAAAGTGGATAAGATTTGTTTGATTACGTATGGAAATAAAATTTTGCAATATTGTGGGAGTGTTTTTTGAAGCGAAATATTGTTCTTGAACTAAATAGATTAAAAAATATATAGTTTTTAAACTAGGTAACCCATAACTTTACTTTTAAAGGGTTACAAAGTGGAGGCTAGATTTTCTTAGTAGCCAGACAAAAACCCTTTTTCTTCCTTTACGTGTTCTTGTAGAGAGATTATTTTTTAACAATCAACAGTTAAAAGTATAGATAGCGGTTTTGAGTAGTTAAATACACATAAAAAAAATGAAAATTCTTTGTAACCGGACCTCTTCTCGCGAAAATGCCCCTGTACAGTTTATGGCCGGAAATTATTCGCAAAAACACGCCTTTTCAGATTGGCCCAAAAATCTTCGATCGGGCAAAGTTGTTGTACGTTCGGCGGACTTGAATCTTTTAGTACATATACTCGTAAGATTCCTAGCTTCATTTTAGCCAGGGTTTTTTTTTAATAATAGCTGGATCGGGCCAAAACGACGTAGAGTGCTTTATGGACGATGAATTTTATTTCAATTTAGACGGCAATGAATGGCAGGGTAACTTTTATTTCCAAAACGCCAATAACCCAACTGAAGAATCCGTAAAAAATGGCGTTTTGGAAATAAAAGTTATCCTGCCATTCATTGCCGTGTAAATTGAAATAGGATTGGCCGTCTATAACGCACTCTACGTCGTTTCTTGCATAAAACATGTTTTTGACCACAGTTGTAAGTCTTCTTCTCGGTAAGCTTTTGGTTTTCAGACACGGTGCGCGGTGGGTATTACTTTTCTTGCTCGTTTCGCAATGCCCATATCATGTAGATACTTTTGCACTGTTTTGCCATCATAGTTTTTTTTCGACTTCTCTGTATGATTTAGCAACTTGACCTGCCGTATTTTTTTTCAGTTGGCGACTTTTCTAAGATCGGTTTAACCCTTTGAACGCCAACGACCACTAAAGTGGTCAATATCTGTCGTGCCTACAACGCCACCGACCATTATATAGGTCACAGGTACAGTTTAAAAGAGACGTTATTTCGTATGGATTAAGTTAAATTTTTCATAACTTTTAATACATGTTTGGCGTGTGAGAGACGCATGTGTATTTGACGTAAGGGGTTCAAAAGCTTAAGGAACACACTTTGCCCGAACCTAGTTTTGTAGTAGTATGTCGAAGAGAATACGATGATAATAATTATAAACCGTCGTTGAGCTCTCCCCCATTTCTGTAAAATGTTTAACAATCCTCGACTTCACATTTTTTCGAGATTTGCCATAGTAATAATAATAATACTGTCCGAGCCAATTTCGGCTACAGCGACTGCTGGACAGGCTCAGTAGCTAGCGCCTCGTTGGTCCGCGCGTTGGTGTGCTCGCATGTGACTGTTGTAGCCAATTTTGGCCTTAAAGTGTCATTCTATGGAACTTGCTAACTATGTAAACAAACAATATATTGAAATTGACATCTAATGTCAATTTTAGTATGGCGGCTAGTTTACATAGCTAGCAAGTTCCATAGAATGACACTTTAAATGTTCTCGAGCACATCGGACAGGTAAGAACACCGTCACTATAATTATAAGTTGAAGCCGTTGGTGGTCTGGCTTTTAGCTCGTCTCTATTTGCCATATTTTTTACACAAATCCCACCAGGGAATGATTTGTACAACACTTTGACAGATCATACAGAAAACAAAAGATAAGTAATATCAAGTTTTTAAAATCGAATCATTTAAAAATACTTAAAAAATTGTATAAAACTTTGTGCAAATTTCGTTCCGCATATAAGTATGTTACTATGGAAAATGTGTTGAAAAAAGGGACATTAACCTTTTATTGTTGGTGGAAACTTTAATGTAAACTTACTGGAATCGTCAAATAACACTATTAAGCTATTAAGTTTATTTAAATCTTTTAACTTAAGTAATTTATTCTTTGAACCAACTCGGATAGGTGTTTCTACTGCTACCTGTTTAGACAATATGCTTGTAATTGCGAATGTTTAGATAAGGAAATATTGCGTAGCTTTAGTTCTGATCATAATGGTCAAAAGTGTGTTATTTATTATTAAGATCACAGACCACAACACACAGAGGTCTCCTCCTTTACCTTTGTCTCTTTTTACCAACTACCCCGGACTGCTAAGCAGTTAAGTATGAAGGACGACACCTGGTACGATCGTCCCAACGTCGAGGTACTCCCTACCCTCTCTCCCATGATCAAAACATCCTAACACCTTTCACAAACACCATCCCCCCTCATCCTTACACCCACCAACATCTATCCTGGAGGAGTCAACCTTAACGCCAAAAACCCAATCTATAGATGTCATTCGTACCGTGCCTACAGGTGCGCGACTGAGGGGGTGCTCAGTCGCGGAAGGTGTACCCTCAATATCGGCGACCTCGAGGTGCACATAGCTTTATTCCGGCAAGCGGGGCTCTGCCGGAACGGACCATTTTCTGTAGTTTCTCGTAAATGTATGGAAGAAGCGAATAAAAATTAGAAGGTTCCCTGGAAGACCTATGCCAGGAACTACTGCCTCTTACGGCAGGTGCGGAGCAATCTGCCCAAACGCAGGCGCAACCTATGGAGGTTGTGGAGCCTTCAAAACCAACACGGTAGGAAGGGCCGTTATCGGACCAAACCCCTTCCCGCCAATTACGAAACACCTACCACCGCCAACACGTACCTGGACGTTGGGACGGTCGTACCAGGTATCGTCCTTAATATTGAGCTGCTTAGCAGTCCAGGGTAGTTATTAAATAATAATATGTGACGCCCGTTACTACCGTTAGCATTTCTAGTGTGAACGATCCAAATGAGTGGGTTCGCCACAGGTCTGAGACGACGTGGACGTGTATGAAGGACTTGGTGGGGTGTGCCTGATAGCTCAGCGCCGCATAACTGAGCGTACTCACCAGGAAGCTTGTCCTAAAAAGGACATGATAGTCGTATAAACTATAAGGTTAGTGTTTTTAAAAATTTGGCCAAAATGGAACTAAAAGACCTGTGTATGGTGTGTAAAACGTATATTATTTATTTTCTCCTCAGCACCTCCAAAAGGGTGTGTGGCTGCGAGCGTGAGACTAAGTAACTTTTTAATTTTTGTTTACACAATATAAAGGTGGCCGTGGTACGGCGCGCGGGTGGTTGCGGGATGTCGTTTTATGTTTTCCATGTTGTTATTTTTACCTTAAAGTAGTTTATGTGACTGTTACATAATAACATCACATGAGTGTCTTAATGCCTAATTAATTATGTAAAGTTATATACACTGCTTTATCTACATACATATATTATTATAAAAACAATATAAACTAAACATTTGTTTGCGACAAGACAAATAGCACGTCAAAAATGGCGGCACCCGGAGTTTTTTTTAATTCAGAGACAACCTAGAGTCAGCCTCCACTATCATATCGTTCGATATTAAGTAACAAGCGAGATTTGACAAAATTGTAAGCAATTGACATTTCATTTCGAATAAAATGTCATCTCGAGTTATTGAGGATGGTCACTCAACGGTGTCTCTACGTAGCTCGCTCGATTAATTAAAAAAGAGGTTCAGGTTCAGTGGACTGTATATTTTATGGTTAATGGTTCTAGTTACACGATTCTAAGCAAAAGATTCTAGTTAAAGGTTCAAAGTTAAACTGATTCTAAACTTAACAAGGTTCAAGGTTCGAGGTTCGAGAATGAGCGAGGTTCGACAATGAGCGGGGTTCGAGGATGAGTTCTTCCTTGCGGTTCGTGGTTCAGATGCTAAGAAGTTCTCTCCAATTTTGCTCAAATGTTCATCCGAATGTTCGCTCTGAATGTTCGTTCGGAATGTTCGTCCGAATGTTCGCTCGGAATGTTCGTCCGAATGTTCGCTTGCTCTGGTTCACTTTTGCGCCTTTGGGTTCCTCTGGTGTTCACTCTTCAACTGCTCCTATTGCTACTACTGCTCTTCTGCTACTACTGCTCTTCTGCTACTACTGCTCTATTGCAACTACAATGACTGAGGGTGTGTTCCGGTATATATACCCCCAGGCTTTACCGTAAAGTGAGCCGTTTGCACACGGCACCAATTCGCTCTTTTTTGTGTTCGAGATCCTCTATGAATTATACAACTTTAATTTCTCTTTCTAGAACCTGCCTATCGATTTCTCTATGAAAGAGTGCATATTAAAGCTTACGTTGCCGCCCGTCTATATGTATATGTCCTACCACTGTAACATTCTTACTTTCCCGGTGGCAGAACATTCAGTAGCTTCGGGAGGGCCCAATCCCAGTTTATTCCTGATTGGAACCCTCCCATGCTTTCGGAGAGTACCCGACCTTCAGGACCAAGGTTAGATATGAGGCCGGGTACCTCGGGGATCACAATAAAACAAACATGGTCGTTATAGGTTATGGGGACGAGCGGCAATAAAATAAAAGGTTCACATTCCATAAAACATTACAAAAATAGACTAAAAATCTTATGAAATAGTTACGCAATACGCTAATTCGAATCTAACAAGATTATATTAGCGTAAAAAACGAAAGCGAGCGATTCGTCCGTAACATTCTCCCCCCGGCGTAGATCTATTCGCAGCCATCCAATGTCACCGGGAGGACGGCGAGCTTCGACGTGGGGCGCCGGAACACTCCTCCCTTTGTCCGGATATCCGCACTTCTCACGCCGCCATCCGCGCCGGGGAAGGTCTCGATGACAACGCCGCGGGGCCACACGTTGCGAGGTAGCGTGGCGTCGACGACGACGACGAGGTCTCCCACTTGGAGTGGGCGCTCGCCTCCGCTAGGAGATCGTCGCGGAGCGAGCGCCGGCAGGTACTCTCGTACCCATCGCGACCAAAAGTGGTCGGCGAGAGCTTGACTGGCTCGCCAAGTTCGACGGTCGCTTTCTTCACATGATCCGGTTGCTGGAAGTCCAGTCGAACTCCCCAACAGAAAGTGGTTGGGAGTCAGGGCTTCGTCGTCTCGGGGAGCGGTAGAGACGTGTGTTAGAGGCCGAGCATTAATGGTATTCTCGGCCTCAGCTAGCAGGGTCGTTAGCACCTCTTCTTTCGGTGCCTTCGTGTTCAGTGTTGCGGTGAGTGCGGTTTTGACAGACCGCACTAGTCGTTCCCACGCCCCGCCTTGGTTTGGAGCGCCGGGAGGGATGAATCGCCATTCGGTCCGGCGCTGCAGCGCGTAATCGCGCAGCGCTGGCAACCATTCTTGGTAGGCGGCCCGGAGCTCGACGTCTGCGCCGCGGAAATTGGTCCCGTTGTCACTGTATGTGACTCGAGGCCATCCACGGCGCGCTGCCATTCGCCTTAGTGCCATTATAGCAGAGTTGGTAGCGAGGCTCGCTGCTAGCTCCAGGTGGACAGCGCGGGTGGTGAGGCAGGTGAACAATGCCACCCAGCGCTTCTCGTGGCGGCGGCCGATCGTCACCGTCAGTGGGCCGAAATAGTCGACCCCACAGTTGGTGAATGCTCGCCGGTGAGGTTCGATGCGTGCGAGCGGTAGGTCACCCATGGCCGGCGCGTGTGGGCGCGCTCGGCGAACTAGGCACGCACGGCAATAATGCGCGACTGCGCGCACAGTGGGTCGCAGATGTAAAATCCAGTATTGCTGGCGTAGGTCATTCACAATCCGCTCGTGCGATGAATGAGCGGCGTCACAGTGTGCCTGTAGTATCAGCAGGCGCACGAACGGATGTCTTCCATTTAAGATTGCCGGTTTCATGTTCATGTTCACTGGAGCGGCGTTTATACGTCCGTGCATTTTCAATACTCCATCTTCGAGCACGGGGTCTAAAGCAAATAACTTGCTTTTCTTCGTCACTCTCCCCCCGTGCTCTAACACCTTTATTTCTTCGGCGAAATCATCTGCTTGGCACTTCTTGTGCCATAAAAGCTCTGCTCTTTCTAGGTGCCGCGGCTGTAACGTAGCTCTTTCTTTGCGGCACCTTTCAATGAAGAGCAACACACATGCGGTGGCTCGTATAAGTCGCTTATAGTTCGAAAAGCGACTTATATCCGGCAGCGGGAACTTGTTCGTTTGCTTCGTGGTGTGCGCGCACAAGGCTGGTTCGGGTTCCGTAAGTCTTGCGGGTTCTTGTGGCCAGTACTCTTCCGGGCCTCGTAAAAAGTTAGGCCCGGTATACCAGCGATCGCTAACTTTGATTTCGCGATCGCAGTCAGCGCGTGTCACGTCGTCGGCCGGGTTCTCCTTGGTCGGCACCCATCGCCACTGTTCGGCCTTTGTTGTCTCGGCTATCTGTAGTGGCGGGCGGACATCTCCCCCCGTCACGAAATTACGGCGGGGTATGCGCAGCGTCACAACGCTACTCATTACGTTAGACGGAAGCTCCGGTTCGTCGTTCCGCCATGGTTCGTTACGCCCGTCAACTTTGCAGACTTTGTCCTCGAAGATCCTAGTCGCACGTTCGTTTATGGGGCGGCCTTTATTTTTTAGGGCCACTCCTAAAGAGTCAACGACGAAATGACGCTCCACTAGGTTGTGCAAGTCGTCTTCGCTCGTTGCTGTGTGTAGGGCGGTTTCGTAGCCGCGCGTCTTGATCATGTGCGGCGTAGTTCCGTAGATTGCCCATCCAAGGTCGGTGAGCACCGCCGCTGGTTCGTTTGCACGCCCGGTTCGGGTCTCCTTTGAGACCATGACGTGCCAATGATCGGCTTCTATCAGTAGACGAGGCGCAGCAGTGTTGTAACATGCTTCGTCAAGCCCCGTCAAGTGACTATAGTTTTTTGTAAGC
This sequence comes from Acleris holmiana, assembly GCA_949316455.1. NCBI lineage: Eukaryota > Metazoa > Arthropoda > Insecta > Lepidoptera > Tortricidae > Acleris > Acleris holmiana. The sequence continues at coordinate 60,013,424 of OX438762.1, read as the reverse complement.
GTCTTGCTCACCGCTTGATTGTGCAAGTTCAAACCGCGCACGGTTCGCAATTTCAAGCGGTGCATCTGACCACCGTTTCGGCCGCAAACGTCAACTTCTATCTGTCGGCTTCTTTGATGCTGCGTCATATCGCCTACGCCCTTTATGTAGAGCGTCGCCTGCGGTCCAGTTTCTGCGCCTATTTCTAAGGCGAGATCGTGGTCGATAAGGCTGACGGTCGATCCTTCGTCCAGCAGAGAGTAAGTTTCTACTCGTCCTTTGGGCCCGCACAAAGTTACAGGGATCACCTTTAACAGCACCGTTGGTGCGTTCGTTGTGAAATTCGTCGTATTCGTGACGAACTCTGACGCTCCTGACGCTTCCGGTTTCTGTGGTATCTGCGGGGTCTGAGGCGCTGGCGCTTGCGTTCGGTGCACCTGCGCGGGGGTTCGTGGCGCCTGCGTTTGCCATTTAGGAGCCGGCGCCGGTACTAGGTTCGGGACGTTCATGTGTAGAAGTTGATGATGTGAATGCGGGCATCCTTCTACGCTGTATCCTTTAGCTCGGCATTGATCTCGCCGATGTTTCTTGCTCATGCATTTAAAGCATATTCTGTTTTCCTTAGCCCAGCTCCATCGGGCTGCAACTGTAAGTGCCTGCAGCTTCTTACATTGCGTCGTTTCGTGGTTTCCTCCGCATCTTAAGCACGGTTCAACTTGTTCTGCAGAGTTCAGTCGGCGTGGCGCTATGCCACCGCTCGGTTTGATAAAGCGCAGTTCCCTGCGGTTCGGTGGCGGGACTGCTGTAGTCGACGTCCCAATTGCGGCCGTCGAGTATGTATAACGTAAGGCGCGATCTGCCTCTCGCATTAAAAACTTCGTCAACACGACAACCTCCGGGTCGTTCTTGTCGATGTTAAGTTCCGCGTAATCGCAAAATCTGGATCTCAAGTGTGGGCTCAAGCGTTCCAATATCTCTCTTGTCAGTAACGGATTATACAAATATTTGCGCTTGTCAACACTCGCCACGACCGTGATTATGTTCTGAACCTTCACTGCGAAAGCGTTTAGGTCCGCAGCGGACAAGCCCAGTCGTGGCAGTCTCTTCAAGTCGTCGAGCGCTCTATCGACAAGAATCTCGGGACGTCCGTAGCATTGCCGTAAGGTCTGCATCACTGGTTCGGGATCGGTTGCAGTGTGAAGCAGTGCCAAAACGGCCTCGCGGGCGGCTCCCTTTAAGCATGATCTTAACCGCGCCATGTTCTCTCCCGGTTTGAACGAATACGCCTTCGTAGATTCGTTGTATGCCGCCTGAAACGGCAGCCATTCACCGGGCACCCCGTTAAACGTCGGTAACTCATATACCTGACGTGGCGGCGGTCGCTGGCGTGATATCTTTTCAATGGCCTCAGCCAGTTGAGCAATTCCGCGATTGCCGCTGTTGCTGCGTTCGCGGGTCGGTGTCTGAGTCGACGCCCGCGGTTCGCGTCGTGGCGTTGATTCGAATAGGTTCGATGGGTTCGGTGGGTTCAATGGGTTCGGAGGGTTCGATTGGTTCGCGTTGAATGCGCATTGCGCCAGCCAAGAGTCAACCTGTTGTTCGGTCTCAGGTTGCCCTAATACGCTGCCTCTTTGCGATCCTTCGGCTTCCAAAATGTCCAATTGCGAAGCAAGTTTGTTCTGGATCATTTGCTTTTCAAGTTGCAGCTCTCGACGGCTGACTTCTAGCATTCTCTGCTCTGCCTCGTATTCGGCTTGCCGCATACGCATCGCTGTGTTGTTCGAACATCTTGATGTTGCGGACGATTGGCGGAATACTAAGGTTTTATTCAAAGCGGTTCGTGAAGTCGCGTTATCGCGTCGCGTCGTTGTGGGTGCTGTGACTAGGCTCTAGTGGGTTTTGCGCGGCGACGACCAAGTGCCCGTAGCGATTGAAATCGCCTCGTGAAACGGTTTCGGGCACTGGCGCGTCCCTATCTCCGCCTGCAGCCGACCGCACGTAATGGCCGAAGCCATCTCGTCCGAGGACGGGGACATGCGCTGGCGCGGCGTTACTTTCGCGGGCAGCCGAGCACACGTAACGGCCTAAACCGTCTCGTCCGAGGACGGGGACATGTGCTGGCGCATCGGTATGATCGCGGGCAGCCGAGCACACGTAACCGGGAACGTGTGCTGGCGCATTTAAACGACGGTCGAGATCGGTACGCCATAACAGTGGATCGTCGACGATGGTAGTCGGGTCAACTGCACTCCGGGCAAGGTCTGCCGGAGCAGAGGGTCCAGCTAGGTTCGATTTCTGTACTGCAGCAGTGACTGTTGACGTGGTTACGGCTTGTTCGGTAGATGGTAGTGCAGATCTTGTAGTCTCCAGTTCTAGGAGTCGTTCCTGTGCGTCCTTTCGATCGGTCTGGGATCGCGTAATAACCATTTCGATGGTGTGGTTCAGATCCGGCTCGAAGGACCAAGCTAATTCGAATCTAACAAGATTCTATTAGCGTAAAAAACGAAAGCGAGCGATTCGTCCGTAACACGAGTGATATTAGAATTGAGGTCAAGTAAAATTGCTTTGTTTTTCAAAGATGTTCGAAATTTGAATGTAATAATGATGCCGAATATGATGTTATTAATGTTATTATTGAGCAATAATAACATTTTCACAAATGAGAAATTGATTCCAACAGAATAGTTTATCTTTATGCTAGTCGTAAGTAATTTGCGGTTTTTGAACGCATCATAGTGTTTATGATATGTGTGTAGATAAAGGTTATATTTCCTCGCTGCTAAGGTGAAAAATTGTATGTGCAACACAAGACCAAAGTAATTTGCATCTCGTATCTTTGCATCCCTCGCTGCACTCAGGATTCAAAATCAACACTCGCAGCAAAAAACAACTTTGCTCTCTTGTTGCACAAATAACTATTTCATATTTTTCATAAACCAATTCGTGATATTAGTAATAATCCAAAAATTGTTACTTTCATCCCCGGTCACCCCCACCTAATCTAATTCTAGTAGGTTTACTAAACGAGTTCTAGGCCCTGTAGACCCGGGTCGATAAATTTTAAACTAAAAAATAATACGAGGGCTGCACTGAAAGTTTCGGGAATCTAATCTCTAACTTAGAAACATATTTTTGACACATATCATACCTTTTTATAATCTCTAAAGTTTCATTATTTTAACACACTGGCCACATAGAAAAAAAAAGCGATGGTTTGGTTTCAATTGTTTTTTGAAGTCGTCGAGTCGCTGCTGAAAATGGAATTGTCCCGTGAAAATTTAAGAGCTATGATTTATTACGACTTTAAAACAATATGGATACCGGATGTTTGTTGCTTTTAGTAATGAAGCACCTTCAAAGACGACAATATGCAGGTGGTATGCAGGATTTCAACGTGGTTATCTATCCCTCACGGACGACGTGCGTGAAGGTCTACCAAAATCGGCAGTCACGCAAGAAAACGTCGATGCTGTGCGTCAGCTGATAAAGGAAGACCGACATGTGTCATATCGGGAGATTCAAGAGGAATTCCGGTAACCTGCGGAGAGGGAAGATGGCCGATTGAAAAATGCCCGGCTTTTACTTTTGATTTATTCTGTTTACTGATTTACTCTATTCACTTGACATTGGCGAAATCACTGTGTGGACCGCCATTAATTAAAAAAGAAGAAGAAGAAGAAGAGATTCAAGAGTGTTTGGGCATTAGAATGAGTCAGATACAAATCATTTTACAGGAACAGCGTGCGAAAGTTGTTTTCCCGTTGGATCCCTCACTTATTGTCTGAGGAGCAGAAAACGATTCGTGTCAATTGGTGCCTCAGAACTTTGAATAAATTCAACGGAGGAAGCTCAAATGCAGTTTTTAGCATTGTATCCGGTGACGAGTGTTGGATATATGCATATGAGCCTGAAAATTAAAACCAATCTCGAGTATGGGTCTACGAAGATGAGCTCAAGCCGACAAAAGTTATTCGTTCTCGCAGCACGGCCAAAAAAATTGGTGGCTACGTTTGTCTCCAAATCGGGTCACGTGGCTACTACTCCTCTTGAAGATCGTAGAACGGTCAATGCCGATTGGTACACCACTATTTGTTTGCCGAGTATCCTTGCTGAACTCCGAAAAAAAAACCCTAGTCGCCGCATTATCCTTCACCACGACAATGCCAGCCCTCACACCGCTCGGAAAACAACTGAGTACCTGGACGGTGAAAAAGTCGAATTACTGGACCATCCTCCATACAGTCCCGACTTAAGCCCCAATGACTTTTTCACATTCCCCAAAATTAAGGATAAGTTGCGTGGTCAGCGGTTTCAGACGCCGGAAGCAGCAGTGGAGGCTTTAAAATGGCCATTTTGTCGACCCCTACTTCAGACTTCAATAAGTGCTTTAATGACTGGTTTGATCGCATGGAAAAGGGCATAAAATATAAAGGAGAATACTTTGAAAAACAATAAAAATACTTTTATTCAATTTAACTGCATATTTTTTTTTATTCCTGAAACTTTCAGTTTGACCCTCGTAATAGTAGGATGATAAACGGGCGATCTGAGGTCGGGAAGCCATCATTTTATTACCTACAACTTTGCAATTTAACTTTTTTCCATACCCTTAAACCCCCCGCTCCCCGACTTACCGACCTCAGATAGCCAGGGAAATTATTACTCCTTTCATTCTTATTATATTCTCTTCCTTTTCCAATGAGTTTCATCCTACTATTTTTTTTTTCACTTTTTTCATTTCCAAAGCCCTCTGCCCTAATCTAATGACACCCCATTTTACAGTGTTTTGTCACAGTATGTTTTGTTCTCAGTGTTAAAACCCAGCAATAAAATTATAACTATATTTACTGAAACTCTTTCAATTCGATCTAAAACCTATAAAATAAAATAACCAATAAAAATTGTTTGTTTCTCCTTCTGCTTCGCGCGACAAATATAATGGTTTTTTTTTTATTTATTGCCGTATTAACAATTTTAAGTGTGTAAGTCCTTGTTCATTAATATCTAAGGTTCAAGTAGTTAAATTCAAAATTCCGGTTCTTAACCTTGTTATTGTTTTGCATTTTTCTGTAGTGATTTCATGTAGTATAAAACCTAATAATAGGTACATACTGGGCTGGAATTCTACAAGGTAATAACGATATCGTTTTTGACCTGTTTCCGTATTGTCAACGTTTTGATAAGTCTTATGTCATTTACAATAATGGTGACTGTGACATAAACGATTGAATTCTTAAACGTGTCAAACACGATATCGTTTTAACGCACATGAATAGAGGCCCAGCGCCTCTATTCAGGTGCGTTTAAACGATATCGTGTTTGACACGTTTAAGAATCGTTTATGTCACAGTCGCTATTATTGTAAATGACATAAGAGTTATCAAAACGTTGACAATACGGAAACAGGTCAAAAACGATATCGTTATTACCTTGTAGAATTCCAGCCCTGGTCGATTTACGAGAGCTGGCACGAATCGATTGAATGATTGAATGATAATCAGGGAGCGAAACTTTGATGCCGATGACGTCATTATGACGCAAATTCACATATAGGGTGCTTTTTTATAAAAACAATATTGCGACTTCCACTGATTCTTAATAATGCTATAATGATAGTGTTAATATTTAAAAAATTACATAGACAAAATATTTTATTGGGTAATGTAATTGTAACGAAAAATACTCTGTCCACAAGTAAATAAAAATCATTAAATAGAAAATTCGTTGGATTTCGAAAAATGCAGAACGCTTAAAATTCAAACGCAAACATTCAGGACACTATAACTGTCGAATCTCTATACCCGCACCTGGAGCAAATATTGTTAAACCTTTCTTCATCTAAATCAATATCTTCTGATAGTAAAGACTTTAAAAATAATTAATTATACAAAACTAGGTACTGGAAATCCCATATTAAAAACCATCCAATTTACAAATAATAAAATACAAGTAAACTTGTTATTGTCTCCAACAATCTTCTTTTTAATATGACAATGACAGAAAATTATGTTAAGTACCGGCCGTCTCATCTCTAGTGTCAATATCGGTAAACTAAAGAGGCCAATAAGTTGTTATTAGTGATGATGTAAAATCTATGTAAAACCACTCTGTATGTAGCTTGACGTCATACGCCTGTCATCGGCACCAAAGTTTCGCTCCCTGATGATAATATCTTTGCGTGCATCACAAAATAGTTAGTATACAGGTTGATGCAATAAGTAATAGTCGTATTTTAGACCGTGTCCAGTGTTAAAAAATACTTGAGCAATTTTCCACTTGAAATATAAATGACGTCGACTAGTAAGTAGGTGCAATATGCTTTGTGATATTAACTCCACCTCTTGTTGGATAAGATTTTAAATATAGGTTGGGTAAGTTTATTTGTAAATAGGTATAAACAATAAAAAATATATAAGGTTTGATCGCGACGCACTGGCCGCACGTATCTGTGCCAGAGGGTTTTACAAATTCATTAAACTACAACGACGTTTTTTAGGGTTCCATACTCAAGGGTAAAAACGGGACCCTGTTGTTAAGACTCCACTATCCGTCTGTCTGGCCGTGTGTCCGTCTGTCTGTCACCAGGCTGTATCCCATAAAACCGTAAAAGCTGGACAGTTGAAATTTTCACAAATGACGTATTTCTGTTGCCGCTATAACAACAAATTGGGTAGACCGGGGACAATAGAAACACGTCATAATTGAAACAAGTCATATTTCTCTTAAACTAAAATACCTAAGCGTATAAGTATGACGCGACACTCAGAACACGCGTTCGGCCATGTTCGAATCCCAGGCCAATAGCGCTCGAACGACTGAGCGACGCGGAAGTGTCAAAGAGAGATCGAAATTTTTCGAGGTAAAAAGGTAGTATTTGTGTTCTTGCACATTTTTAACTACGTTTTTCACTCTTGTATTTGGACTGGTTTTTGTTTTGGTGTTATAGTTAGGAATAAACGAGTGTTTTAAACTGCCGTTGATCAGCGTTCGAGTCTTTTAGGTATTATATTTGAGCTTCAATTAAAAAAATATATGTGGGGATGGTAGAAACAACTTGCTTGTGGACAATTAAAACGTTTCAATCATCCTTGCGTTTTAATTGTCCCCAAAAGTAACCGACTTCAAACTTAAGTTAGGTTATGCATTCGACGCACACGCTTTCTTTCTATTATTGTGAAATTTCATTAAAACCCGTCCTGTAGTTGTAAAAGAATTGCAAATATTTATTGATTTAACCATTTATCCATGTTTACCAACATTTACTTTTGTACTTCATATACATAAAATACTCGTTATCGTAATATTGAAGGTTTCTTAATATCATATTTGATATGTAATAAAAGACCTACCGATTTTTATACGACCTGATAACGAAAGCGTGTTACCGAAACATTTTCAAAAAGTATGTTGGCTTATCAAGTGGTAGTCTTGGTAAGTCGTTAAGAAAAGCAGCAGAAATATTAAATTTGGAATAATCTGGATCATGTTTTATTAACAAGATATAGAAAAAAGAGAGAAGATGCGCCAGCAGATACAATGTAGAAGCTATTTATAGCAATGGGCTTAGGAACGTGTTTTTTTCAATTTGGGATATCTAATAACCATATACGTATATTTTCGTTTAATAAAATAATTTAAACTGATTATATTGCAAGTATCATTTATTTTACATCCCAACGTTACGAGTTGTTTGCAACATGCGTTTTCACAGGGTGTACGGAATGGTTATGAAGGCATGCATTGTGCATTATAATATGAACTTGCAAATTCCTTACGTTTCTACCTATAGGTACATATGACCATCTTTGCACCGCAGAAAATAAAAACCCTCGGGCGCAAGGCCCACTACCATTACCTACACCATTAGCAATACCATTATTCACTTGATTTTAGAGTAGTTGGCGACAAAAACCAAATACAAAGGTACATCAAAGATGACGATTACAAAATGTAAGTACACATTGTTTTATACTAATAAATTGTAGCTAATGATAAGGTTAACCAGAAATGCATGTCTATTTTCAAGAACATTTAAATGGCAACTATTCAGTATAGTCGGAACAATGCGAATTGGCCACTCGTTTTGACCTACTTTCATCACTTTGAATTACTTACTTTCAGAGTCAGGCGTGTCACTGGTGTCAGAGCCAACTTCAATCTCGAAGTTGTCCACGTGCTTGATATCAATGATATGATCTGATTTTCTATAGTAACTTTGTATTTTGGTCGCAACAGCTTTTCCAAGAATTGGCAATTTTTCCCTGAATAATAAACCCTTAGTGCTAACATATGTGTTATTTATATTATTGTCACCTCAGCACTAAAAAAAGAGTGGCTTTGCTGTTTAAACCATGGAAATAGTAAGTATTACATACATCTGGAAGGTGCGCTGTACGCTGTACCGGTAACGCGCGCCCAAAGAGATCTACTTACAACTTAGTGCGTCCCTTTCTAGGATAAGTGACCATAATTTTAATAGCAATTTGCAGACAAATTAGTTTTACAAGCCTGTGGGCACTAAAACGAGAAATTTTTTGGTTGTTTCTTATATCGTTTTGTCACCGACGTAAAACATTATGTAGTAGGCGATAAACGCTATCGTGCTAGCCCTGCTGGTATTCATTTATTTTATTGCGTAAAACAAAATACAATGCATATTATACATATAAACATATCATTTATTTAATAAAAAAAGCTAAACATATCTAAATAAAATGGAATTATGTAGTTTATGTCGTAAAGTAGCTCGAGAGCCAAATTATTTTTTGTGACTACTCTTTTGCATGAATTGTCATCCTCATCGTTAAATATCAGGCTTCCATTTTTTTCTAGCTTCTATGATATAATCTTCATGCTTGAAATGTAACCTACATACGACCGAGTTCTTAGCTACTTTTCCGGGAATCGTCTCAATATTTTTTTTTATTTTTCCGACATTCGCGGTCAGTCTGAAATACGCAAACAATAGTGATATTAATGCTTGCTCGTGGTCACCCTACTAACAGAAATTACACAAAGTTCCCTGTGAAAGGATATCCCACACCCTGGATAAGATTTTTTGTTACAGCCACTCACAGCACAATTCGAATTAACCATAGTTTTAAACTAAATCACACGAAAACTCACAAATCCGAAATAAGTGTTATTTTCTTTCAAAAGCGAAGTAATTTGAAATTTGGGGAGTTTCAAGAAAATAGCACACCCTAATAAAAATGCTGACCAAAAAAATACTTTGCCTTAGGGTATTTTTAAAAACTGTATTTGAATACTTATATTGTCTTTATTCATAAAATCAATACGAGATTTAAGATAGAATGCTGTTTACCGAAAAAAACTTTAAAATATGACAGGAAGAAATTAAATTCCGACGCTTTTGTTACCACAGTGTAGGTTGCATATAAATAAAACTATGATGAATTCAACAACCCCGATTTATTATTTCAAATGACAATGATACCACAATTCCCTAAATAATTCGGTAAGAAACATAAATTAACAGAACAAAATCTAAAACATATTTTCTTTCAGATTTGTTACTTTTATAAAGAAGACACAACGCTTAACTTATTTTAAATTTTATGACTTCAAAATTAACAATAATGTACTTAAAATGGAATTAGGTCCATTTAAATACATTTTATTTGAATTAAAACACGCTTTCATTATAAATGTGAAAATATTTAGAAGAAAATTCTTTAGTCTTTAATTATTTTAAGGGACAGTAACAAAACCAACAGTAACAAAACTGTAAAGCATGGTTTACACGAACTGTAGTTTTGAAGCTTGAGGATAGTGTCTACTAGTGTCGAATAATTATAATATTCTAATAGGTGTAACAATTTATTTTCTATTCAAAATTGCTACTTTCCTTTCTATTGTGATTGATTATAACCATTTTTTTAAATATTGAGTTACTTTACTCAGTAAATAATTTTAAAAAACTAGGTGAATGGGCGATTTTACATTCATTCCCTACATAACTCCAACAAATAAGTTGAATGTAATGATAAAAATCCTTCACGACGTTTAGGTCACAGGTTGCCCACAGATACAAACATACAAACACTAAAAATACTCTTTTCGATTTATATCGACTCAGCCGGTCAAAATAACAATTGAAACGTAAGTATCTATTTAATTAAAACACTAAATATAGTTAATACTATAACATTCACCTCAAATACATAACCCTCATATGAGTAACGTGTTCTCCAGGTGCTTTTCGGCTAAGACCAGGATTCGGCCCGTAATCCTGTCGGGTCCGGGCGCGGTCCTCTTACCGCGAAGCCTATCCAGAGCTACTTCTAGCTCGCTTTCCCTGATTGGGGGGACGTTAGGCTCCTCAACCCCGTTACCTGCCTGAAGAGAGGCCATCTCAGGGGGAGTGTGTTCCGAAGGGTCTGGGAACAACTCCCTCATCACCCGCCTGAGGAGCTGCGGAAGCATGGTCTCCGTCAACGGGGTGCACTGGGTGCGGAGTTTACCTCGTGCCGCACGATAGGGGCGCCCTCACGGATCCCTGTGCAGGCCAGCCAGCATCTCCTCACGCGCCTGAGCCTTGGCCTGACTAATAGCCGGCTGAAGGATCTTTTTCGCTTGGCGATAAGCGGTCCGCAGCTGGTCTTCAAGTTCAGGGTCCAGCCCGTTGCGCCTGCGAGTCCGAGTGTAGGCTCGTCTCGCCCGAACACAATCCGTTCGAAGGCCGGCGATTGTGGGTGACCACCAATACACTTGGGACCGCCCTGGCCTTCGACGTGCTCGAGGCATGGCCGCATCGCAGATCCCAATAAGGGCGCTGCACATGCGGCCAGCGAGCTCCTCCGCGCCCGACTCCGCTTCCTGGACGCTGGAGGTGGACCATTTCTCCACTATAGCCGCCTCTTCGGCCAGATCTTGGTTGAGCCTGCCAAGTGCCCAGCGGGGGAAGCGGCTGGGGCTCTAGGGGGGAGCGTCTGCCCTGCAAGAAGGGGGAGACCTAAAATCTGAGGTACCTGTGATCAGACAAGGTCTCCACCTCCTTCTCTACTCTCCACCCTTCAACCCGGCACGCGACAACAGGCGTTGCGAACGATAGGTCCACCACAGGCCCTCCTTGCCATCGTACGCACGTATGGACCTCCCCTCTGTTCTGGAGATCCAAGTCAGAGATCAGGGCCCACGTCTGGACGGCCCTCCCCTTGGGATCCGTAGCGGGACAACCCCACGACTGCGACTTGGCATTCAAGTCACCGAGGACAAGAATGGCCCCCGGTGACCTCCTTGCCACGGCTGCCCTGACGGAGTTGAGAAATATCTCAAATTCCGCCAGGGTACGGTTAGGGGAAAAGTACATACACTATCGTGCACTCTCTCCATCCAACTGCCACAAACCCGGACCCCCTCTCGATGACCGTGAGAGGAGAACCCGCACCTGCACGCGTCAAGACTGCGACCATACCCTCCAAGTCCCCTACCCAGTTTGACTGAGGAGGGACAAAGTGAGGTTCGCATGCCACGGCCACGTCGATTTCCCACTGCGCCAGGGACTGCATCAGCACGTCCTGGGCACCGGCACAGTGGTTAAGGTTACCTTGGAGGAAGTTTACTTGTCTGGGGATTGTTGCGAAGACATGTTTCGTTCCTCCTGGCCGTGGTCGGCAGAAAGACGCGTGATGGTCGCTTGGGGCCCGCCAGCACGGGGATCATCTAGGCTTGAGGGCACTGTGATGGGCGCTTGGGTTAAAGCCGTCAAAATCTTCTTGGCAGGGGGGTTGCAGTTTCTCCCCCCCCATATGGTGCTGTGAAGGTTTCCCTGCGGCTGCGCACTGGCTCCTCGCAGCCTCTCGCCATGTGCCCCTCGTGACCGCATCGATAGCATGACTTACTGCGGTCGACCAACGAAGGGCACTTGGGCCTAGTGTGCCCCAAGCCAAGGCACCGGAAGCACCGCAATGGCTTCTTGGGTAAGGGCTCAACTTTAGCCGAACCCCAGCCAACCCGAAGTGACCCCGCATCGACCAAGGCCTTAGCCACCAGGACTGGGCATGTAAGTACAGCCATGCCCATGCGCCTAGGGCCGGAGTGCACATCTCGTACCCTAATAAGGTCTGGAGAGCAGCTGGCCATTTCTCCCACCGCTTGCGCCACTTTCTGAGGCGTGGCAGAGCCATCCAACCCAGAGATGCGGACCTCGGCACACTTCGTAGGCCGGGTGACGCTAGCGGTCCCTTCCAGCACTGTGCGGAGCCTCTCCGCGAGCTGATCCACCGCATCCGTGGGGGCGTCAGATGGCAGCTCCAGCACCCTCCCACCGGTGATTGCCTGGCGGAATTTCACGCGGCTAATGCCACTCTGATCAACTCTGCCAGGCTGATGGCTGTCTTCGCCCGGTCGATTACACGGGCGTATGTTACCCCGCTGCTCTCGGCCTCTGGCAGCAGGGTGATTACCACCACCACATGGTTAGGGACCGAAAGATGAGGCATTATCCTCGCACTACGCAGTCGGGCCGATTTTGGGGCTCTAGACGTAGGAGTAGGGTCTAGTTGGGAGGGGTTTTTCTTTCTACGCCCTTTGCGCACCACCTAAGCCCGTGAGTACCTAGTGGTGCCTCCGTTTCCCGACGGACCTGCGGTTTGCTGCGGCGCCGCCACCACTGACTGCTGAAGGCCCAATACAGGATGCTGGGGGGCCGGTTTGGACTTCTTAAGCGCTTTAGCCGCCTTTTTCGCATTAGGGTTAGTCACGGACTTCGTAGGTTGAGAGGCTGCCTGGAGAGGCCCCTTACCCTTTTTTTTTACTTTTTGCTCGGGTGGCGGCAGTGGAGCCCTTACTACTCCCGGCTGTGTCTCCGGGGTCACTACATCCATCTGCTGAGTGAGAAGAGAGGCGCTTTTTCCGGCGTCTGCAGCCAGGGGTGGACGGTGCCTGACGGTCGGGAGTAAACGCTCCTCAATACCTGCGAAGCTGGCATTTATCATGTCCCCTACGGAGACTATGATGGCCAAAGTGGCCGTCTCGTTACCGAGTTCATGGAGGCCCGCATTTCAGCAAATTCTCTCCTGTGAAATCGCGGACCTCCGCGCGCAGGATACCTAACCTAACCTAACCTTTTTTTATTTTTTTAGGTAGTGGAAATGCATTTACGCATCCTCCCAGCCTGGGGATGGCTGTGCAATGGGAGGTATGACGGACTCTCAAAGAACTACCGTCTAAAACCACTCCGGCGTTTAAACCCTCTAGCCGGTTGTGAGGCACCGCGGAACCGCTAAAAAGCATTGCCCACTGACGCGCCTCCCGGCTTGCTCCGTAGAGCCCCCCCCCCGTGTCTCCGCCAAAGGAGGAGACGGCTGTGAACAGCCCACGACCATCTCCCCAGACCGGTAAAGCCGTGCAATGAGGGCCCCCAACCCACTGGCTCTACAAGAAGTTCGGGCGAGCAGCGAACCCCCTGTCCGCTGAGTTCACCTTCCCTCCACGGTCTGCCTGTGGTGAAGGATGCTTTCCAGATACCCAACCCCAGTGGGTTGGTCCCATACCCTTCAAGCAAACTTCACCACAGCTGTCCCACCAATAACTATAGTGCCCCCTGAGATTCCAGAGGACACGTAGAAGGACCCTCGGGTGACATGGGAGTACTTTCAGGGAACTGCAGCTGCCCATGCCGCACCGTCCCTTCCAGTAGACCCTGTCACCAACCGCAAATGTGACATGAGGAAGCTGTCCAGGGCAGAAACGGCCTCGAAGGCACACGTTCAACAACCTCTGTCACTGCCCCCTCCAGGTGACGAGGAAACTTTCCGGAACAGAAACGGCCTCGAGGGCACACGCAACCACCCCTTCCAACAACCTCTGTCACCGCCAACCACTGATGACGACGAAGCGGCTTTTCCAGAGAAAAGCCGCTCGTCATCATCCCTCCCCAGGTGACAGAAGGAAACTTTCCGGGGCAGAAGCGGCCTCAAGGGCACACGCAGCTGCCCCTTCCAGAAACCTCTGTCACATACAGGGGCGCTCTTTTGGGAAGTATTTGGTTCCCCGGGCCCGCGCTGGCCCTGGAAAGTGGATATCCCGCCACTGGTTCGGTGGAAAAGGGAGGAAGGATGGGAGCTGGGAAGGAATGGATAATCGGGAAGGTGGGAATAGGATAGGGACATGCCGCTCTTAGTCTGGCCCCTCACCCCGAGCCTTTCCGGTATGGGTAGCCCTGTCCGGTATAGCTACGGGGATCATAGAGACACGCAAGCCCCCCCACCACGGCAAGGTGGCAGCACATTTGGGGGGGAACCTAACCTAACCTAGCCTATCAACTTGTTTCTGTTGTAGTTCTTTACAGTTACACCACAACCTAACCTAACCATGAAATTTATAAAGCATGGTAGGTATTAATTAGTAAGCCAAGTGTAAATTTCAAATATATTTTTTTGGCATATTATTGATATTATTGCTTTAGTAAAATGTATGATAAACAACTACCTAACTACCAAAACGAAACTTGGTGTGTAATATTTTGCCGAATAATAATTTGACCGTATGAAAAATTGCTAAATATGTATAAATGTGCTAAAGATTGGTTTGCCAAATAAAAGTTTTGCTATAACTTAGTTGGTAAATGATATTAGACGAAATATATTTCGCCGAATTGTTAAATTTGTAGGGAATCGAACTTTACTACTCATATAGGTAAGTAGCGTAGGCTTGTTTCCAGGTTAGGTTTAATGGTATTGTTAGGAATTGAAACAGATACTTAAAGAAAATTGGGGTACTGGAGTTTTACAACTATTCGGTCCCTTTTTTTATTTACTAGACGATTACAAGCCATAATTAATCTTAATTTTATTATTAGTTGTTTGAGACGTAGGTATAGAGTTTGATAAATCAGATCTTTAGTATTAGCTATGGGTCAAAGGGTGTAGGCACACTAGCTGCCGGAGTTAGTTACATTTGGATTACCCTGCCCATGCGAGTTAGTTACAGTTAGTGTCTTGAGCCCAGGGGCCCTAGCCAAGATGCAAACGCTCCTAACGTTTTTCTTTTCTATCGCTCAAAATGTATGGGATGACAGTCGACCACGTGGTTTATCGAAAAGCAGGAGAATGTCATCCCATACATTTAGAGCGATAGAAAAGAAAAACGTTAGGAGCGTTTGCATCTTGGCTAGGGCTCCAGGTTAGAAGAATAAAAGGTTAGGATTAGTATAGGAAGGGGTTACTGTTATCTGGGGGCACGGCCCTACCATTCTTTCAGGCTATTTTCAGCATTACAATTGTTACCACCGCTAACTAAAGAACCGTTACAATTGGCTAGGTAAAGGGGGATAGGTTTCTTTTCAGGCCGATATTTGGATCTTACAGCTATGATCCTATAAATCAAGCATTCGAAGTAAACGACAAACATATCCAGGTGACACCATCTGAAAATAAACATCCAGAAAACACGGTTGTACATTTGCTTGAAACTAGAACGAAGACGACGCCGGCGCCGGAATCAGAGGAAGCGACAATAGTCACTGAGCGGACTGACCCTGCGGCGCATAATAGTGAGGACACGTCACCGTTCGTCATGTACCCACCGTCAAGTTCGATTCCGTCTGGTCGAATGCGCGATTTGAACACACATAAACCATACAAAAAAAATGTCCAGCTTGTAAGCTCGCAGATTCCCTTGATTTTGCGTTCAAGATCAGCAATGGGCCTCAGAGGCTTCGAGGCGTTGAATGCAAAAGTGAACTTATCCATAACTAACCTCTAATTTATAATGGACCGCGCTCAGGACTCAGTTTGTGGTATACGAAAAATCTGCAATAAATCTGATATCGAGATGTTTGAGTTTTAATTATAGAAGTTCCGGTTGCAAGATTACTACGTTTATGTATATTTTAATCAAAATCCTATTTTTTTTAATATTTTTAAGTGGGGAAGTACATTTTCGCTAGGGTGCCATTCAATAAGTATGTGGCCGCTAGTATTATAAATTAAAATTATTTTAATTGATATTTTCGAAAAAAAGTTATTATTAACTTTACAGCAATGTAGGTATGTAAAGAGCTTGAAGAGGTAAGTTGCCGTAGTGCAGTTGGCCGCAACCTCTCCGCAGCCAGGTGTGAAAAGGTAAGGTAAGGTAAGGTTCTTCCGTGCATGATGGAAATATGGTTGCCTATGTAAAAGTGCCAGCAAATAGGGGTAAAGCTGTTAAAGATAGAGCGAAAGAGAATTAGCGCTCTACATCATTCGTTGGACGAGAATGGCAATAGCGAGCTTTTCGGTTTTTTTATCCGTATACTTAGCAGGATATTTTTTTCGAAATGTTGTTTTCTTTATTAATTGTAGCTTTCGGGGTATGTAGACGGTTATTTTTTTTTATTAAAACCTATCGTTTTTTTCTTGTATTTTATTAAATAAAAATATTACACAGGACAATGTCACACAAATTGACCTAGTCCCAAACTAAGCTCTAGGCTTGTACAGGGTTGGGCAGATTAAGTGTCCTAGTTAAAAAGAGCCATAAAATTAAAACAAGACAGAAAATTTTAAAATTTATGACGTTTTTATTTTTAGCCTACTCTATACTTAAAAAAACTTATTCATAAGTTCAAATCGCTTGCCATCAGCTTTAATAACTTGACGCATTCTTCCATAGAATGCATTGCACGCGGCACGCACTACCTCGTCTGGTATTTCATCCCATATCTTGACTAATCGATGCTTGAATGAGTTTAGATTCATGCCCTGTGTGCTCCCAATCTTGCTCGGCATGTAACCCCATATCGAAAAGTCCAAAGCATTCAAATCCGGCGATGATGCAAGCCATTCTTGCCAAGGTATAAAATCTGTCAAATTTGTTCTACACCAGTCTTGAGTGCGTTTAGCTTTGTGAGATGGGGCACTATCTTGTTGGAAGCAGTAATAGTCGTTTCCATATAATTGTTGAGCATTTTCTAGCAAATGACCCTGTAACACGTTCTGGATGTAATAGCCTTGGTTAATTTTGACACCTCGATCAATAAACAGCAGCGGTAACTTGCCTCTAGGCGATATCGCACCCCATACCATGACAGCTGATGCACTCTGGAACCGTTGTACGGCTAATTTGTCCACAGGCATATCCTTCAATGAAGCACCATAGACACGATCGTTTTGTTGGTTGTGACTGTCTTGTAACTGGAACATCTTTTCATCGGAAAAAATAATATCATCGCCGTCGTGCCAAGCTAGCAATTCCCTACATTTTTTCACTCTAGCTTTTTTCTGGGCATCTGTTAAGCCATGATTTTTGTGTTTTTTGTTGGCCTTTAGCCCAAGATCATATTTTAAAATACGACTCATTGTTCGACGGGATATTCTCAAATCTTTAGCAAGTTTGCTTGCACTTTACTGAGATGAAATGAGTCTTTTTTATGAAAGGAATAACTAAGAAAGAAATTATAGTTTTGTTGCTTTGTACTTTTAATTATATTTACTCACTCTAACTATATTTACCTACTGAACCCGTGAAATACTTCATCTCTAGTCTTCATCATCGGTTCCACTTTACGAAATAAAGAAGCTAGGTTGACACGAACGCGCTTCAACGCGCGGTCGAAGCGTGGATATGACAGGCGGCTCGTGTGAAGATCTTGCCTGCGATGCATGGTGGCACGCGCGGTCATGTAGGTATACGATAGCACTACTTTGTTAGAATCTTGTACCGCGCGCCGCGTCAACCACGCGTTCATGTGAACCTAGCCTAAAGCTTTTGGTAAGCAAATGCTGAAAATAGCAAAATATGTCCGCAATTCTTGAGGAGTTCCGTCGTTAACTCATGGATTCCATCATCAGATCACTCCAACTTTTCTATGGGACCATATCCGACCTTTCCTTTCCTTTACGGTGGAAAGGGCCCACCGTGCTGGTTGTGCTCAAGACGACGTTTTGCAAGCCCTTCAGGTATCCCACTGCTACTGCATCTTTATACAGGACATGCGAAGTACTGAACGTACAGAACAGACGAGCTGAGAACCTCCCACCCATATGGTTTGTTTATCGATAACTTTATTATTACAATCGAATCGGGGCAGCACTTAAACATGTGACAGTCCGCCATTTTATGTTTGCTATGGTAGTTTAGGTAGGCACGTTTTTGTGGAGGTATGTCAGATCCATTCTCTTTCTTTATCATTGATTCGATGAAATAAAATTAAGAAAGAAAGAAAATATATTTACTTATTGACACAAATGATCCATTCGATGAAAGGTGTTTCGATGAAATGATAGACACCCTAACATTATAAATGTGAAAGTAACTCTGTCTGTCAGTTTATTTGTTACGCATTCACGGATTAACAGCCGATTCGATTTTGATGACATTACGTATGGAGATACTTTGAGCCCCGGGAAGGACATAGGGTACTATTTATCCTAAAAAACTTGTCTATTCCTGAGGAAATAGCGATAAACGATTTCTACGCGGATGGAGTCGCGGGAAACCACTAGTCTATACTAATACTATAAATGTGAAAGTAACTCTGTCCGTCTGTCTGTTTATTACGCTTTCAGGATAAACTGATTTTGATGAAATATGGTATGAAGATACTTTGAGTCCCAGGGTAGAACATACAGTACTTTTTATCCCGAAAAACTGGGCGATTTCTGAGGACACAGCGATAAATAACTTCTACACGGATGGAGTCGCGGGAAATAGCTAGTTCATCATAAAGAAACCTCAGAAACCTACAAATTTGAATAGCTTTGTTTGTAAGAGGGTAATTATATCAAATATCCTAAAAGGTCAAAGTGTATCCCAAAGGGCACATCTATCTATACTTCTATATTAATATTATAAAGACGGAAGATTTGTATGTTGGTATATAACGAATGAACTCAAAAACTAAAGGGCTGATTTCATACAATCTTTCACCATTTTAATGCTACATTATTCCAGATTAACATAGGCTATGTGCATGCTTTCTCTGCATGGACTTATAAATAAATTTTGATACACCATACTAACAGATACATCACCTGCTAACTTTTAAACATAACACTCACTGCACGGCTATTCCAGAACGGCCCGCGAGACGCGCCGCGGCGACATATACCGTCCGTTTCTTTCTAAGAGTTTTAATTAGGAAGAAGCGGACAGTCTATCCCGCGCGACACAGCCGTCGTGCGATTGCCTTGCTGGTCTCTAAAAACATCCCTAACTAGTAAATGTGGTTCTTTTGTTTTCAAGAAGATGCTCATTTTATTACAAAGAATAGGTAACGTATTTGTAAAAAATAAACAATAGTAACGATTTTTTATTTGTCATCAATGTCATCATCGATGTAATCGTAGGTATCGTTGTTTTGTATATCAATTCGACTTTATCGAAGAATGCTGGTAGTGCAGGTACCCCACTCAACTATGCTGCTTAACCTGTAAAAACTGACCATAGATAGTTCGCTGGCGTCCTATATTTCAGACCGCATACGACGTCTTCTTCTTCTTCTTCTTCTTTTATATTAATGGCGGTCCACCGCGATATTCCGCAGTGATTTCGCTAATGTCAAGTGTGTAGAGTAAATTAGTAAAGAATTAATCAAAAGTAAAAGCCGGACATCTTTCAATCGGCCATCTTCCCTCCCCGAAGGTTACCGGACTCCACATACGACGTCATTTACAGTTTGGTCGTTCTAAGAAGGCCGATCTGACAGCTGCCAAAACCTACGTCTAGGAATGAGAAAAAAAATCGGTTACAAAAAATCTTCTTCTTAATGTGCCCCTCCGACTAGCGAAGGTTGGCAGTCAGCTCTGAAAACTTTTCTGTCTCTCGCGAGGCGAAACAGATGGGCAGCACTCGTGACACCAGTCCACTCCCGGAGATTCCTCAGCCATGACTACTTCCGGCGGCCTACATGTCTTTGCCAGCGACCTTTCCCATCATTATCAGTTGCAAGAGGTTGTATCTGTCATGCCGTAGTATATGGCCAAGATATGCAACCTTTCTTTGGCGGATGTTATCCCAAAGACATCGCTTCATGTTGACATGTAGCAGGACTTCCTCATTCGTCACTTTATGTGTCCAACTGATCTTTAGCATCCGTCTATAACACTCAAAATGTGGTGTTATAGACGGATGCTAAAGATGACTCTTTACGTTTCCTGAGGTCTTCTTTTATAGTCCAGGACTCACATCCGTATAGAAGAATTGGCCAAACAGCATTGGAGGAGACGAGTTCGCATCTTAATGTTCAGACTCCGGCTGGTCATTACCTTCTTCATGGTGTTAAAGATACTTCTGGCGACTTCTATGCGGGTTTTTATCTCTGTATCGCATTCCCAATTTTCAGTCAACCAGGTTCCCAGGTAGTTGTATTTAGTGACTCTTTCCAACATTTGTCCTGCCACTGCTATTATTTGGTTTGGTTCCTGGGCGGGCTCCCGTGACACAATCATAAATTTAGTCTTGCTGATGTTCATTCTTAGCCCAGCTCTCTCACTGCACTCGTTTACTCTATCCACAATCATCTGCAATTCAGACCTTGACGCCGCCATCAACACCGTGTCGTCAGCATATCTCAAATTATTAATAATTCGTCCATTAATTTTGACTCCACAGCTGAGATTTTCCAGAGCTTTGGTCATCACTGCCTCTGAATATAAATTGAACAGGGTAGGAGACAATATACAACCTTGTCGAACTCCTCTTTCAATTGGCACCATTCCAGACTCCTCGCTACCCACACGGATCGTAGCACGCTGATCCCAGTACAGATTCCTGATCATTCGGATGTCCTTATCATCCAATCCAATGTCTCCTAGAAGTGCAAGTAGTCGATCATGTTTCACTCTATCGAACGCCTTTTCATAGTCGACAAAACACATAAAGACGTCCTGTTGCATATCTCTACACTTTTGGAGCAGGACCTGCACAGCGAAAAGGGCCTCTCTAGTGCCCACTCCAGATCGGAACCCAAATTGGCTGTCCGCCAGTTGCTCGTCGCATTTGCCTTTGACACGTTCGTGAATAACACTAAGAAATAGTTTCAATACTTGGCTCATTAAGCTAATAGTCCGAAATTCTTCGCATTTCCTAGCGTTACTTTTCTTTGGGATGGTAATAAAGGTGGAGGTAAGCCAATGTTCTGGTAATTGGCCACTATCGTAGATCAAGTTCATAAAATGAACCAGGGTGTCCAGGTGATCTTCTTACAGTAACTTTAAAACTTATATGTGAATGTTATCTGGTCCTGTGGCTTTACCGGCTTTGGCTCCACGCAATGCCCTCCGAACTTCACTTTCCAATATAGGCAAACCCTCCAATACTTCGTACGACGAAGCTTGGACACTTCTTGAACCGTCTTCGAACATTGAGGTAACGTACTTTTCTCAGACATTCATCTCTTTCTGCCTATCAATAATTGGAATATTATTTTCGTCCACTAGATGGCGTGGTGGTTTTGCTCTGCGACCGATCATACTCTTGATCTCTTTATGCAGATGGAACGCATCGTGCTTTTCTTGAAGTTTTTCGACATATTCGCATTTAGTTTTGTACCAGAGAGTGCGGGCAAATCTTACCTCTTTTCTTATTTGCCTGTCAATTTCGTGGTATTTGTTGATGTTTGTTTGTTTATATGTCCGCCTTTCTTCTATGAGATCATGAATTTTATCGGTCATCCAATGTGGTCATGTTTAGGCACCCACTTTTCTGGTTTCAAAAGGTCTCTGTTTAATGATGAATGATCCTATGCAAGTTCTCAAATTACACCAGTTCTCTTCCACAGACGCTGATGGTTCCTTTTTTGCTTCTATTGCCCATCTGTTAACTCTCCCATGCACCTCAGGCCGGATATTCGGACAGTTGACTTTTCTTATTTCCACCCTTTTGTTCTTTGATGTTTTCTTAATTTTCTTAAGAGTACATGACAGACTAGCAACAACGGGATTTTGATCCGATCTTACGTCAGCCCCTGGATAGGTTTTAACACTCTTAATGCAGTTTTTGAAGCGACTGTTGATGGTTACATAGTCAATCTGATTTCGCATGATATGCTCATAGCTAAGCCGCGGTGACGTCCATGTATAAAGCCGACGGGGTGGAAGTTGAAACAATGTATTTGTTATTACCAGATCTCTTTCCTGACAAAATTGCACAAACGTGTCACCTCTATCATTTCTCACACCCAATCCGAATTTCCCAACCACCCCCGGGACCTCTCTCTGCCCAACATTCGCATTCATATCTCCCATTACTATATTTATCTCATGACACTTTGTAACATCAAGCAGTTGTTCTGCCTCGTTGTAGAAGTTAGCCACATCCTGATCTGAACCGTCAGTGGTGGGAGCATATAATTGGATAAGGTTAATATTTCTTGGCTTTGCGTGTATTTGAAGCATCGTGGCTCTATTGGACATCGGGATAAAGTTCAGGGATGTGTTAATGGTATTTATAAGAATTCCCACTCCGTGCCTGTTAGACGACTCACTCGAATCAGAGTAGTACAACACATTATGATTGGCATCTATTACCTGCGTTCCACTATCCTTCCATCTAACATCACTCAGTCCGAGTGCGTTCTACAAGTCCGAGTGCGTTTACAAAAAATACCGACTTTCAAAACGTATCGATTTTATCACTAAAATTATGAAATCGATTAATTATAATGTTGCGTATTATATGTTCATATTATTTCGAAAATCTTTTAAATTATTAGACCGAGTTTTAAGGCTGATTGGTCGTCAGGGCTAAGGCGGGAAATTCAAATATTTTGCACTTTTTAATTTATTATGGCTACATGGTTAAACTTTTACATCAAGTCGAGCTATTGTTAGCTCTGGGACACATCACGTGGCTGTGAAAATATACAATAAAATACCCTTTACAATCAAAATACGACAAGAGTCTATTTTTGATAGTAAGTTAAGGAGTTTTTTGATTTCAAAAGTTTTTTTATAATCTGGAAGATTTTTTGGCTGTTTTTAGAAATAGTGTTAAAGTACAAACCGGGTCAAATAAAAACAATAGAACACAAAAACTTCCGATACGACCGACACGAGACAACCGATGACAGTGATGTGAAGGAAGACTGACACGAAAAATCGTAGACACGATAAAAAAAAATCTTGCTGCTCGCTCTGGATTCCAGTCTTTTAACCAGAGTTTTAAAATTTAAAATCCATAATGTATGTGTTCAATAAAAAAAGATAATTAAATATAAATTCTATACCACGTAACAATAATCGGATATTTTTTGGTTCCGAAGCGGTCACATAACTGCGGTAATTGACTCAGTACATAACTTTGTAATGGCGTCTTGCCAAATTACGAATCTAGGGTAAATTCATGTTCCCGAGTGTATTTTAACAACATAATATTACAGTTGTTCCTTGAAAATAGTACCTATTCAGTATTTGCAATGTTTAGGTTTAGGTAGACGACACGCTAGCCTAGTTGTTAGTGACCCTGCCTTCGAAGCTAGGGGTCCTGGGTTCAAATCCCGGTAAGGGCAGATATTTGTGTGATGAGCACGAGTATTTGTTCCCGAGTCTTGGATGTTTTCTATGTAACTAAGTATATATTTCTATATATAAGTAAGTTTATCGTTGTCTAGTACCCATAGAACAAGCCTAGAGCTTAGCTTCTTCTTCTTCTTTTTTATTAAATGGCGGTCCACACAGTGATTTCGCCAATGTCAAGTGAATAGAGTAAATCAGTAAACAGAATAAATCAAAAGTAAAAGCCGGGCATTTTTCAATCGGCCATCTTCCCTCCCCCTAGAGCTTAGTTTGGGACTAGATCAATTTGTGTGACATTTTGTGTCCTGTGATTTATTTATTTATTTAACATTGTAAGTAATTCAAATTTCGAATTAAATTTCGTAGACGTCCGCACATGGCTATCGCGGTATGAAAACCAACAAACGTCAAATCGGCCTTCTTAGAACGACCAAACTGGGCCTATATTCAGGTGCGGTAAAACTATATCGTGTTTGACTCGTTTAAGAATCGTTTATGTCACAGTCGCTATTATTGTAAATGACATAAGAGTTATCAAAACGTTAACAATACGGAAACACGTCAAATACGATATCGTTATAACGCTGTTGAATAGAGGCCCTGGGCTGGAATTCTACAAGGTAATAACGTTATCGTTTTTGACCTGTTTCCGTATTGTCAACGTTTTGATAACTCTTATGTCATTTACAATAATGGCGACTGTGACATAAACGATTCTTAACCGTGTCAAACACGATATCGTTTTAACGCACCTGAATAGAGGCCCTGTATTATGATATTATATGAATTTAATTGTTTTAGTGACGCGTCAATATCGATATGACACGCCACTACTTACATTCAGAAACTGTATTTGAACAACGTGAATGGTATGTTATAGTTGTAGTAACCTTAATTATGATACATTTTTTTTTATTCCCGTTACAATATTGTGTAAATATAGTTATATGCATGCTTATATTCAAATAAATATGAAAATAATTAAATTCGATAAATTTCAAAATACATATATTCAAACCCCTTCTAATGTCAACTAACAAACAGAATGTTCAATGTAGTCTACGCCAATGCCTTATTTATAAGACCGCTTATGACGTCGGAAATACGAAATTTCAAACTATAGTGATGCGCAAGTGATGTCAATTTTAAGAGGCCGTATAAGCTTTTTTCCGATTTCGTTGATTTGTACGTGATTTTACAGACGCGATTTTACAGTTCAAATACTTCTACTAATTTTAATGCGCAACACGAAAGATAATTTCGATTTTCAATGAATGTATGAGCTACTTTTTTGTTTTTATTATTTAATTTTGATTCATCGACCTGAACCAGGCAACTGTTTTCTGAATTTTGCTGTTAGAAGTTTAGGATATCGCATACTCACGAATCGTTTTGATGTCTAAAAGGTATGAAAAATTACAATTTATTGCTGTAAAAGTCGTCTAAAAAATGTATGAATAACTTTTAACACCAAAATACTATATATTTTTTGTGTAAAAAAAATATTAACTAGGTAATTATTTAAGTATAGAAAATGGGCAGAAAAAAAAAATTGATTTCGGCCACTTAAAACTCTCGTTCATAAAATTAAAACAACAGTAATAAACTTCGGTTCAAAATTAATCCACTATCTTAGAAAAACACCCAACAAAATTAATAATAATACCTATATAGCAATATAATAATGTTTAAAAACAACCTAAATCTCGCATTTTAATACTCTACAAAAATAAAATAGTAGCTCATTAATTCGTAACTCATTAATTCGATCATAACTGAAATGATATTTCATGATTTGCATAACAACTTATAGAAAAGCAGTATTTTAACTGTAAAATCACGAAAAGAAGCCAAACCGGCAAAATTTCGTGTGGCCTCTTAATGTGTATGACTATTCATAAATAGACCCCGGATTTTTGACGCAATGACGTCACAATAGGGTAGTTTGGGGAGTAAATGGGACGGTGTTCATCAATTCGAAAAAAATACGGTTTTAATCCGAATAAATTTTAGTAACTTGACATTGAAGACAAAAGTTATGTACCTAGTCATATGATCAATATTATCTTTTGGGAAATTACTTCACACCATATATCTTTACTTTAAA
Organism: Acleris holmiana; assembly: GCA_949316455.1. Classification (NCBI taxonomy): domain Eukaryota; kingdom Metazoa; phylum Arthropoda; class Insecta; order Lepidoptera; family Tortricidae; genus Acleris; species Acleris holmiana. Next base: position 59,987,879 of record OX438762.1, on the reverse strand, counting down.
CTGGCTTTTCACGAACAAAAAATAAGCTGCCGAAAAAACTAAAGCCAGTTTAATGTACAAGTGTATGGTTTGCCGTAATATACCTTAAGATAACGTTGATCAATTGACTAGGTAATTTTTATCGTGAATTTGTAGTTACAATTTATTCGGTTAAATCCGGCAATTTTTCGTATTAATTAACACCGTTCCATTCAGTAAATGGAACAGTGGAACATAATTAAAAATATTACAATTGTCTTTATCAATTTATCAGCTTTAACTTTTACAAATTAATTAAATTTTAATAAGATATAAAATATCGTGAATGCCTGAATTTGAATGTTTAATTCCGTAAACCAATACACTAGGTTACCGTATTAATTAGCACCGTTCCATTTACTCCCCAAACTACCCTATTGTGACGTCATTGCGACAAAAATCCGGGGTCTAATCATAAACAAATAATAATTAATTGGATTTTTAGAATAAATAAATAGGTTAACGTACTAAAATTAATTATAATATTATACTTATTGTGTTGTTAATTGGTAGGGTGGTAAAAATTATAATATTCATCGAAGGAAATACTTTATTTCAAAGTATATATTTCTATAGCGACAGGCATATTGCAAGTCTTACTCTGCGTTACCTTCGTATCGGCGGCGACACGAGCATATCCGATTCTAAGCAGTTAAAGGGTTAATAATAAGTCGTCAATACGCTAGATTTATCCAACTTATAATACTGATATTAGGTAATAAAACAAATATGGTTTCAATAAATAAACATATATTGAGATTAAAATGACAGCTGAGAGCTACTGGCAGCACTTTTAACTAGTTTCCATTCTTATGCTGGTGACATCAAGGGGGCAAACGTAAAAAGTTGTCATTTAAGCGCAAGTGAAAATGACAACTGTTTATATCTGTTTGTTTAATGTTATACCCTCCAATCGAAACAGATAAGCCGCTCATTGGATCCATTTTCAGAAGAAGGTAGACATAGCACCATAAGTGAGATTGAAATCGGATTATTTTTTTATAGAATAGGTAGTTTCTAAGCTAATTTAACAACTTGCTTTTAACAAATCTTTGATGTATTGATGAATCGCGCTAAATAAGTCGTTAAATGCTGTAGGTGGTATGCATCTCACAGGCTTTTTAATAATAATAAAACTTGTTGCTGTTGCTAACATCTGCTCTATGAAAACTGTGGCCTACAAGTGCACCGAGACATAGTGCTTAGGTAGAAAACTAATTACATGTTAAGGAAACTGTAGGTTTGGAACTTTTAACTGTTGTGTCAAGGGCCCTGTTATATTACAAATTTAATGTGTAAAATAATAATAATGGATAAGCTTAAAAGTAGCCCTAACATACATGATTCTGGTTATAAGTTCAGCCATTAAAATAAAGTTTACTAAATTGCATTAGAAATTATACTAAAAACATGTGAAATACCAACAATCACTGATAAAACTGTAACCAATAAAATTGACCGAAAGTACCTGAAAATAAAAACAAGTTTAATTAAGCCAATGTCAATGAAATTTTACAGTAGTAGGTATACGTACGTATATTACAGAGCTATAACGAACTAGCTTTTGCCCTCGAATTCGTCCGCGTAGAATTCGTTATTTATTCTCAGAAAGTACCGTAAAACGTGTTGAATAAGGACACAAACTAAAATAAGGCATTACTTATTATTATTAATGATTACAAATAAAAACAAGTATTAAATGAAATAACGCTACTTTGTATTGGAAATTATTTGTCTTATAATTAATAACATATGCCTCATTTTAGGTTGTGTCCCTCAGGGCTCGGATACCGGTTAAATTTTCTAACCGTTATCATGTACTTGCCGCAAAACCTTTCCATTTCGGTTCCGTTCACATAAAACGGTTTAAATAACCGGTTTTTGGGGAATCCTTTAAATTAAGTTCTGTTCGAATTAATCAGTATAGAGCTAAAAATACCGGTTTAACCAGACGCACGTCACCCACCATAAACAAGCGCCGCTTAGTGTTTTTATTCGGTCCAAAACTTTTGGTGTCTCGACTCGCTGCTCGTGGATTAAACCGGTTGATTAAGGTTAAAATAATGTTCTCAAAACCTTCGCGTTCCCTGGAAAAGTCCGGAGCAAAACCGAAATAAACCGGTGCTAACCGGTATTTTTAAAACCGGTTCCGAGCCCTGGTGTCCCTATTCACCCAGTTTTACGGTACCAAATTTTCTTTCATTTTTACAATTGTGTGGTATTTTCATATTTCATTTAACAAACTTTGTTCGGTTTCGGTTTAAAGAAACATTATTGTCTCAAGAAATTGCAAATTTAAGTAAACATAAAAATAGGAATAGTCCTTGTGATCTTATCATAAGGTTTAGATTCAAGTGGTTAGCGACAGGATCATATGATGGGTATAGGTGAAAAACTTAAGTAAAGGACCTGTTGTTTGTAGTCGTAACGTAACACATCTGTATAGACCGTTTGACATTCTATATTTGAAATTTGACGTAAGCTCCATGTTACTTTTGTACACAACTACATACAAAAGGGCTGGGCCTCTATTCAACTGCGTTATAACGATATCGTTTTTGACCTGTTTCCGTATTGTCAACGTTTTCGTAATTCTTATGTCATTTACAATAATGGCGACTGTGACATAAACGATTCTTAAACACGTCAAAAACTATATCGTTATAACGCAGTTGAATAGAGGCCCTGGTACATCACCTAAGTTTTTCGGCTTTTTGATATCTTTGATTGCACGACTCATTACTACTCGACTTGTTTACAGCGCTAGTGAAACGAAATTTTTAAGCAGAAGTTAATTGTCCGTTACCGTAGTGATACTATTTCTAGCATTGTATATAAGATGTAATTTTATTTTATATACCTAATTATGCATTATTTTCTCTTTAACTTTTATTTTATTTTACATATATATGTTTTTTAATATTATTTATTACACGTGATTTTATTTTGCTTTTGGAAGTATTAATTGATTTGATATCTTTTAATGCTTTGGGTAGGTTATTATTATAATTTAGCACCATAGTACATCAGAATTAGGGTTCCGTAACGAGTCCGAGGAAAGCAAAGTGCTAAGTGATCCGCATTTCTGAGTTTAATTCTTTGGTATTTACTTTTGGTACTTACAAAGGTTTAATTCCGAGTGTATATCACCGTCTAGTATTTTAAGTATTAGGAGATATATTTGATATAAGTACGTAAATTTATTTTAAATTCATTTGACCTGATTTTCATATAATGTTTTCGTTGGTGTTAGATAGTCGTAATTGAATAAGACTTTTTTGTTTTATTTTGCCGTATTTTGAGATCTTTGAGGTTAGATATTGCTGCAATAGCCCAGATTACAGCTAGATGTTCTAAGCGAGGTTTTATAAAAGCATTGTAGATGTTAATACAAACTTGTTTTGGGAGACAGTTTGACATAGCGATGTCATTCAAAGGGGGCGCACCGCTGTGAAGCGTTGACGTCACTACAGCAAGATGGCATTCTCGCCCTTTAATATTATTGTCCAAATTTTTAAACGTTCGTAGAATCAAAACTACTGTGTCTATTTGAATTAAACAAAGAGTAGTATGTTTGTTTATTAATAAACTTTTCTGTTACAAAGTTTCAAGCGATTTGGCGTACCTACTGACATTCTTCATTATATACTATTTAGTTCATGATAATTTTAATGGAGTTAGAAACATACGAGGAGAGTTTCTACAAGTATTTTATAATAATAACCCACGTATCATTTACGAACCGCACCACACGCAACCACGCACGACCTCCTCACGCGCTCTGTGAGAAGGCCTATCGGGGAATCCGTGTATTACCAGTAATTACGAGCGATGACACCCGCGCCATAACTCACCTCACCCACGAGTGGTTTGTAGTGGCGGGCGGTATTCGCGGGTGTGAAAGCGTCCATATAACTACATGTTAAAACACCCGCCGCATTTCGAACTCGCTCACTCGATCAGTAGTTAAACTTATTGCTAAAAATCGTAACTAATGGTGAAAACTCAAGATTTTTTTTATTTTTATTATTAACTATTGATCAAGCAACAGGCCCGAAGTCTCGGAGTGGCTACTAAAAATCGTGATTCAGCTCATAGTGAGTCACATACTCGGCTCAGGATGACTTCGTCAACAATCCCATTTCGTCACATTCTTAGGTAACAACACCAATGTTCGACACTTTTAGCTGACATGCACCAATAATCGACAGAAGCTTTTAATTCTAAGATCATAAGGTTATAAATTGATTGTTGCAAAACAAATGAATAACTCTTATCTTCTTTGAGTAAGAATCATTGGTCCTTTGTCGAGTACTGGTGTTACCTTAAATAGTCCACAGTGCCATGTCGTCAGCCTACAATTCCTAAATCGTCACCTTCCTAACTCGTCTATTTTCTGATATCGTCAATACCCCATTCTGTCTACATTCCTATTTTGACCACAGTGCCAACTGGTCCACTTTCTTTTATCGAACTCAGTACTCCTTGGTTTGCAGTGCCAACTTGTCCGCATTCCTATATCGACCTCAGTGTCAACTCGCCCGCATTCCTTTATCGACCGTGCTACGATAAACGATAAGGTAAAGTCTATTAACCTTTCCAACGCCATTGACGGATATTTCCGTCATTGTTGACAGCGCAAAATAGACCTGAGTATCTATGAGGCAAAGTTGACATTCGCTCTGGTTTTGTATTTGACATAGCGTTGAAAAGGTTAAAAGGCAGTGCTTATTTGAAAAAGTTTACCATATCCTGTGTTTATTAAAATGATAGTAGTCAGTCGAAGTCATAACTTTTTTTATACTTTAATATATGAAATTGTCTCAGTGAATGAAAGTGACAAGGTACTAAAGTGTAAACATATTTATGATTTCGCCTGTACAGTCAAGGGCTTAAATATATATATATATATACAGGGTGTTTGGCAGTCGGGTGTAGGGGTTTTAAGGGATGATAGTTAGGGTCATTCTGAACATTTTTGACCACATTTACTATTATTATAAGTGTCACGGTTTTTGAGATATTGTCATATTTATTTATTTTTTGAAAAATCACTCTGTTTGCCAGTTTTTTTTTATTTAACACCCTGTATAGCTTGTATTGAGTTAATTTTTAGTGTTTTGCCATTGCTACACCTTGGTTCTTCAAAATCAATTCAAACAATTACCTTCTACTGCTACAATTATTAATAAAAACTATTTAAACATGACGATAAAGTTTTTTTAGATAATTTTACAACTTTACATGTCTACAAAAAAAAAGTAACAGCGATTTACGCGTAAAAAATACTTAATAAACTTCTTTGATTTACGGGCTTTCTAAGCATGTGCCATTTAAAACCAGAAAACTAAAAAGAAATAAAAAAAATAAGGTATTTCCAAAAAAAGAGACCTCACTTCCATACGTTGTTTAGTGTAGTGACTGGATAGTTGGAGTATTTAGAATTTGAATTTAGAATGTTCTTGTAAATTAGTCGCTCAATCCTTGTGAGAAAAAACAAATTTTAAATAAGGAACGTTCTAGTTCAGCTTATTTTTCAATTAGTCTGTTTTCGAATTTTGCTTTAAAGACACGTTTGTTTCGCTTCAAATGTAGTATAGTGAATTCAATTACAGATATTTAAGTTTTCAAGTTCAGTTCCTTAAATTTTAACGATTTCACAATGACTTCGTTTTCCAATCACGAGTACGCAGACATAATTTTTATGTACGGGCTTGCTCACGGAGACGCAACAAGGGCTCGTAATTTATACCAGGAACGTTTTCCCTCTCGAAGACTTCCAAACGCACAAGTTTTTAGGAATACCTTTATAAAACTTCGGGAAACTGGTAATGTAGCCTCAAGACGTCCTGGTCTCCACTATCCTGAACATTATGTTGTTGATGTCGACGAAGAAATATTAGCACAATTCAGTGACGATCCCACGACGAGTATCAGGAAAGTTGCAAGACAATTGAATTTAACTGAGTGGAAAGTGTGGGCAGTTGTTAATGGTGATGGCAGGCACCCGTTCCATTACACACCTGTTCAAGGTTTAGACGAAGGAGATCCGATTCGTCGTTTAGCATTTTGTCGTTTTCTATTAAATTCAGACATTGAAGAGCCGTCTTTTCTTAAAAGAATACTTTGGACTGATGAATCTAAGTTTGATAGAGATGGTATTACAAATTTTCACAATCTCCACTATTGGGAGAAAAAAAGTCAGAATCCACACATGAAAAAGCAAATTTCACCCCAAAGGCGTTTTAGTGTCAATGTCTGGGCGGGCGTTATTGGAAATACTTTCGTTGGGCCACACTATCTGCCAAATAATTTAAACGGACACGCGTATTTATCATTTTTAAACGATTTACCAGTATTACTTGATGATATGCCTCTGAACATAAGACGCGATATGATATACCAAAACGACGGATGTCCCGCACATTACGCAAGATCTGTGCGTGATTATTTTGATGGTAATTTTCCAAATAGGTGGATAGGTAGAAATGGCCCAATATTGTGGCCCGCTCGCAGTCCTGACTTAACTCCAGTTGATTTTTTTGTCTGGGGTAGGCTAAAAGACTTAGATTATGGACATAACACATTTAAGACGCAAAATTGAAGCAGGATGTCTCATAATGAAAAATGAAATGAAAGTTGGAGTGACGACCACCGAGGTACGAAGGCGTGCTCGTGCTTGTGTCAGGACATTTTGAACACTTAAAACGTAATTAAGTAGTTAACAACATCATCTTACTAATTTTTTTTTAATTATCTTACTGTTTTGTACATGAAATAAACGCTATCTATCTGTTTAACTATCTTAGTAGGTTACTTAGTTACTCGTCGTTTATAAGTTCGTAATTATTCAGTTTAGTGACAATTAAAAATCTGACAAAAGTTGAACGTGTTTTTTAGACTAACACAATTTGTTTGTTGATCAATAATTCCCTTCTATCAAAAATTAAAGAGATGCACTAATCAAAAAGCAAGAAAACACTAATCTTTGTAGTTGTATAGCCAGGTACCATCGTAGTCGTATACAATTGCACTGTATGGAAGTGAGGTATCTTTTTTTGGAAATACCTTGTTTTTTTATTTATTTTTAGTTTTCTCGTTTTAAATGGCACATGCTTAGAAAGCCCGTAAATCAAAGAAGTTTATTAAGTATTTTTTACGCGTAAATCGCTGTTAATTTTTTTTTTGTAGACATGCAAAGTTGTAAAATTATCTAAAAAAAACTTTATCGTCATGTTTAAATAGGTTTTATTAATAATTGTAGCAGTAGAAGGTAATTGTTTGAATTGATTTTGAAGAACCAAGGTGTAGCAATGGCAAAGCACTAAAAAATCACTCAATACAAGCTATACAGGGTGTTAAATAAAAAAAACTGACAAACAGAGTGATTTTTCCAAAAATAAATAAATATGACAATATCTCAAAAACCGTGACACTTATAATAATAGTAAATGTGGTCAAAAATGTTCAGAATGACCCTAACTATCATCCCTTAAAACCCCTACACCCGACTGCCAAACACCCTGTATACGTTCCTAGTTTCAAATATAAATGCTTGTTGAACCAGACTTGTAAAAGTGGCCTTGCGGCCTACTTACAGAAATAAATTATTTCATTTCATAAAAATAATGACATGTGTTAGCCAAGAATATCCGAACAACAATGTCAATATTTTTACTATATAGTTGAAGAGTTAGCACTATGGTCTAAATGGGAATGTTGACGTTTTGACACTGTAGACTAAATAGGAATGTTGACGAGTTGACACTGTAGACTAGTTAGGAATGTTGACGAATTGGCACTGTAGTCTAATTACGAATGTAAACGAGTTGGAAGCGGACCCACGTAAGAAAGTGGACGAGATAGGGAAGTGACGATATAGGAATGCTGGCGAATCGGAACAGTAGACCATCTGCGAATGAGAATGACTTGAGAAGGTGACGAAATGGAACTATGGCCGAAGTCATCCTGAGCCACATACCTACCAACTCAAACTTACTTTATTGACCTGTAATTATTATTGTAAATAACGGCTATGGACTCAACTGTACAATATCTCACGTCGAATTGGGACTTCATATTTTTTTATAGATACTACTCATTAACAGAAGCTTCCTCACAAAACTTAAAGCCGCGGAAATGCTCGAAAAGCTAGAAAAATAATGTTAAAGTTTCGATACAAATTTGTATTTTAACACTATTTTGAACGCCATGACATTTCATTTAAACGTCATAGAGGAGACTCGGGCTCGTTCCGTTACGCGTGTTGATTTTGAGTATTTTATAGTGATAGTTATTTTGCGTAACTAAACATTTGATTGAATGACACAATGTTCCATCCATAGACTGTCACAGAACCAAATCAGTCAAACCTCGACTCCATTTGGTCTTGATTGCCCTACTCTAGAGTGTATATGAAAGCCCGGAGGCGCGGAGGGCGAGCTGCCCCCGCCCGCCGTAAGTGCGAGCACCGAGTGAGGCGGAGCGGCTGAGGCTGGTCGCCAAAGTCGACCAAAAAGCCGAAGCTGCAAAAGCGAGCGATGGTGCCGCACTTTCGCACTTTCTTACGCCTGGGCGAGGGGGTTGCTCATCCCGCAGCGCCGGAGCAGATCGGTTCCACAGTAGAATTCTTTTGCAATTCTCGAGTAATGAGACCCCCTAATACTCCTACATCCCACCGGGTCCCGAATGTTTGTTATGGCGTAGCTTTTCCTATGGTTTTCCGCATATTCTCGTTTTCAAAAATGCATTCTAGGCACTATTCTACATCCAAAAAAAAGTAGGTACTTATAATCGACGTCAGATATTGTACAGTACTTCCTTTTTATTATTATAGAACCACCCGTATATTCTCAGTTTCTTTCACTTACCATGTAAACTTTGACTTTTTCAGTGTTCTCATAATGCACTCTGTTTGGTGTTTTGTGCTAGCTAGATCCCCAGAATTATCTATAACAAAATGAGAGTGCGCCACTTTGTGATCTAGTGGCATCTGACAGACTATTCGTTTTTTGGCAACCTCAACAGAGAAGTCATTTCGTTTACATAATCGCTTTAACTGCTGATGATCCTCACTGAAAGGGTAAAATCAGAAACATCCATGAATTCAATACAAATAAGAATAGACTTAAACTTGTGTCCGGTTTGTATCGAAATAAGGGAAATTTCGAGGCAGCTACAAAACAAAACGTTTCAAGATGCCGGCTGTACGCGCTCGCCGAGACTCCCCGAGACAGGCCAAGAGCGAATGTCTACATACTGCTCACATCTTGCTCACCCTGTCTCTCTCGCTCTTGTTGTCTCCCCATATCCCGGTCGCGGTCGGTTTCGGAACAAGACTCTCGCCGAGAGGCTCTCGACGAGTGTGTTCAGCCGACATTAGAGAGCAAAATACGCTGGCAAAAAAACCCATGTGCTTTACGAGAACTATTTAGCTAATCCCTACTAGCACAATAGTGAAAAATAAAATGTTTTATATAACAATAAACCATCCTCAAAAACCCAAAAAGTCAAACTGAAGGCGGCGTCCTAATGGTTTTGTCCAGACCTGAAAGTATATAATTTGATCATGATTGATGAAGATATACATATATGTTTGCCCAGTAAAGTTCGACTTTTCTCCCATGAAAATAAATAATTAACCGCTTTGGATGTCAGTGGCTCATGTAACAAACAAAAAGTTATATGACAAATAATATGTATTGACATTTTCAATATAATTACAGGTCTAAATAAATCTGAACTTAGTTGTCAAACAGTGAATATACCTACTGAGCAAACAAAAATTCGTTTAGGTTCACTTTGTCCACATTCCCATTTCGTTCACATTCCTACTTCGTCCACAATCCCACTTCGTCAGCATTCCCTTTTCATCCATATTCCCATTTCGTCCTTTTCCCACTTCGTCCAAATTCTCATTTCGTCCACATTCTCATTTCGTCCACATTCCCTAATCGTCCACATTCTCATTTTGCCCACATTTCCCAGTCATCCATGTACCCGAAAAAAATACAACTGAATTAACTATATTTTAAAGTTTGCTACAGATGCAGGGCCCACCCTGTATATTCCTGTTGACATAATGTAAGTTACCATGAATAAGTAGTAAAATAAATACGTTTTTTGCTGACTATACTTGTTTAAGCCATCATTAATGTCTCGCGTCACTCCACCATCAGACCAGCTCTATGGTACGATATGGATGAAATGGGAATGTTGACTAAGTGGGAATGTTGATGAAGTGGGAATGTGAACAAAATGGGAAAATGGACGAGATGGGAATGTTGACAAAATAGGAAGTGGACGAGTTGGGAATTGATTGTGGACAAAATGGGTCTGTTGACAAACTAGGAAGTTGACAATATGAGAATGTGGATGAAGTGAACTTAAACGCAAAAATTGAACTTATATGGTGACAAACCTTTTTTTACCCCAACTGTAATATGCTGAATGTCAATTATTGTAAACAATTAAAAGATTACATGTCATTGTAACATTCTAAAAGACAACTACCAAGTTAGAGTTTAACGCTTTTGAGTATGGTACCATGATTGATATCAATTAGCTATACTGAGCCTAGCCAAAATGCGTTTGCTAACTTGCGTTTCTATTCTTCCGGTTTTTAAACCAATCGTGTCACTGGAGATTACGTGAATTTTCGAATGACGTGATCTACCAGTGACGTGATTGGTTTAAAAACCAATGCAACCACACACAATAGGGTTAATAAGCATTTAGTTGCAATAAATTTGTCAATGAAGTGTTTGTTAAATGCTTGGTGTACACAGTTTGTGGCATTTTAAAAGTCCAAACTGTTTATCTAAAGGGACCATAGCCTACAAGTCAGAATTGATAAGTCTAATATATTTAAAACTGTTATGAATACTGCAAATTCTTATTATTAATCAAAAGATTTCGTTAATTAATCCCTAACGTAATCAAGTTTTTAACATAAAAATGGATTTACAAGTAAAGATTAAATTTTAATGTCATTGACTAGACAGAATTATATAACCTTAATTTTTAATGTCATTGACTTAGGTTTTGAGTTGCACTTGGAATAAAGTTATGTAGGTGGGAAATAAGGCCTGAACTATTAAATAGGTATGCACACTGCAGTGTCTTCAACTTAAGTTTCAAACTGACTATAAACACACAGCTCTTCATCTAGATAGTTACATACATTAAATCATGCCTGTTTCCCAGAGGGTTAGGCATACACCACTTCATTCCATCTGCTACAATCCTGACAAATCTCTTTCAATGTAGATAGTTGTGAATTATGAATTCATAGCAAGTGAGTTAAGCATTGCGTCATGGCAGACAAAAGTGAACACAATTCACTGAAGAAGGAGCAGTCTATTTGGTTCTGATATGTTCAGCACTAAAGCACCAGGCACTGGCCATGTCAATTCATAATGGTTAATTAACTCCCCTGTAGTTATGAGAAATGTCAGATCTTTTAATGTCTACATAATTATGGCAACATTAGTCCCATTAAACTACAAATATGTGTGAATAACGTAAAAGTTTAAGATGGTTGTAAGGCTGAAAATTTCCAATAAATAATGCAGAAATTTCTCTCCCCTCGAACCTAGTCTGATTTTGTCAATTTGCAAACATGACGATATTTCCAAGAAAATATTTCTAAGGAAGAAACACAAAAACGCAATGTGCAGAACTAGTTTTTCTTTATACCTCACTACAACATATTTAAAAGTTAGACTTCAATTAGGGGTTGATAAACATTACAACTAAGAGCTAAATTTGTATGAGTAAGTTGCGACAGTAATCCTATTAAGAAATTAAATTCTATTGTTTTTATTACTTACCAAGTCACAGTAATGATCTTATGCATGAATGTCATCATTTTCCCCGTTTCAAATAGCAATGGCACTTCCATTACAACATATTTGTGCCCAGAGAATAAGTATAAAATAGCCTTCCATATCATTGCTTTCTGAATCCTGGGATGAGTGATTTTGTTAAGTTGACGCCTCTTTTCTATATCATCAAACACAAGCTCCCCTAACTTAGCTCTGTTAACATTCCCATCAGGGCTCAAAACAACATCTCCAAAGTATTCTTTCAATTCTTCCCAAGCCTTAGTCCCAGGTTCCAGAACTGCAAAATAAATAGTGTCCAAACAAAACTAGATGATTTATTAAATAACGGAGATAAAGTTATATATTAATAAATAACAATATACCTTTCCTAGCAACTTCATCGGCGTCAATTACGGCTACACCGCTTTCCCGGAAAATTGACAGCACTGTACTTTTGCCTGTTGCGAGACCTCCAGTAAGACCGACGATGAACATTGTTATTTTATTTTTTTTAAAACATGACAAGATTTAGTTCAATTACTTTATAATGTATAAGAGAATAAATTTAACAACAACAACCACAGATGTCAAGCGTCATTTTTTATTTATTATTGAAGTTTTGGGTACTAGGTCATCAGCTTAAAAATATTTTATTAAAACAAGTCACTTAAAACCACGGAATAGAAAAAACGGTCGAAGTGGCATGAGCTTCGCGTACCTACTTAATATCTATCAGAACCGTTGTCGCCAAAGTCGTAAAACAACTATTACGATAACTTGAATTGAAAATGGTTGGTTGAAGGATTTTATTTTATAAAAGAATACGCACCCTGATGCATTAACGTAATTTAAACTTTATTTCCATAAATCATTGTTCAAATTATATTACGCCTTTTCACGACTTGTGCCGTACGGATATAAAATTACAATTGTCTTACGGCCGAACCCTATATTTAAACCGCGGATAGATAAGGGATAAGGGAACCCTATATCCAAACCGCGGATAGATAAGGCTTAACTTCGGGTTGAAATTCGACATTTGCCCATACAAAATGTGTCAAATTTTAATCCGAAGTAAGGCTATCTGTCCGCGGTTTGAATATAGGGTTCGACCGTTACAAAGTGCTGCTATCTAGCGTTCAGTATCTGAACAACAGCGCATCAACGACCAACGATCAAAAGTTCGGTTATTCGACAACACATGGCTTTTAGGGATTTACCAACTCATTGTACTTCTTACGTCGATAAAATATAGTAATCACGAAAGCGAGCGGGCCACACTTGCAATTGTAATGCGTATAGTCACGCAGACTGACCTAAGCTATTTAGAAAAGGTGATATTTTTTACTATTTCTTGGAGTCGGATCATTGTGTTTTAAGTACATTAATAAGCTTTGCTTTGCTGCCTAGCCAACAAGGCACTCGTGCATTAATTTTCATACAACGATAACGCCTAGTAGGGAAATAAATAAATAGATTGTAGTTAAAACAAATTTTACGACGCAACACAATGTTATATATGTTTGGTTATTAAATTAACTATGTTCAATATTCGATAGCTACCACATGTATAAAAATATGAACCATCAAAAAAAACATCATAGAATTCGGTCTTTACTTTATTAATCAGAGCAACTTACAAATGCTTAAAGTAACGAAAAGATCGACCGTAATAAGAATAACTCGACCCGTAAACATAAACATAAACCGTAATGGCGATCCAGTTAAAACAATACTATAAAATGACGAAAGCAATATTGTTGTACCGCGCCAGAATAGAGGCCCTGAATATTGTACAAATTAAATATTGATAATAATATCGACAACACCCTCTCTCTCAACGAGTAAGCGCGTTCGTTCCGAATTGTGTGGAACATTCGGGATTATTAAATTAAATTCTATCAAGGGTATAAATCAACCTTACGCCATTGACATAACGTTCATTTTTGTATTGTACTATATATAATAATGTCTTGCGAAAAACATAAAAAAGGAAAAACATTGAAGTAAATATAATCTGGCAAACGAAACTTGTCCCAGAGAAACTGCGGCAATTTCCAAAAACCTGCTTTTGATGCGGCTATCGTTTTTACACTCCAAAATAGAGCAATAAAGCATGCTTCTCGATTTATTTCGTTTTTCAGAAATATTACTAACACAACCGTCCAAGGGCGGATCCAGCTTTGGCGCCAGGAGGGGGTCACATAGTCGTGGTCAAGAACTTATAATTTAATCTTGATAACAATAGATACAAGTAAAATGGTCCACCTGTCCAGGGGACACGCTCGGAGAAAAGGACAGAGGTATATAACTATATAGCTCTGTCCTATTCTCTGAGCGTAAACAGAACTGCATCGTTATGTCATGATAACCCCCCATTTCTTGCTACAACTGGCGACCATCATGTCACCATGGGCGTAAATTAGCCTGCCAAATCCAAAATCTCTTAAAGTTAGTCTATGGAATTGAGCTAAAAGAGAGGTAAAAGCTAGGTGTCAAACGGAACGGATACATAGATAAAGGAAGAGAATGGATGTGACACTTGACATATACAAATAATCAGTTATGTAAATACTATGCATTCCGACATCGAACACTCAAAAATAATGTTATCTCTTTTTAACTTAGTTCTATGTCCCTAAGTAAAAAGAGATGACATTACGTCAGCCAGTGCAATAATGGCAACATTTATAATTTGACGTTCATACAAATATCTAACGTGCCTAAAGTCAGCCATGTGCAATTAGCTTGTCATAAGTATCAAGTATCTAATGTGTCCGTGCCGAATTCACTTAAAAAATGATTAATATCTTGTTGTCCGTATTATATATTGCCAAAAGTTACACATGGATTGAAAGAGAAACTTCATCGCGTTGATGATGTTTAGCCTAATAACTAAATTATTACCTTATCATCTAAATTGTGGAAATGGCCACGTGATCGTCTAATGTCTAGGAGCCTACGTTGTGAACCTACTTTAGGGTCAATTTCAACAATGCACGATTTTATGCCAACTTTGGTGGCGAAATGAAAATGGAATTTCTTTAAGATTTTATTTACTGATAATTTGCTAATTTATTTTTTGATGTAAAAAATATTTTAAAACAGAATTTATTATGGGATGTTGTTATCTGCAAAACTTTAGAATATATAATAAATTAAATAATTTAAGCTGACCATGGAAATTGGTACCTGCCACCTGAATTGTAATGACGTGTCACCCGAATTTAAACGCCACCAAACTTAGTTATTTTTAACTTATCTTTATTTTGCATATAATCAACTACTTACATTTTAGTGATATAACATTATAAGTTGGTCGGAACAGAATCTAGACATTAGTTTTTGTTTTAATTGAACAAGTGCATAATAGAAATGAAACGAGCGTGTACCTAATCAACTCGTTTATTTATCACAAATTAAATTCAAAACATGATATATAAGGAACCCCATACTTACATGTAATAACATAAACATAAAACCTTCTAAAAATATTGTGAATAATCGACAAATAATAGGAACTATACGTAGGGTAACTGCACCTATATAGGACAGTACTCCAGTTACGATTAATCCGTTAAACTATTCGCAATACAATTAAGTAGATTTTTTGAAATATATTGTTTATCACTAGAGCACTGTTCACCGATGATATGTTTTTTTTAATATTTACATAAAATCTAATAAGATTCGGGGAGCTTTTTACAGTCGCGTAGGACAAATTTGGATAAAATATTCGATAGCAGTGCAGTAGCTTTGATTACTGAATCGAGTTATCAATAAGTTTGTATTTGGCAGTGAATTGGAACTTGGCAGTGAGCTTTGATCCGAAGATTGCAACGCTTTTGTTTTCGCTTTTTGTCTTAACATGTAGGCTGTCCAATTGCGTCTATTACCCTTCCAAATTTTATTTTGTTCTTGTGGAGGCTGTTCATGTAATGGCAATATATTTTCTCCCTTTTTTAATACTACCGTTTCGTTTTTTTTTCTTTAATTCTTTTATTAAAACTGGATCATTGTATATTTGTTTTTTTAGCTTTCGTTTAGCAATTCAACAACATTTCTACCTTAGATTACTTCTTTGTACGCGGCATTCTAGACAAGAAATTATTCTGATTAATACCGCGAAACCAAATCAACTTGTATGCTTCGTATATAATTATAAGCCCTTTATTTTTTTTGAAATCAGTTAAAAAGGTAGGCAGGTGTTGAAAACTTGTTAATATCGAAAATTCCATTGTAATAACTAATAGTATCCCTGAATAAATTCAATTAAACTAATTGTACCACATATCAATCTCAAAATCTCATATTTATTGTTCATAAGTGGAGCACTTTCCATAATAGATGCATTAGGAAAATGTTTTGAGTGAAGTCTTTAACAATAACTAGTAACCCCACAAGGGAAAACGGCGAGAGATGCTTTTGTAGTTTACAGAACTGTAATAGAATTTAGGATTAATCGCAAAAATCTTCAATTAACAATTCAGGTGGCTCAAAATAAGGCAAAAAAACGCTTTGTCCACTTAAATTTGCACCACTGAAATTGGGATTATATTGAAATTTAACCAATAATCCTTGTTTCACAATTTTAAAACATATATTATAGGAAAAATACATCAATACGTAATCCTAGACGTTCATCATTTAATGATAATCTTATCAGTATCTGTAAATGAGCCACCATAATTGGAAAAAATTTGACCCCATGCTGGAGCAGATTAGTATTTACGTGTTTTACTAGTGCTCGCAGCGACGTAACACACTACAGCTTACGTCGAACGTCAGATCGCGACTAATGTAAAAGGTACGGGAGGGGGCGTTGAACACTAAAGCGTTACTAGTGAAATTATAACGGTTTTAAATTTGCCCACCGGAATTAGTTCTCTCGCGCGGACAAAATGTAGGCATCGATTAGGTACCTACTTACTTAAATAATATAAAAAAATAATCTGTGTATGCTAGTAATATTGAGATGTATTGTCCAGTTTTATTATCTAATAATAAAAAAGCGCAAACATAAACCCAATCCACAGTACGATTTTCTTTACTTACTAACCCAGCTCTAGGACGCGCCACCAAGTCTTGGTATTGGCGATTTAAATATTTTTTTGAACAATGTAAACATTATACTTTCAGTTAATTTTACCTTGTACCAGTGGGGAATAATGAGCTTTATGATGTAAAAAGTAAACTTCATTATATTTATCATATATCACATCGATTTTCACCCCAGATACAAAAAAAAACACGCTCAGAAATATACCCTTTAGTAACCTAAGTACATACATACATACATAACATCACGCCTTAATTCCCAGAGTGGGGTAGGCAGAGCTATAGAAATACCAACAAATCTAAAAAGACTTGTTGATAATTCTATAACCACATTTTGCAGAAGTAGGCTAAGATGTTTACCAGTGTATTAGTGACAGGTTGCAAGCCCATCGCCTAACAGCACTACAAGCCCTTATTCCCTTAGTCGCTTCTTACGACATCCACGGGAAGACATGGAGTGGCACTATTCTAACCCGGCGGCAACCACATGGGACTACTTAACCTAAGTACTTTAATAAAATAAGAGAATGATATAACCAGTTCTAAAGTAACATATTTCTCTACTCTAGATTAATAACAACAACTTCTACTAAATAAACTAGCAGATTTATACTAGGTACTGTTAATTAAGAAATAAACATTCTAAAGGTACTTAACAACGATTGTGGATAAAAGGTTTAAGCAGTAGGTACATAGAACCTGTTAATTAAGAGAACTGAAATTAAGGTTTAACTACTTTATCATACACCTATAAAATATGTTACAAATTAAACCTGATATAACTTTTATTCAAATGACTTGAGACAATTGACTGAGATTACTAATAAAATACTTTAAATATAAATGAAATGATTAAGACTAACACTGGGCTTAATCTAGGATATTTACTTCTTCTAATAATGATAAAATTATATTATATGTATATCAGTGGTAAAAGGTAGGCATCTCCCCGACTGTTACCTCCCAGTACTTCCGGTCATAGCTATGCAGGTCCTCCACCAATATTCTACTAAATACTAATTTTATATATATGACTTGTATTTGAATATTCTATAAAGTTAATAGTTCTTTGTAAATCCTTACATATTAGTGGTAAAGGGTGGACACCTCCCCGCCCAACCGGTACTTAGCCATTACTATGAAGTTCCCCAACTAATATTCTACCAAAATACTAATTTTATATATTTATAACTCTTACTTGAGTATTCTAGTAAGTTAAGTATTTTAAGTATTCCAGGAATAGTTCTTTGTTGAATCTATTTCTTATATAACACCAAAATTAAGTGTTATTTTAAAAACCAAACAACTCTATATTATAATTGAAGCTACCAACATTTCCAAAAGGATCTCCAAAAGAAGAAACCTTGAAACAAACTCTTGGATCAAACTCCTTACAAATAAGAAAATATCTTCATTTCTCAAATTGAAGATTAGATCATACAAAACAGATATTTTATCTAAAATAATGAATAGAATAATATGATAAATATTTTTCTGGGCCAATTGAAATCTGAACCAACAGAAAATATAATTTAATAAAATTGAATGCACTCTGCACCATCTCCATGTTAAGTTTAGTTAAGTCGACGCAGAGGATAATTACGATGCGCACTGTTATTAATTAACCTACCTAGATGAAAAAGTATTGGTTACTTAACTGTTTAGTTATTTGTTCTAATAATTGTAACCACTCTAACTTAACTTATAGTCTTAATATACACACTACAACTTAGAACCTTATCTTAATAACATAAGTAATCCTATAAATTAATACGCATGATAATTGTAACCACTCACTTAACTTATAGACTTAATATACACTCTGCAACTTAGAACCTTATATTAATATTGTAAGTATACCTACTTATAAATTAATACGCATGGTTCCGCAAAAGATCATACACTCTTATCCTAATAAATTGTTTTCCTAGTTAGTTGTGACTACGTTTATAAATATTCCCTATACCACAGATTCGCAACTCGTCAACTCTCTTATAACTATGAGCTTTCCTAGACAAAACATAAGTTTTAAAATATTTTTTACTTTATTGGAATATTTTTAGTTTAATCCGCAAGATAAATAAATTTTGCTTCCTAAGTAATAGTTTTAAATTATATTTTATTCGCTAACCTTTGTTTATTAAAATGCCTACAAAATCAACCATACTGCACAACGAAAGTGACAATTGAAAATTAACCCATACACTTTATATACCTAGCTAAGCACATTGCGTTTTTATGATCCTCTCCCGGTTTAGGGAGAGAACTACTAACTACCTAATGAACCCTAAAAACCCTAAACACCCTATTCGGCTACTGTTTTAAATAAAAACTAAGAGACTATTTCATAGCTCTTACATTTTACAGTAAATTGTGTGGGTGTGTGATTTCAGAAAATCTCGGTGTAAAGATACCCTGCTAGACCAACTAGACCTAACATAACAACGATTTCGGAAACTAGGTCTCCTGTGTGTGGTCCTAAGACTTTTTCACCGGCTAGGTAGTGCAAGCTAGCCTCAAGTTGGCTTCCAAGTCGGATAAATACCTAAGATCGATATATAAATATATGTATAGATAAGGGGACAGACGTCAAAATATACACTATAAGTCGTCTCTACTGCCTAGGCTCGGATCCACTACGTGGGGCCCTATAGAGCAAACTTACAGTTAATAGCCAACGTCAGCTGACATAGGTTCAAACGACGGAACACTCCTAAATAAGGGTGTAATTTATCTATACTGTAACACTAACAAAAATTAAAGCCCATTCCAGGGATGCTTGGATATATGCCAGGTTCAAATACATAAACAAAAAGTCCTGGCAAGCTACCCTTAGTGCGTAAAAAATAAACTAGTTTCGCGTGTAAAACAAACAAGCGCAAACGTGCAAAATGATAGAAAAAAAATAGTGGCAGCTGCACTTTTCAAGATTCGTTTTTAATTGATTTATATGAAATTTTGGATTAATTGCTGTTCCTAGACCTTAACCATTAACCATATTATAAGGATAGTGATTTTGTGCTTGTTTTCTATAAAATAACAGTTAAAATAGGGTGGACGCGAATTGCTACACCAATTCAAAACCACCAATCACCAATTCACCAATTTAAATGCGTCTGCACTGGACTCGGTCTGGCCCAACTGCCTCCAAGTTGGAATTTTATTATCACACAATAAAATATGAAAAACAAGATCCCTTTTATACATTTTTTACCACATTATTTACATGCATATTGTAATGGCCAATTTGTGTCCACATTACCACGATTATAGAAAAAGATACAGATGACTAAAATTTACTTGGACGCAAACTGTATCTATAGTAGAGACCATAAAACAGATCGTGTCCACCCTATAATGAGAATATTGCAATTGTCCTAACCAAATATATTTAGTTGGTTTATTTGAAATTTAGAATCAATTGTTATGTCTAGACCTAAATTTTGGTACTTGGGCGATTTCCAAAAAAAAGTGTACATCGTTAAAGACAAAATTAAGAAAATATAACTTTGTCCTTCACGATTTACACTTTTTTTGGAAAACGCCCATTTGTGGTTGAATTTTATAACTTACAGCTAAAAGAAAGTGGACGCAATCTGCTACATACAATTTTTAAACCGAGCACTTTGCGTCCAGGCTGGTCCAGCTATCTACAAGTGGTTTGTTCATTATTATACGTTAAAATATGTTTTTAAGCTATTCATTTTAACATTATTTATATGCATATTATGATGACAGGCAAATTTTGGTCTTCGTTTGGTGGGCTAGTCCACCAAATAAAGGAAACTCAGTGGAAAAAACTAGTATAAGCGAATTTTGCCATAGTTATAGGCAATGGTGTTTTAAACCACATACTAAAAGTACTGGTGGGTGGGGGTGAAGCTAAAGTGGGGAGGGGGGTGTAAAGGTCCCTTTTTCTAGTTTTTAGCAAAAAACTCGTAAACTGTGGCCTATAGCTAAAAATGGTCTGAAACACAAATAATTTACGTTAAATTGTCTACAAAAAAAAGTTACACATTTTTTCTCTGGGATCAGTATTTAATGAGATATGGAGGGAAGTAGATGACCAATAAAGAAATAAACACATTTATTTTTAAGTACGTATAATCCTAGGGACAAAATTCCTAATTATCTTCTAAATCTAAAATATTAGCATAATCATCGTCATCAGCAGTGTCTTCGGTGGGAGCTCCCTTAGTGCATGAGCCGGAGCATACACCGCAGACACTGGAGCAGGGAATTCCAGCTTTCCGGCAGCCACATCGCATCCCACACCCCGTCTTACACCGGCAGAATATGGTTTTGAGAATTGAGTCAGGTGCCACTGGGTCGTTGGTTGTCACTGGCTTTAGGATGCCATCATCTCCTCTGCCCCATCCCCATTGAGTTGGTTGTAGGGGGTTGCCGAGCCATTGTTGTATCTGTAATACCTAGTAATAAGGTTAATGTAAGTTTAGGTTATATAGATATATGCATTTTAAAAACAAAATAATACACTACTTGTGTAATTAAAGATACCTGTAGATAAACTATGAACGAGTACTGCTTCGAAGCTCCTCTAGTAGGAGGAAGAGTGGCCAGATATGATTTTGGTCGCATCGATGCTCTTAAAAAAACCGAGTAGCGGTATTTGTTGAGGTTTTGTACCTCGATAGGTGCTTGGTAAATCGACAAAAACAGCTTCTCGTCGGCCTGTTCAATACGTTCTGGTGACGAGGGCCCACTGAAAATATCGGATATCTTTTGATCAGGTCTTTTTTAGCAGTGAACAATTTCACCATTCCCACTTTGCTTTTGCCATGGATCGCGGGTGGGTGGGATGAGGTGGTGTCACATCCGGAGAAGCTGTGGAGAAGGAGAATTGTCTTTGCAAATGGAAGCTGTTGAAGTTGTTGCACTGAAAATAATTTGTCCTCAACCTTCCCACGCCCTGGCTTCAAAAACAACACGTTGATATGTGGTGGGGGTGGGGCCAATCCTATGAGGAGGACTATCAAGTCGACATCCTCCCCAATAACAACAGTTGGATGTAAGGCAGCTTTCTCCAACCCGCACCTGACAATAGTGCCATCAGCATCTCTTGTTGCAATGGTTGTTTTAATTCCTGCTACTGTCATCTTCTCGGTAAGGAACTGAATCAGCCTTGTTTTATTGTTTTCATTAGCGAATAAATGCTCCTGTTGAACGGTGATGATTGTATGCTCGTTAAAATTGATGTCGACCGAAGTTTTCGTCAGACCACGTCGCTTCAGCTCTGCTCGTTTAGTACTGTCGACATCACCATAACCATCAAAAATCACTATACAATTTGGACCGTAATGTTTCTGTACATAAGTAATATACTATATTTTACATTATTTGTGGTTCAGACCATTTTTAGCTATAGGCCACAGTTTGGAGTTTTTTTCAAAAAACTAAAATAAGGGACTTTTACACTCCGCTCTCCCCGTTAGCTTCAGCCCCACCCATCAGTACTTTTAGTATCTTGTTTAAAACCCCATACCTTACAACTATGCCAAAATTCGCTTTTACACGAGTTTTTTTCCCCCGACAGACAAATTTTGGTCCTCGTTTGGTGGGCTAAAATAAATTGATCATCTGTGGGGTGCCTAAGTGAACAGTGATTTGGACATATTAGTGTCATGTCAACTGCCTGTCCAAAATAAAGTAATAATAATAAAAACATCCCTCCCCCGCAGACGAACGCGGGGAACATTTTCCATTCGTGACGGAAAACATGTTTCTGTGTTTGTAAACTAAATTCATTTTTGGCCACACCTTTCTGTTCGAAAAACATGTTAGATGTCAAAGTCAGCACTAGTTGAATCCAGCTTTACAGTAGTAGTCTAGTAGTCTTTGGGCCAAACAAAACAATAGCATGCGTAAGATGGAGCGTACCTCATGATAGAAAAACTACTATAGAACTGTCACTTGGATTAGTTCATTTCATTCATTTTGTGAATCGTATTTGATTATATTAGACAGTAGAACACTTACGAAATTATTTGTATCCTTTAACGTAATAGATTTGTTTGAAATTAAGATACAGTCGTGTGTTACTTATTATTACAGGTTAAAACATATTCGATCGATGAAAATCCTTTGTGTGAATGTTGCGCTTTGTTCTCGTAGTAGTTATTTTTACATTGGTGCAACAAAGTTGAGAATATGTAGATGATAGTAAATGACCCCTCTCATATGTAAAATTAGGCGTAGTAAATAACAATAGTGATTAAGAATAAAATTAAAATGGCTCACTTCAATCGACGCGATACATATAGGACATTGAACAACGAAATTTCTCAGTTTCCATATTCGTCAGACTCTAGTAACGTTACACCTATGATGCTCACCCTGGACCATGAACACGAAGATGCCACCAACGTTATCATCCACAAAGTTCCCAAAAACAAAGGTTAGTCCCAGCAATCAAGTCTATTGGTGTTTTGCCTCTATAACAGTTCTATGATTCCTTTATTTCCATGATTACATGTAGGATACCAATATGATCATACTCTTTTTTTGTTGTTTCCTTATTGACCTGGAGAAGGAGGAGTTTTTTGTGACCACATGTTATGTTACATGATAATTATTATGTTGTTTCTATTTTTTAGGAGGATGGACCCATATAGAAGATCTAGATTCTTTTTTTACCAGGATGTATCATTATTACATAAGAGGAGGATTTTATCCAATGATTATGTCAGATTTATTTTACCTTGTGCAGTTTATTTTTATCATATGGTTTTCCACATTTCTGGTACACTGCGTCAATTACCCGGTGTTATTCAGAAACAACCCAAGCGCAAACAGAAGTGAGAAACTCAGTCTAAGTGATGTGATCTACTCTTCTCCTGAATGTGTCAGCCACATATCATGGCAATGGTAAGATTTACTTTTATTACTTTATTAATTTATATGTGTGAAAAAAAAGGAATTCTTTAAAAACTTTTTTTTTTCTTAACCTGCCAATTTGCTTCCTGCATTGGCTTAGGTAAGTATAGATGAATTATTGAGAACATGGAATTGCATTTGTAGTGGTTGTACCGTTTGCAACAAAAGGAGAATAATATTCTCTTAATTTAATAAAATTACATACCCTTAACAAATGGAATAAGGCAGTAGTCCTCTGTTTTTTGCTTTTAGTCGCTAACATGTTCTTCATCTGAGCTGTCACAAGTATTGATAATAAGATTGTTTGAAATTCGATCCATTTCCCCTTCCTGACATCAATATTTATTTTCTTCACTTTCGACATGGCAACAAATATTTTCCCAGTCCTCAGCAGTAATAGTATTCATTCCTTCAGTTGCTAAACTCATAATGCCTTGTATGTTTAAAGAAACGTTTCTTTTCGCAACATATCCTTTTACCATGGACCAAATATTTTCGATCGGATTGAATGTCGGGTGATACAGTGGCAATCGTAAAACGGAGTGGCCATGTTCTTTTAAAATTGTATCTATTTGGTACTTACGAAACCGCTCTTTATTTTGTTTAATTAAATCATACAAACTGGTTTTGTACATCAACGGGCTATATGAAATGTTGTGTTCTGTCAACCAATCCATAATTTCTTGTTTATGAGAATTCGACGATGGAGCACGACTCATAAGTTTGTTGTGATAGGACGCATTATCTACGGTAAGTACACTATTCGGTTTAAGGTTCGGTATTAATTTTTCTTTTAACCATTTTTCGTAGTTGACAAAGTTCATCTGGTCATGGTAATCTCCCGTTTTTTGGTTTGCTTTAAACATTAACAAAGCGTTTTGAATAAAACCATCTTTTCCTCCTGCGTGCACTATTATTAACCGCAGGCCTGTACTGATTTGTTTTTTTACACCAAATTCTGTTCCATCGGTCCAAGCCTCTCCGGACACATGTGAAATGTGGATGTAGGTTTCGTCAGTATAAACTAGTGGTCTATCTTTAGACCGATATTCCGCAATTTTGGTAAGGTAATTTATTCTTAGCAGTCGTATGTTGTGTCTTTCCATTAATATTTTTCGGTTGTCCTTGGTCTTTTTCCATTTAAATCCTAATTTTTGTATTTGTTTTCGTAAGGTGGAAATGCCAATTTTGTAATCTATATCGGATTTTAACACAGAGTGGAGTGCCTTTAAGGTTGGAAATTGCTTATGGGACAGATGAAAATTGTATATAGTTCTCCGGATGACTTCCTGATCAAAATCGTCTACTGATGATGATGGACAAGTACGTAACTTTTTATTTCTCGGGGAGGTGAATTTCTTTGTTGATGCGAATTTCTCACTATTGCTCTCAGACACAATGTTATAAACAGTAGAGTCAAACACCTGTAGCTTTTTCAACTAACTGGACAGCCGTGTAAGGGGAATTAATTTTTTTGTCAGTTAAGTTCAAAATATTTATGACAGTTAAAAATAATTTGCTTCGGACCAAAATTACTCACTGCCATATTTTTTGAAAATTATGTAACTTACACTTAGTCGTCCCGGCTGACACAAAATGATTCTGATAATTGTGAGAATACAATAAAATCAGACGTAAAAATATATGCACAACGAAAATAATATTCACAATTAGACACTGACATTATTTTGGTATTTACTTCTTCAATATATAACAAACCTCTGTTATGCTGATAGTACGAGAAAAAAATACGAGCATTCACACGTGTGACACGTGTCTGAAGGCTAAGCACGCTCTGTAGAACCCTGCTTAAATGCGGAACAATTAAGTTTGCGCTTCTTGTAGTAGAATTGGATATACCTCATACATAAAGCAATTGCCAAAGTTATTCGTCGCTTTCGCGTCATTGAAGATAGGCGATCTTCTGATGTTGGTACTCAGGGTTCCACCAGGGTATCTTCTTGGTTAGTACCCTTTTTTCCAGGCAGTTATTGGTCCAAGCAGTGTTTATCACCCGCATTATGTTGTCCGCTTCAAATTCAATATCTACAATAGAATTCAGCTTACCTTTCGGATCCCCTTGGACTACTTTTAGGTTACGTTTGAAGGATGACCAATCGGTGTTCCTAGGCATCCACGACCTTCACGCTCATCCCCGCAATATTTCCCTCGCTGATGAGGGAGCGTGGCTCACCACGCGAATGACGTCTGTCACTGCAACTGATGTGCAGGGCGCCTCCTACAATGTTCTCGAAGTAGGAGGCGTCTTATCACCACCCCCTGTATGGCCGCCATGTGACACCCCAATATTACTTGGGCAGGGAAGGGCGCTGGTATCACTTGCTTGGGCTTCCCTGTTCTTCCTTGTTCCTGCTCCCTTTCTTCACACTCCCTTCCGACTGGAAGCTTGCAAGGGGTGGTTTCGGGGAGACTAGATTTAGAGGAGTAGGGAACCCCCTCTCTGTAACCTGCCTCCGACACGCCGTCGACCCTTCGAGCACCTACGCCGATCGCTTCCTTGGTAGGGAGGCCAGCGAGTCCTTTCAACAGCCCCAAGGGGAGGGGTCGGCTCATGCCTTGGGGTGTTCGGTTTCGCTTTGGCGATATCCCTTACTGGCGCTAAGCACATCAGCCCTTACGGGCCCACGTACTCCACTGTTCCCGGATCCTGCGTCTCTGTCTGCGACAGGTCGGCGTCTCACCTAACAGTCAGTCTTTAAGCTGTGCGCCTTTGCCTCATTCCTTGCGGAGGGTTTAGCTTTCGTCGATTTTGGTTTTCTGGATACATATATTATACAATTTCGTCCAACTCTAACCGATCGGTAATCCTCCACAATCCCAGAATATTATGGCCATAACTGAACTTCTTAGGATGAGGTGTTCCTTTAACCCACTGCAGCTGAGGTGACTTTTTTAAAACATTCTACAGAGGTCTGTCAGAAGTCATTTTTGATAAAATATAGAAAAATACTAATGGGTCAATGATAAGTATTCTTTATTTAGTGTATAGCATGATCATTCAATTTTTCATGTGGAATTTACAGTTAACATGTTTAAGGGCTTTTATTCAAGTAAAAAAAACTAATTTACTTGAATAAGGTAAAAAAAATAGGAACTTTTAACATACGTTAACTTATAATGCCCCGAGTCTTTAGAAGAAATTACTGAGCGACACAGAGCTATTTCACGCTATAATGCGTTTTTTTTTCGGCGGTGTCCGATAGATGTCATGTCATGTCAAGTACCAAAAGAAGGGTTAGTTGTTTGAGCTATTGATAGACCTTCACTTGACCATCTTCCTCCTTTCCTGTGAAGTAGCTTTGACAAGTGACCTGGTCCAGGTTCGTCTACGATGCTCTCCCTTCGACGCTTAAATTCAATTGACCACATTTGAATTGAAGACAATGAGTGAGCAGACACATGGTAAACATAATTAATTTATTATTTTATTGTATTTAGATTTTTTATCCTATTTGGTCAAGAATTTAATTACGGTTCGGTGCTCTAACTTAATTAAAATTGCAAAATCGCCGATGGTGATCACATTTGGTAGGCAATTGCAGAAAAACAAAACAACGTATCTGCGTATCTGTTTGTATTTCACTTTTTTTAAATTGGATTGTACCGTTTATATACATTGCAATCTTCAAGACCATTATTGGAGCCTTATTAAGCAAAATTATTGCAATTTCGTTATTATTACTAGACTACTCAGAAAGGAGGGTAAGTATAGTCTGTACTTTTAGGTAGGTATTTAAAAAAGTGTAAACAAACCAAACCACGTGGCTCTGCTCATCAACCAATCCAAGCTGTTTGGTCGAGCTTTGACGTATCAGTGTTCTGCTCCTATTGGCTGACAAACTGTCATCTGTCAATGTCACGTGGTTTTTTTGTTTACACTTTTTTAAATACCTAAAAGTACAGACTATAGTTCGGTACTGTTTTAACCTGCGTATCTGTGTGTCAGTCTGTGACATCCTTAAATCCCAAACGGATAAAGCGATTTGGACGCAGTTTATTAATTGAAAGCTAATTTAATCGGGAAGGTTCTTAGCTAGGTTTTATAAAATAGGTTGGGCCGTTTAAGAGATATCAGCTTTAACGGTAGGTGTCGTCATGCTATCGATAGTTTTTATCAATTGAATGGTTTCTGTGTGAACTCATGGAGGCTAAACGCAATGACCCATGGAGCTCATACAAGCTTATTTAAAACCTCCTCGGCGCTGATGCAGCCCCTGCAGGGTGGGCGGGTTTTCAAAACTTGCTTTTGGTCAGACTTTGTTTTGACAGTTTGCAAAGTGAAATAAATATCTTAACCTTAGTTTTATTGATCATGTTTGTTTCCTATTTCAGGTGGTGTCTCATCATTTTATGTTCACTTATTTGGCTACTGAGATTAGTTTTATCAGTATACCATTTATATTATGCATATGACACAAAACTCTTTTACAATAATGCACTGAAAATAAATGATGTAAGTGAAACAATTAAATTACCCATTGCAATGGAATAAGTTCGCAATAATTGTAATATAATGAGTAACAAAGCGGTTGTTTCATTGTACAGAGTGATCTAGTGTGGGTCAGCTGGACCACGGTTCAGGATCGGGTGCGAGAGGCGCAGCCCGAGCACCACATGTGTGTGCACAAACAGGAAATCAATGAGTTAGATATATATCATCGAATCCTCAGGTAACGGAAATTTTATTATTACATTATTTAAACTATTGCATTTAACACTAGTGATATTTATTAAACCACTAGCAAAAATTTTGACTTTCCCGGTGGTTTTTACTTTTTTTTCTTTCATAAGAACCTTCTCCTGACGATAATGAACACAACAAAAAAAGAATTAGCGAAATCGGCCAGCCGTTCATGCGTGATGCCGTGACCAAAGTAAATAGGGATTATTTTATATATATATAGATGTACGCTTCGTGAATACCTAAAGTTTAATGAAAATAAAAGAAATGTTTTTTTTTGTGAGTATTTGTTATTTATGAAAAACTAGCTGTCCGTCCTCGTTGTCGCCCGGGTGAGTTTTTTCTTTCATACAAAACTAGTGACAAATCGCCTGGAGTTTTTTTTTCATACATACCTTGTCAAGACATTTACAAACAAAAAAAGAAACAAATCGGTCGAGCCATTCTAGAGTATTTGCGAGTCTAAAGCACGGCAATTGATTTTGATATAGGTAGATATATATTGTAAAGATCGTTTACTTGGTTTAAATTACTTTGTGAGGATAATGGCTGTAATGAAAGTATGACGTGGTCCGCAAGTTATATTTAAATAGATTCCGGTTCATTACAGCCAAATATCATAATGCCCTTTTACATATTTTACTAAATCTCAAATTGTCTTAGTACCAAAATGCCTTAATTCCCAAATTGACAAATTTTCAATACAATAAAATGTCATAATAACATTTACACATCACATCCGATATCCAAATTGTATAGTTGGTAAAATGAACAAATACTTCAAATACCGAATTATTATTAAGACTGAAAGTGAAAATGCATTAGTTTCAAAATTACCAAAATTCAAAAATGCCTTATGTTGAAGGCACAAAGATCAAAATGACACTGTCTCAATACCTAAAATTTTAACCACGCAGTATTTTTAGTGTTACTTATGTATAAATGTAAATAATTAATTCAGTTTATCACAGTTGGTTTAGCAATTTATAACTACTTTGCTTATAAACGATCAAACAAAATCTGTCCTTATGAGCAGGAGCCTATACCACAAAACTTTACAAGCGTAATTTAACGTAATTTTAACAAATTTATCAAGTTTTACTATGGAAAAACTACAATTTTGTATAATTGTACACTTGTAAAGTTTTGTGGTATAGGGGTCGAGAATTCTAGAGTTCCATACTCGAACCTCAATAGTAAAAAAACGAAACTTGGGATGCCGTTGATAATTTATTTAATTACTCATTGGTTAAAAACTGTAAACTCCAATATAATTTTAAATATTTTCCATAGATACCGAGTTTTAGATATTTTGATAATGTGATGTTTTTGTGTCTAGTTAATTTACCTAAGTTTTAGACATTTTGGGAAATGGTATAACTGAAAATTCATCAAAACATGATCAAGTCATGTTTTAGACATTTTGGGAAATGGTAGAATTGAAAATTTATCAAAACGAGATAGAGTCTAAATGAATTATAGTCATATTAAGAATACGGTAATTAAAGAAGTAGGCGTGAGTCATTTCGATCTTTAGACATTATGCGAATAATTTGTTTTGACATTTTGATATTCTAGGAGCACGTTATTATGATATTTGGCTGTAACGAACCGGAATCAGTAAATAGATGTATATTTGCTGCTTTACTGAAGTAAACATTTTCATAAATGCATTTGTATATGCGAGGTAGTTTTAGCTGTATTTGATAATCTACTTGTCCACATTTTCTATTGATTTGACACTTTGTTAAGATCGTTTACTTGGTTTAAATTACTTTGTGAAGATAATGGCTTCAATGAAAGTATGAAGTCGTACATCTAAATAAATGTATATTTGCTACTATACTGAAGTATTTTTTTTTTATAAATGTATTTGTACAATCGAAGACATTGTTAACTGTACATTTACAATCGAACATAAACCTTATAGCAACGTATTAAAGTCTATGGGTGGTCAGTTAACAGTGTCTTCGTTTGTACATGATAGGTACTGCTAGGTGTATTTGATAATCTACTTGTGCAATGTTCTATTGTGGTTGACACTTTATTTTTGAGCACTTCACATGCGACTATCTATTCTATCTTGTGTTTGCTGCTGCTGCAAATTGCTGTGCGAGGTGCTGTCGTTACTAATATTATCCAAGTTTGGTTACTAGCGTTTGCCCGCGACCTCATTCGCGTAGAAGTCGTTTATCGCTATTACCTCCGGAATCATTTAACTTTCCGGATTAAAAAGTACCCTATGTCCTTTCATGGGGTTCAAGTTATCTCCGTACCAAATCTAATTAAAATCGGTTCAGCGGTTTAGCTGTGAAAGCATAAAAAAAAACGAAATAGTTACTTTTGCATTCTTAATATAAGTATAGATAGGTTAGAGCATGTAAGTGCGCTAGTTTTCTGCAACTCAACGACTTTGTGCGTGCGCCTGGATTATCTAATTTTTAATTTCCCTTTGATTTCGCGTAAGTAAACGATGTCGCTCGAATACTCGGTATCAACCACTTATTGAAATCATTCTTTTATGTTGCAGGTTTAACAATTATATGGTGGCAATGGTCAACAAAAGTCTACTCCCCCTTCAGATTCACGTCCCTTTAATAGGGGACTTCCACTACTTATCTAAAGGCTTGAAGTGGAATTTGGAGTTCCTTTTATTTTGTAAGTTGTGTTGATAACATCTTTAAAAAATACTTATACGTTTTGTGTTCAATTCAAAATACCGAGCAAAATAATGTTTTACTGATCAGGATCAGAATAGGTACTAATGAACAGAAATCTACGTTTGGAATTAATGTGAATGTTACCTATGTGGCGGTATATTTATTGGGGCTGTATTCTTTTTGGTAAATTGTTTCACATATTTCTCGAGTACTCTGTATGCATTCATCTCCGATTGTAATATTTACTAATATACATGATTACTTTAAAAAATAAACGAATAGGTACCTTTTTTTTCTGATCGGATCATTTACCATACGCACAATTTCAGATTTAGTTTTTGAAAAACAACATGTGAATACCAAAAGATAAGACGTACGGTTTGTTTTTTGTTCGCATGAATGTCAAACAAGTGTCTTCATATTTGAAGGGTCCACGGAAAGAACATGTCTAGTCACTTTAGTGACATTTTGAGCTATCACGTTTTTAAAGTTTGGAACGATGTAATTAATCAACAATTATATTTATGCACTTGTCTATAAATCAAGTGTATGTTAAAATTACTCATCTTTAGATAAATAAATATAATATTTGTTAAAAAAGACGGATTGTTATTATTAATACCAAACAACCGAACCAAACCCCTATTGAACTCGGAGAAAACATGCGTTGTCACTTAAGTACAGGAAATAAACATGCAAAGTCAAAAGCATAAAAGTAGATTTTATTGGAATCTGGTCACTTTGAATATGAATAAGGTATATTTTATTACATATTTCGTGGTTCGTGCAAAGTCTCCGATCCGAAGTCACATAAGTTGAGCTTGGAATTAATACCTACCATTCATTCATTCTCATTTTCTAATGTGATGTACTAAATGAAAAGTTTCTCTAATGTATTTTATGGTTCTGTGTGACATGTACCTAATACACAACGCACGTTATTACCGTGTATAGGTTTTTAAAAGTAAAAAATAAGCCATGTAATATAATAATTTAGCTGTAACAGTAGATGTCAGTAATAGTTTATTACATGCTCAACATTATGGCATTAAAATGTCATTTAAAAAAAAGTGACTAGAAATGTTCTTTCCGTGGACCCTTCATATCGTCACTGCCATATTCTATGCTAGCAAAATAATTGCAAACTTATACATTTATAACATTCCTGAACCAAACACAAACTTTTCATATAAAATCCCGGGCTTAAAAGCTATATATCCATACTAAGTTTACGCACCGAAATCCCGTGAACCTAATCCGATCACTGCTCATACACAATGGAAATAACTATAGTACATAAGTCTCGCTGCCTCGACGTCAGTAAGTTGTCGGATTCGCTTTACCGCATAACCCGCCAAACTTAGTAAACCTGCAAGTGGGGATATGTGTGCTCTCCGTTGCAGTCTCGAGTCCAGAGTGATACCTAGAAACACTTTTTCCCGTTCTTGTCGTTTTATCTTTGAATTCCAGTTTCTCATCTCATTCTTCAGTCTTATTCTAGCCGCATTCACTCTCTCCACCTTGTGAAAAGAAAACTTAATGCACTTGGTTTTTTGGCATGTAAAAGGCTGGCTGTTGTTGGCTGTGAACCAGTCAAAAATTGTACAGTACGTATCATTATTATCATTGAAATTATTCTGTTTCCTATCCGCTAGAATATAGGTGAAGTATAGTCAGCAAACAAGACTTTTCATGTTCATCGCGCACTACATATGGGACAGCGTTGATATAGGTTAAAAATAAGAACGGACCTAGAATAGAGTCTTTAGGCACTCGCATAGCAACAGATGACCCAGAATATTTTCAGTTACTAATCTACCACCCGCTGAGTTCAAATGTGTGAGCCATTTAGGCTGGCCCGGTCATAATCAGATTTCGCCAGTTTAGCTTTAGGTCAAAATCTGATTAAGTACGATTTTGGTCATATCAATATTTGGTCTCTCGCGTCGTTTTCTAAATAAGTATGAATCTTATATCAACTGCTTCTATTTCTTATTAGGTCAGTTTTTACCCAAATCTAATTATGAAAAGGACAGGTAAAAATATTACCACGGAATACTTAGTATGACTCAACAGTAACCGCCTGTTTCACAATCGTCAAGTAAAGCATATTATATTATATTATTATAAATTATTTGCCAGTCACAATGAAGAAACATAATTTGACAGCTCAAGTTCTGAATATAGTTGTTCCAGTGATTTTTTGTGGGATTCTCCTAGTGACTCTGAACTGATTACAACAAACGACATACTTAATTAGAAACAACAGACGAACTATGTACAATAAAAGAATACTATAGAATTGAATAAGAGTAATATTGTTAGGTTTTATTTTATTTGCAAATAATTTACGTAATTTTATGTTCTGTTTTATTGTAATCGCTTATCTATGGCAGAAGTCACCTCAATAAAATAATACTTTTTACAAACTTTTATTTAGTTTCACCTTTTCCGATGTTTGTACGTTATATTTCGTCACTTTGTTTTTATGTCATTAAATGTTGCAAGTTGAATGAGAACCATTTTATGACGTTGGATCGGGCTCAAATTTGGTAATATGACACCATGGAGCGAGTCTGATGATGAAGACGGAATGTGGCCATAGGAACACATAATGTAATTACGATAATCCCGTCGTGTTTGGGCTCCTTAGAATCGTTTTGATCGGTTTGAAATAAGCTTTTATTGCCGACTGTACTTTTTACCACAGCCATCAACTATGATGGCTGATAAAAGCTTGTTTCAAAAAATACTTTTTAACACAGTTGCTCAAAAAGTGGTACTTTTCGTAACTGTATATCGTGCGGAAAGTTGGATATTCCGCACTAGTGCATTATAGTTTTCCATTTTTGTTAAGAGTGCGCCGAGGCAACGATACGTAATTACGAAAAAAATGCGTTCGTTTGATCGCCTGCTGCATTGTTTTTACTGAAGCTTTAGTTATGCAATTCATATGTAAAATATTTAAGGAATCACTCTATATATCATATACTTTAGAAACACGATTACTTGTACTTCCCTCGATAGAAAAAACATCCAAAGATACCTCTACATAACAAAATAAACACTTAGTACGGCGTAATTACTTCACGGAAGATCATCAGTTTTGGATTTACAACAAAACTACACGTCTTCTATATATTCTACACTTTAGATTTGAAAATGAGTTTTTATTTTACTAATATGAAGGAAATACCTAAATTCGCACGCGTTTCGTCCATTTTAGCCAGAGCCGTCACGTTTCCCCCATGTCCGCATTAGTCAGGCTTCGGCCGTCGGAGGTGGAGGCTGTGTCGCTTTTTGGTTGGTTGCGTTTATCGCGATTTTTGCGATTATTCACTTTATTTTAAATGGGGAACAAACACAACCAAAAAAGGAAGAGAAGGGGTGGGCAAAAGCACAATGCTAAACGCTTGCGTGAAGAAATGAAGTTAGTTAAAATCGTAAACCTACTGATAGTGGAGTAGTTCTAAGAAACCTTATTTGACAGTTGTCAAAATGCCACGCTAAGGGAGGAGAAAATAAATCGGTAGCAACATAGACTGATTTTCGAGATGTATCGATTTGTATTACTAAGACTTTGTAATCGTTTAGTTGTAGTCTTGATGTTTTGGGCCAAAATTGGTTTATTTACACAAGTAATTTTAAACAACACGCGAAGTTCTTTTAATTAGTAGGTATATAAAAAATACACTTCTATGGTGAATATTTACCAAGATATAAAAATAGTTTAGCTAAAAAAACACATTTACAGGCAAAACAGGCTTCTTAGAACGACCCGAGGTTTTTTTTACTATAGTTAATTATATAATATTGTTACTTCTTGGGATGGTTTCAATATTTCTAGAGCAAGACATATCCAGAAATCTGAATACAAAGAGAATACTCCGTAAGTATACTCAGTACCTAACAACTATATTTCAACAAATGAGTAAAATTGCAAAATTATTCATATTTTTTTATTTATAGGGTTAATGTTCCAGTTGTTGGCACTTCGCTACAAAGCGAAGAGTTAGGTACCTAATGAACCGGTGAGGTATGCGTAAAAATAGTAAGAGGTGTATAGGAAAACATTTTAATAAATTTAGTATGAATTTTCACATTATCTTTATATTTTTTCAATTTACAGAGTAAATGAATTGGTTGACATCGATTATAAAATTTACCACATAATGGAATTGTAAGTCCCAAATACGAATTATTTTTATAGAATGAGGATTACAAAATTTCATCCAAAAACTAATTCTGTTAATAAATAAATTATAGTTAAATCAAAACGTTCTGTTTTATTACAGGATGCCAATGGACCAAATTTCTTGTCTTTCAGTGGATGGAGAAATAGACAATGACATTGCTTACTCACACAGACAAAATAATGCCGTGAAGTAAAATCCGATATTGATTATTGTTGTTTCTTATGTCCTAATATTTTTTTCTAAAGATACCTGCGTACATTATTCATTACATTATATACATACAAACATTAAGTAGGAACTTCTAAATATGTGATTGATACAGCAGCTTTAAGTTTTTAGTTTTTTAAAACATCAATTTAATTTTATACTTTATAGTGATCAGAATCAGACATTGAAGTTTTTGCGGAAATAATCATGGATAAACATTCGTACAAACTAAGATCCTTTTTTTTAAAGACGGTTAAAATACCAAAACCTTCTCCTATGTGAAACAAATACTTTTCTGAAAACCGAATTAAAAACGGTTCAGCCAAACGTGAGATAATCGCGGACAAACATACATACATACATACATACAGGTCAAACTGAGAACTTCCTTTTCTTTGAAGTCAGTTAAAAATAATATCTTGAAGAAAGGGTCCATGACTGGGATTTTTGCCCTACTCAGCCGTTCTTATTACTTTACATTAGGTATTGAGTTCACTTTATTTTGTGCTTAGAATATTGTCAATAAAGGTAATTA
Source organism: Acleris holmiana (assembly GCA_949316455.1). NCBI lineage: Eukaryota > Metazoa > Arthropoda > Insecta > Lepidoptera > Tortricidae > Acleris > Acleris holmiana. The sequence continues at coordinate 59,951,784 of OX438762.1, read as the reverse complement.
GGTTTTATTTCATTTCAATATACAGTCACATTAAATCACGGGGTTGTTGAGCCACCATAGAACTCTGTCCTAATGACAGCGTCAAGTCACGCAAAAGAAATTATTTACGTCAAAATTTACCGTCAACTTTCTATGAAAGGGTTCTCCCGGTAACCTTCGGAGAGGGAAGATGGCCGATTGGAAGATGTACGGCTTTTACTTATGATTTATTCTCTTTAGCCGAACAATTTGCCCAATAAATATTATAAATAACTTAACACTAGCTAAATACACCTTAGATGTACAAACGACATTAATTAAAAATTATCTATCTATCTGTGAGTGGGTTCTAGAGTGGCTCAACAATCTCGTGATGTGACTGTACCTCATACAAGTAATTCAATCCTACCTTACCTACCGACAGTAAACCACAAATTTAAAAAAAAATGTAGACTGAAAAAAGTTTTTAACTTCTTATAGTCAATATTTTAATAAAAGTATTCGGTATCGATTATGTTTTTTTATTTTGTAAACATTGGTAGCAACCTCCGCGCCTAGTGGATCGGCGCACGGCTCGTCAGGCGCGGCGCGCGGCCGGCGCATGGCTCCGGCTCGCTCCTTGCTGGTGTGCTATACGCACACATACACAGAGTGCATAAAATACCTAAAGTTAATGAGCGCAAAAAGCTCGGTGCCCCCTTAAATATAAATTTGTTTCTACTTCCAAGCCGTGCATCCAACCAAAGAGTTTGCATGGACAACCACTTTTTGAATACGTCATTTAGCATTGAGACTATACATAGGTAATATAATTTAAAATATTAAAATTAAATAATATTTATTAGGTAATATTAAAAAAACAGCTCTCATCAAGATGGCTGAATCTGATAGTATTACGAATGATTAGATAGTTGGCCCAGCCCAGTACGGCGTAATGTGAATCCACCTTTATGCATTACCGCTGGTTAATAGAGAATTATACTTTTTGATTTTTAAAAATAGGTAATTATTACTGTGACTTTTTTTTATTTGGCGTATTGAAATAGGGCCAAATAGAATCTTGACAGGTTTTAACATCACATAGGGTACGTCAGAATGTTTATTTTATTACTTACCATTTTCAGTCGTTGATGTCCAAAGCTTATAGGGTCGAGTACTATCTTCAGACAAAAATGCTTGACCTAAACCGGATACCTAGATAGCTTAAAAATAACAAAGTCATACAAACATGTAAACGTTGTATCTTGTCTAGGGGACAGGGTTTCTGTAGAAGAATGTATCGAAATTTTATTTAAATGTATGTCTTTCACCGTCGTAGGTAAGTATTTTATAGTAATGTAGTAATGTAGCATTATTGAAGGATTTAACTAATCCTTAACCTATATCAAAACCTTGCACATAGTATGGTACTAAAAATTGAGAACTTGTTTCAACTTTTAAAGCGTGAGCGATCTAATACGAAGAAGTTACTTTACCTTTTGTTTTTTTTTATACAAAAAAATGTAATGAAATAAATTCCTCTTTGATTTTTTATTTAGCTGCATCCTTAACCGTACTTTTGAGTCGTTTTAATTCTCAGTAGTTCGGTTTGACGTCTTAACTGACCTAATGGGACGAAAAGTGTGGCAGTAGTTTGGCCCCGGACTAATCAACAAACTACTGGGACTAGAGGTTTATATTTAAATTAGACTCTGAACCGTAATACGTAAAAGCCCCAATGCAAAAGAGTTCGTCAAGTCATAAATTGTTAAGTATATGAATCTTATATCAACTCGTTTTATTTCTAGAAAGGCATTAGCAGCAAACGATTTATACAATATTATACTCCATAAATACAACGTTGCTTTTACACTATTGCACAATAAATCCATTATAAGAAAAAAAAAACCTATATATATTAATTCATATTATGGTTTCGCAAAACAGTTCGGCAGGTTCTTAATTGATGCAAAATAGTTCGTACATGCTTAACGTTAAGCCTCTTTAATTTTATCACTCAAAAAAATAAACAAGATTTAAATAAATTAGGAACCCATTGTCATTTAACATGTCAAAGGGTATATATAAGTACATACCCCAAGTATTTTTCATTATTATAAGTTATTAATTAGAGCAACATGGGCCGCGGAAAACCAGTCACAGAAGAAGTCAGGAAAATTGAAAAGTGGAAAATCTACCAACCAAATCGCCAGAGATTTATTACTGCCAAGATCTACTGTCCAGTCAATCATTGAGCATCGCAAGAAACACGGCACAATTTCGTGTTTGAAGAAGTCGGGTCGACCGCGTATGACGAGTGCCGCTGAAAACCGTGTTTTAAAGAAAATTATTAAACAAAACCGCCGTGCTCGTGCGGGGGAACTTACCGTAAAATGGCGTAATATGATCCAGAAAGACGTTTCAGTGGATACCTGCAAAAGGGTTCTCAAAAGAATGGGATATGGTTTTTACACGGCCAAGGAAAAACCTTTACTAACGGAGTTACAGAAAAAGAAGGGGCTGAAATTCGCTCGCGAGCACTCAAACTGGACTACTGAGCAATGGCGTCAAATAATATGGAGTGATGAATCAAAATTCGAAGTAACTGTCGGCGACGAACGGAAAAAAATCATTCGAAAGGAAGACGAAGCATTCATCAAAGACTGCATTAAGAGAAAAATGAAGTTTCCTGGGTCTGTGATGATATAGGGTTGCATGTCGGCACAAGGGGTAGGCCGCCTGCATTTTGTAGAAGGGACGGTTAATGCAGTGAAATACCAGGACATTTTGAAAACCAGTTTAATTCCATCTATTCCAAGCTTGAAATATGAAAATGTCTACACTTTTCAACAAGACGGGGCTTCTTGCCATACTGCGAAAACCACGAAGACTTGGCTCGAGTATAAAGGAATCCCCACTATGGAGTGGCCGTCGAATAGTCCAGATTTGTCACCCATTGAAACATTGTGGTGGAAAATGAAAAAAAAATTACGCAAGTTTCCATCGAGGTCAAAAAGTGATTTAAAAGAGAAAATAGTCGCTGTCTGGGAGTCTATAACCCCAAAAGAGTATGAAGAGTTGGTAGAGACGATGCCATTGAGAATCAAGGCTGTTCTTAAGAGTAAAGTCCAGACAACTAAGTGGTAGGCGAACTATTTTGCATACTCAAGATCGATAGCCGAACTATTATGCGTTGTCGTTGATAGAAAAATTGTATTTTTTTTTATTTAAATACAGAAATAATTTTAATTTGTATTATGTAGGAAATAAACTTGATTAATTTTACAATACTTTTTTTATTTCTTGCTTCCATGCTATTAAAATTACTAACTAGATTTGACTTTGAAAAATAGTTAGTTTCAATTTTTAAATAGTAGCCGAACTCTTTTGCATTGGGGCTCGTATAAAGCTATGGTATATAAAAGTACATATTTATATTATGTACTTACAAATTTTTAAATATGTTTTTTCTCTTGACTGTACAGTCGCCTAATGTAGCCAGAAATTGATTGACATATTATCTGACCGTCTAAGAATGTAGCATAAACATAATTTAACCAACATAGAATCTGTCGTACTCGGTTTAGGACAGTATCAGATTCTGGACATGTAATTTTCTGACCTGCTCAAAATCCGGCATTATAAGAATGTCAAGTGCTAGGAATTTGCAATATGGATAATCTAACATTGTAGGAACTTGGATAACTTAGAAAATGACTCATTCTGAATTGTACGTACTTAGGATCTGAATTTAATAGAAACTGGCTTCCCTAGAGTCGTACTTACTCAGGTTTAGGCCTAAAGCTAAACTGGCGAAACCCGAATATGACCGGGCCTGCCTAAATGATTTGGAGACGTATTGACCATGTTTACGAGTATTTACTCTTAGTCATTTATATTTACTCAATGGACAATGTCGGTAGGTACGCCAAATCGCTTGAAACATTGTTTCAGTAAAGTTTAAAAATAAACAAACATACTACTATTTGTTTCATTCAAATAGACCCAGTAGTTTTGATTCTACGAACGTTTAAAATTTCGGACAATAATATTAAAACGCGCGATCGCCATCTTGCTACAGTGACGTCATCATTTAACAGCGGTACTCGCCCTTATATGAATGAGTAAGTTTGCAGGGCTTATAAATATCTTTTTAACCGAAATAAGTAGCCAGTTGAAATTTTCACAGAATATGTCTTATAATAAACTCTATCGTTTAATATTATAAAATGAACGATAAATCAAATCCCAAGAGGGGTCCCCATACAAGAAACATGAAAAAAACCCATTTTTTTTAGCATTTTTATTCGATTGTATTTTTATAATGGCTTCTTATTTTGATACTATTTTAAGCTTAAATTGTAGTCTAACCTTCATAGTTTACGACTAAATAGAAATCTCAAGTAAAACTCCTACAAATATGTGACAAAACTGATTTTATCAACACGGAGTTTTAGGCGATCACCCATCCTGTTTTAGACTACGCTTGTGGGTAGTTGCTTAACTTTGGGAGACGAAGTAAGGGCTGTATTTGTATGATGGCTTTTTATTTCGGTGTCACATTAATCTAAACTCCATACTAACCTATAGTTTACGACCAAACAGTAATAAAACTTTGTGTTAAGAAGTGCCTAGTTTAAATGAACACGATGATGTGGCGGTGATTGCTAAACTTTGGCGGTGGGCCTTTCTTTACAAATTTCGTGATAGGTATGTAGAATTAATATTGCGACCGTATAAAATAATGAACTATAAAATATGTTTTTTTGAGTTCTGATACCTATTTTGTGTACTTATTCATTTCATCGATTTCAAATTTCGCGCGCGATCGACACCAAGTCGCTCACTCGCGATTAGTTAAATAGGTAGGTATACATGCCTACAACACTCGCTTCGCTAGGCTTAGACGTTGGCAAAGTTGGCATTAGTGGCCGCGAGCTGTAGCAAGTAGGTAGTGTTTTGGAACATTATTAGTTATTATTATTACTTTGTTATTTCGTGTATGCAAGATAGTGTGTGTGTTAGATATAATATAAAGTAGGTAGCTATAAATCAAGTAAGCGCAATGTAGGAAGAATTTGAAAAAGGGCAATCGGACCATCTACCAAAAATAGATGGGCTTAAGGTCGCTGAGTATTTTTCAAGGAACAGTTACTTTGTTGCTGCCGAAATGCGAGGATAGACCGCGTAACGAACTGCGTGAATCATAATATTGTTGAATACTTACCGCTGCGGGCTATGCCGCCCGCGTCCCGCGTCCCGCGTCTCGCTTCCCGCGTTCGCGTCTCCCGCTTTGTTTTTAAGTTTTGGGGATGTTTCACTTTAGCTATCAACATTATACTTTATGCATTGTTTTTGGTATTTTTATGTAAAATACGGTGACCCAAAATTATAGGTAAGTGCTAGATTTCCTTTTATTCTAACTTTATTTAACCAACTTATTCGACAAACATTACAAACTGAAAAGCCGGTCAGTGACAGACAGTTTATTTAAACTGTAGGTATGTAATACAAAACAATACATAACCATAACTACATAACCATAAGTAGTAACATCCAAACGAATTCGTAAAAATATTTCGACTTCCAAAGTTAAGCAACTAAGAGCGTAGTCTAAAACAGGATGGGTGACCGCTTAAAACATCGTGTTGATAAAATCAGTTTTGTGACATATTTGTAGCAGTTTTACTTGAGATTGCTGTTTAATCGTAAACTATGAAAGTTAGACTATAACTTAAGCTTAAAGTAGCATCAAAATAATAAACCATTATAAAAATACAATCGAATAAAAATGCTAAGAAAATGGGTTTTTTTCATGTTTCTTGTATGGGGACCCCTCTTGGGATTTGATTTATCGTTCATTTTATAATTTTAAACGATAGAGTTTATAATAAGACATATTCTGTGAAAATTTCAACTGGCTACTTATTACGGTTAAAAAGATATAAGCCCTGTAAACTTACTCATTCATATAAGGGCGAGACCCGCCGTTAAATGATGACGTCATCACCCGTGAGCGCTCGCCGCCGGGTTTCGAGCGCCGGATACGAAGTTTAAAATTCAATATCTCGGAAACTATTTGACGTATCGAAATGATTTTTAATACAGTATTTTTTGTTTTTAATGGAGAATATGATAAGCCAAAAATCTCAACTGGCCGACATTCTCCATTGTCATGTATTATAACTAAATTAAATAATTCATTAAGATTTAAAATTTTACCAAAAGGAAATGCTGTTTTAGATTTTTATAGAATTGCTGACCTCAACCGTATTTAAACCAACTAAAACTGCATTTTCCATTATATTGTAGGTACCGACCAATAGAGGGTCCACAATAAGGATCAAAACTTGAAGGATTACATTTTATTCCGAAACATATAAGTAGATCTATAAATACCTAACATACACTTTGTTTGGTAAAAATGAGTACAGGTGTATTGCAAAATGATTTTCCTTCGTATTTAGCTCACAATTACAGTCGTAGGGGGAAGTCGCATCGGCAGAGCAACATATGTATATGTAGAGTGGCTAACACGCAATTCAAATATTCGCCATAGTTTTGATTATATTTACAGTTTACGCGCTAGGCTGCGGACGGACGGTTCCTAGTTTCACTACGGAACCCTAAAAATGAATAAAAAATCCAGGCCAAGGAATTATAATTTAAAATATACCTGTACTTCATATCAGAAAATAGCAAATTCAAAAATAGCAATAATTCAGATAGCAATGATTCTATCGATGTAAGAAACTACTCAAAAAATCTTGAAATAATGCTTAAATTCAAAGGTTTTTAGTACGTAAGGAAAAAATACAATAATTCCAATTAAAATGATTAATAACTCACTAAACTATAAATCACTGAACTTACATGGGGTTAAATCGATAGGTTATGAGCTGCCTTATCACCTATTTCCGTCTTAACGTCGATTTTTGGGACACTATAATGCTTTTATGCCGTTAAAAAAAATATTCTATGCTTTGGCCTTGAAAATGCTCTTCTACTGCCGCCTTAATTTCTCCATCACTTCCAAATGGCTTTCCTCTTAGGTCTTTCTTTAAATGACTGAACAGAAAATAGTCGCTAGGGTCTAAATCTGGACTATACGGAGGGTGGTTAATTTCTTCGAAGCCGATTTCCTTCAGAGCTAGTCTTGCACTACGCGCGGTATGAACGGGTGCGTTGTCTTGCAAAAACAAAACGCCTTTACTGATTTTGCCCCTTCTTATTTCAAGCATGGCTTGACGCACTTGTCTCAATAGCTCAGGATAGTAAGTTGCATTTATTGTAGAGCCTTTTGCTAAATAATCTATGAAAAGAATTCCATCCGCGTCCCAAAACACCGTAGCCATTAGCTTAGAGGCCAATCTTTGCACTTAAAATTCGGCGGCCTTTCACCTTTCTCAATACACTGCATGGACTTCGACTTACATTCAGGATCATACTGTCTCACCCATTTTTTATCAACGGTCACTATCCTGGAGCAAATTTAGTCAACACTGTCTCCGCACAAGTCTAAAAACGCCTGAGAAGTTTCGACACGCCACTCTTAGTCAAACGCCGTCAGCATTTCCGATACCCAACGCGCGCTGACCTTAGTCATGTGTAAATGTGTATGAAGGATTTCTCCAACCGGCTCCTTGCTAATGCCCAAGGCCTCAGCTAATTGACACATTTTAATTCAGACATGATACTGTATACTGTTAACGGTTGGATATCTCGAGAAATTACAATTGTTGACATAATGTTTTTTTCCCATTATTTGTTTTTGAATGGTCTATCTAGTGGCCAGTACCATAATTACATTATACAACCTCAAAATACCTTAGGCTTAGAACTTTTCAGCCGCCCGTCGTACGCTACGCTCCGGCTCCCAGCCACTATTGTTTTATTTGCTTTCATGTAACTCTTCGTAATGACAGCACTTATTGATGTACTTAATACGTAAGTGTAATGACCTTCATTCATTACACTTACGTATAACGTACATCAATTAATACAATGACATGTTGGTAAATTACGTTATTTAATTATATTTTTTATATTTGGGACTAGACTAGATCTAGTACACGATACTATTTTGATTGTTGGTTTGTCTACAGCTAGTCCGTGGAGTCCTTGGGAGAACTGCTGGCAGCTGCGTGAGTGTTACAAGGACCACTCCAAACGCATGTTGCTGGCGCGACAGCTGGAGAGGCAGATTCTGTTCCTAGCGCTGATCAATTTTCTTTTGATACCGTTAATACAGGCCTGGCAGATACTCTATTTCTTCTTCAATTATGCTGAGGTATGTCCTGAAGATTTCGTTTAACCTTTTCAACGCACAGCTGATGGCACTCATAGATAGTACACCAGATGCCAGGACGTCATGTGCCGGAAAATGTACTAAATATAGAACAATAAATCGCTGACATTCTTGTTTTGCCAACTGACGCGTTTCAAAAGGTTAAGTTGGTTTCTTTTTGCTCCATAAAGCGATGCTTATAAACCATTTATAATTATGTTCGGACGAACGACAATGAATACAAGCATGTTCTGTTTGAAGGCGCACTAAGGTCCGAATTGATAAATTGATCTTGAGTGAGAAGGTCGTTTTAAGATACGTCAGAAATGTCAGTTTTGTATTACTTGACATTCACTTTGAGGGCTTCGGGCTCTCGCTCCAGGGCCTCTCTTCTAGTGGGTAAGCCCATATTTCCTTTGACATACTTTATTAGTAAGAAGCCAAGATTAGTTTAATACGGTCCTGATGTATGATTTCCACTGACAGGGCTGGGGTGTGCAAAAGGAAATTAAAACTTCTTTACAGAAGTTAAAGTTCTCAGTTGTCCGTGCTGCATACGTGAAAATCCGAGCGGGTTGCAAGCAGTGGGAACCGTACACAAGACCTAAGAGTTCACGTCGATTACTATTTCGAGTCTCTACTCTGGTGAGGTTTAGTTTTCCAGTAAAACCGAGCGTGCGGCCAAGCTCGTCCGGCCTACAAAGTGGGACATAGTAATATTGTATGTTACTATGTAAAAACTAAGTTCTAAAAAGAAAAACCAAAACAATACAATTAATGTAAAAAAAGTAACGTACTAAGGGATCTCGTCCAGCTAACCCTTGAATATTGTGTTGGTAGATCCAGCCTTAGTCCAAGTCAATTAATGTATAAGATGTATACAATTTGTATTTAACATTAATAGCTCCAGTTTAACTTGCTGTTAAATCGTATGAAACGTCATGATCTTAACGACTAAGCTAATGAAGTAAAATCCGTGGTGTAACGGGAGGCGGGTGTGCGCAGTTGGTGAAGCGGTCCCCGGCGTCGCTGGGCCTGCGCACGTGGTCGCTGTACGCGCGCGTCACGCTGCGCCACTTCAACGAGCTGGAGCACGAGCTGCGCGACCGGCTCAACCGCGCGCACAAGCCCGCCACCAAGTACCTGGCCAGCTTCTCCTCGCCCGTCACTACCGTCATCGCCAAGTAATAAAACCTCACATGGAATGGTAATCAACTGTTCGGGTCCAATTTGATTTATTTTATTACACGTATTTTTTTTAGCTGCCCAAACTTAACCTATTTCGAGAAATTGTCCTCCAAAGCACTGAAAAGTGACTAAACCCTGTAGAGACCTTTGTTTGAGCAGATTGCTGGTTAATTGCTGGTTTGATTATATATTTGAGAACGTGAAAAAATACCAATTATGACCGGACCTTAAAGCTTCCATAAACAAAAAAACTTCCAGAAAGAGAAATATACAACTTTGAAGGGTTTTTTTTTGGAAAATATGAGTTTGAGTCGATATAACAAAACACGTGCTCATTATTTTTTAATGTTCTCAAATATAATCAAACCAGCCATATGCTTGAACAAAACTACACAGAACAGAAGAAGACGAGGGTTTTTTCACTTTTAGTACTTTGGACATACTTTGAAGGACAATTGCTCCTAATAGTTTGAATTAGGACAGCTAAAAAAATACGTGCCTGTTATTTTAAACTACTCTCTAACATAATATATGAAAATAAATCAAATTAGAGCCGGGTAGTTGGGTACCTTTCCTTGTCAGACAAATAACGCCACCCACCACCACACCACACCATACTCTACTTAAGCAGACATGAATAATTATTTACCATTATGAAGGGGCCACATTTTGTGGTCCCTTGTGCAAACATATTCTGACTGTGGATCCAATGCTGGGCGTCCCTTCTTTTAGAGCTGTTGACTCTTGAACGCGCCAATGTCCATCAAGTTAAATCGATTAAACTTGCTTTCTATTATAACAAACTGAAGTGGGTCCGACCATGTTTTTTTTTAAAGCTACTTAAGCATTATTTTTCTTCAATTATACAGTCATATAGGATGCTTGGAAACTTGACATTGCTACACACCCCATGCATGACCTATGATAGATTAATATCGGCGTTCGCAGACTAATTGACTGACAACCATCTAATCGGCACTAATTGTTGATGAACACCGCGTCAACTATTTATGTTTACTATTTAGAACTATACAAGGAATCCTTTCAATATGCCTTTCGAGATTCGATAGCGATTTACTTCAGTAGAAAAGTAATGTTACGAATTCATTTATATACAGGGTAATTTTTTAATAGGTGCACAAAGGCTATAGCCGGGTTTCCATAGTAAGTCGGCCCTTACATCAAATGGGCTCTGGAAATTTTTTTTCACTACCTCTTGTAATGAAGAATATTTTTGCTGAGTATGAACATCCTGCTAGTTTTTGAGTTATGATTTTATCAAGATTTTTTTAATGTTGTTTTTTTGGTTGTATTCAAGCGATTTGCTTAAAATTTTGAAATGACGTTCTTTAGTTAGATTTGCATCGCCACCCAAAAAACGAATACTAGTTATCGTATATATAAAAAAAAGACCAATTTAAAAAAAAACTTTTTTTTTATGTGGTTGTGAAGTAGTGACACCCCTAGATTTTTTTCTCAATACAGGCCATATATTGGCCTACTACTTGCCTAAATATCAAAATTTTCCAGGCGGTACTTGCTACGAAAAATCAGCAGAATGTGAGACCACGTTGTGTACTCAATCGGTGTTATTCAATGTAGTATACAAACTCTTTAATTATGTTTGAGTTTTCTTATCAGTTAGTAGTATTTAAGAGTAAAATGCTAAATGTCATCGTGATGCAAGATGTTTATCGCATTATTTATCTGCCATTAATGATGGATTGGGTATGGGTTTCCAACCCTGTGTCTTATCCCCACACCGGAACACAACAATGCGAACACTGTTCCTTGGCGGTTGGTTAATGGATAAGGTGGTGGTAGCGATCCAGACGGACCCTGCACAGGGTCCTACCACCACTAAACATATTCACTTGAATAAAATCATTCATGAACGGTTACAAAGTTGTTTTATTATTTTCCCGTATCTGGAAAATAAGCGTTGTTTATTACATTGTGGTCAGCTTTAGAATAGTGGTTTCTAAGGCAAAAATGTTCCAATTGGCCCCAAGTACCTTCTCTTTTTATTTATCGAAGTGTTAAGCGGTAAAGCTTGTAGATTTTATTTAAGTATGTATGTAAACACTTTATTGTACAAAATAAAACAGAAAAAATACAATGAAGATACCACAAAATAATGTACAAAGGCGAACTTATCCCTTTAAGGGATCTCTTCCAGCTAACCCTTGGGGGGTATTCTACTTTTATATTAAAGTAAAACGTGAAAATAAGGGTTTATCAGCTAAGTTTCAGTAAAAGGTTTTTTAGTCACAATAAACAAGATAGAACAAAGATACTGTATTGCACGCTTCTTATACATTCATAGTTAGGCTTGCGTCAGTGACGAACATTTTTCGTCTATAAAATAGTTTTATTTAAAAGCTACGTAATAAATATTCAGGTGACGATATTAAAAAAAGAAATATTTATCATAATATCAAGCATGAGTTGTCGCTGTTCCCGAGGTGCCGTTTTAGAAGTGTGTGTTGTTGCAGGAACGTAGTGTTCATATCGGCCAGCGTTCTGGGCGTGCTGGTGGTGCTCTCTGTGTACGACGAGGACGTGCTGACGGTGGAGCACGTGCTCACCATCATCACCATCCTGGGCTGCGTGCTGGCCGGCGCTAGGTATGTCATGCCGTCACAGCTTTGGTTTATGCAGGTGGATGAAGATGGTACATCAGTCATTTATATAAATTATATACAGGCTGTTTGGCAGTCGGGTGTAGGGATTTTAAGGGATGATAGTTAGGGTCATTCTGAACATTTTTGACCACATTTACTATTATGCTAAGTGTCACGGTTTTTGAGATATTGTCATATTTATTTATTTTTTGAAAAATCACTGTTTGCCAGTTTTTTTTTATTTAACACCCTGTATAGCTTGTATTGAGTTAAATTTTAGTGTTTTGCCATTGCTACACCTTGGTTCTTCAAAATCAATTCAAACAATTACCTTCTACTGCTACAATTATTAATAAAACCTATTTAAACATGACGATAAAGTTTTTTTTAGATAATTTTACAACTTTGCATGTCTACAAAAAAAAAAAGTAACAGCGATTTACGCGTAAAAAATACTTAATAAACTTCTTTAATTTACGGACTTTCTAAGCATGTGCCATTTAAAACCAAAAAACTAAAAAGAAATAAAAAAAATAAGGTATTTCCAAAAAAAGAGACCTCACTTCCATACGTTGTTTAGTGTAGTGACTGGATAGTTGGAGTATTTAAAATTTGAATTTAGAATGTTCTTGTAAATTAGTCGCTCAATCCTCGTGAGAAAAAATCAAATTTTAAATAAGGAACGTTCTAGTTCAGCTTATTTTTCAATTAGTCTGTTTTCGAATTTTGCTTTAAAGACACGTTTGTTTCGCTTCAAATGTAGTATAGTGAATTCAATTACAGATATTTAAGTTTTCAAGTTCAGTTCCTTAAATTTTAACGATTTCACAATGACTTCGTTTTCCAATCACGAGTACGCAGACATAATTTTTATGTACGGGCTTGCTCACGGAGACGCAACAAGGGCTCGTAATTTATACCAGTTCCCTCTCGAAGACTTCAAAACGCACAAGCTTTTAGGAATACCTTTATAAAACTTCGGGAAACTGGTAATGTAGCCTCAAGACGTCCTGGTCTCCATTATCCTGAACATTATGTTGTTGATGTCGACGAAGAAATATTAGCACAATTCAGTGACGATCCCACGACGAGTATCAGGAAAGTTGCAAGAGAATTGAATTTAACTGAGTGGAAAGTGTGGGCAGTTGTTAATGGTGATGGCAGGCACCCGTTCCATTACACACCTGTTCAAGGTTTAGACGAAGGAGATCCGATTCGTCGTTTAGCATTTTGTCGTTTTCTATTAAATTCAGACATTGAAGAGCCGTCTTTTCTTAAAAGAATACTTTGGACTGATGAATCTAAGTTTGATAGAGATGGTATTACAAATTTTCACAATCTCCACTATTGGGAAAAAAAAAATCAGAATCCACACATGAAAAAGCAAATTTCATCCCAAAGGCGTTTTAGTGTCAATGTCTGGGCGGGCGTTATTGGAAATACTTTCGTTGGGCTACACTATCTGCCAAAAAAAAATGCAAAGTTTTGCAAATAAAAGGATTTGAAGTTAGAAGTTCTAGCAATTATTTTCCAAATTTTGTGATATTTTAAAGCATAGCCAAAAAAAAAAGTATGACACTTCGCGTACAAATTACAGGAATAATTTGCTTAATTCATAAGCTTTCTAAAAAGGTACAATTTATGACATTTCAATACAAAAAAAATATGATGTAACTTGTAAACTCCACAGCAACAATAATAAAAGGGAACTCTCATACCTCATGAAATTCCTAATTTACTTTGGCAAAAAATTGCTATAGAACTGTTTGAGTTTGATGGTAAAAGTTACATACTTGCTGTTGATTACCTAACTAAGATGCCTGAAATTTGTTACTTATAAAGCACTACTAGTGAATCTGTTATAAACAAACTGAAACAGGTTTTCCGCCGATATTGTAACCAACAACAATAATAAGTGATGGACGATGGTGGACCCCAATTTTCATGTGAAAAGTTTTTATTATTCTCATAAGAATGGGATTTTAAACATCAAAAATCAAGTCCAGAATTTCCACAGTCTATTGGCATGGTAGAAAGAACCATACAAACTGTAAAAAATATTAAAAAAATACTATTTATGAAAAAAAGATCCATACCTTGCTATTTCGCAGTTTAAAAACACACCTATATCTAAAGATATACCATCTCCAGCTTGAGAACATGTTTCAGAGAAAATTAAGAGGAATCCTACCCGCTTCCCACTTCAAACCTGCTGTAAATAAAAGCGTAAAAAAATATCTATTAAAAAAAGAGATAGACAAATATTATTATAATAAAACCAAAACGAATTTAAGGCCATTACAGATAGAATAAAATGTATTGTTTAAAATAGGAAAACAATGGAGGAAGGGAATTATAAAAAATAAATTGAACGAAAGATCCTATGAAATTATTTCCAATGCCAACAAAAAAACTGTAACAGATTTAATATTTTTTTAGATATAGTTTCCTTCTACATACCAGATGAACCATTATGTAAAAATACTGGACAAGACAAGATTCCATCTCGAACAATATGCGACAGTAATATTACAAAAAGACAAGGTATTAGAACTAATGAGGATGGGTTCTTGGTCATATCTTCTGGTAGGGTAGTACACCCACCAAAATATTTTTATTAAATTTACAAACATACGTACATTAATAATTAATCATTATAATTCAAAATGTACATATGTTTTAATATGCATTATGTACATTGTTTAAAAAATAAAAGGGATGTTGCCGTGTATTAGACTAGCAACACTAGAAAGAAAAATAAAAAAAATCCTTCCGATTCCAGACTCCAGCGTGTTTCATTGAATATATTTCTTGTCAACTAGGACACATAACACTGCTCGCATGTCGCGTCTGGCGCGTCCTATAACAATTTGGAATGATCTTTCTGCTGAGATTTCCTAATGCGCTACAATATGGGGCTTTTTGAAAAGGGTGTCATTGAATTTCGAGACAGGCAACCCATTGACGACAACTCCATCAGGTGAACCGTGTGCCTATTTGTCCTAGAACGGCAATAAAAAAATAATTACGAGTATAATAAAAACCTGAAAGTCTTCCTCGGTTTCAAAGGTAAGGTAATATTAAAAGTAATTCAGTATTATTTACCCCCCGTGTGGTTGCCGGGTTAGAATAGTGCCATTCCATGTCTTCCCGTGGATGTCGTAAGAAGCGACTAAGGGAATAAGTATTATTTATTTGGTACGTCACATTTTTTTTTCAGTTTAAACAGTACTTTGAAACGGACAAAGACTTTTAGGTTTTTTAATAATTTCAATTCCAAAATCCCCTTTTAATCAACATATAGGTATAACTTGAGTTCCTTATTTAAAATAAATAGTAATTATCATATTTCTTACCAAAAACAACATCTTAGAGGAGATTCGCAAACTTCTGCGATAAATACTTTTAAAAACTACTTAAATATACAATGCTGTTTTGATTATAAGGATAAAAATGTATATGTTAAATTACCAAAAAATGTGTGTTTGTTATTTCTCTGCGTGATACACACTCTTTGACGGGATCTAATAAAAAAAACAACTAACCCATTTTGACAATAAATCTGATCAATAAGTAGCATGCACCATGATTGGAAGTAACGGGGCGTCAACTTCTATGCTTTAGATTTTGTCAAAAGGATCAATTGTTATATATTTTTGACCTAAATTGGAGTGGCGCTGGTGTTCGAGGTCAATGACCCCACCGCCACACCGCATATCATCGAAAATATCTATCCAATTATTGTCACGTACTCGTATGTAAGTGCTCGTGTGCCTTCTCCTTATCATTAAAAAGAGTAGTTTTTTTTTTAAATTAAATGGTTTATTAGCAGACCCACTACGTGAAGTTATAAAATAATAACCTTTCTTCGCATTAATTAATGTAATTAAATAAAATCTGGTAATAAGCTAAAGAAAAATAACAAAAAAGCGAGGTTTTTGGTAGCAATTACGTATTTTATAATGTATATTTTTTATTTTCTTTCGATTGACACTCTTATTACTAAAAACGGTGCAGCCGTTTAGCTTGTAGAATTTTTTGAAACATGAAAAATTGTAGTGGCGCCGGCTGCGTTCCTAAGGGGTGAAATTTGCTGCTGCCGGTAAAATCGCTTATTTTGGTCCCTACAGTGTATGTTCGAAGCGGCGTGCTTCCATCACAAAATGCCGGTTTACCTAAAAATTCGCCATAAAAACTATGACTATATTTGTCATGACTCATGATCGTACTTGTAAACGCGGGCGTTCAGCGTGGAGCAGGTGCGGTTACTGGCTTTTATGGAGCGTCGAATTGCGGTTGAGCCGAGTACTCAGCGGGGCGGACGAGGGGCGCGTAGAGCGCTCTGCGTTACTCAAAAACGCTTCTTTAGTAACCCTACATTATATTATCGATACTGGATGATGATACTGGGTGCAGAGCGCTGATCGGCGAGGAGGAGCGGCTGGGCGGAGGCGTGGCGGGCCCTGCGCGCGGTGAGGAGCTGTTCGTGCAGGTGCTGGGGCACGTACACTACCTGCCGGCAGCCTGGCGCGGCCGCGCGCACACCAAGGACGTCGCCGCGCACTTCCAACAGCTTTTCCAGTTCCGAGCGGTCAGTCACACAAACACACAATCAAATAATTTAGTTCCATGAAACAAGTACAAATAAATGTTAACCATCCAAATTAATTTATATCCAAAGTAATATTAAACTATAATACTAGATCGTTCAGTAAGTCCCAAGACTAACTTGGAAATGGCGCATGTATTAACCTTTTAACTGCCGTAGTCTGATATATATAGGACACAACACACCCAGCTCATTTCGCCGCAATCTGATAAATAAGACTAAGTTCGAAGGTTTGGTTTTTAGGTTTGGTTTGGTTCGAAGGGTGGGTATTTCCAAATTCCATTAATTTTTCTACAACACTTCACAAGAAGCAGTCAGCTAATGTCTGATTTATAAGTCGCTAGTAATGTGATGAAATCATTCGTATGATTGATTCCTTTACGAGTAGGTACTTATCGATTATACTCGTAGGTATTACTATCGATTATAGTATTAACCTAATTATGACCTACTTTATCTCAATGCTATCTTACGCGTCTAAAGATATATTAAGTTAACACTTATACGAGGGCTGCACTGAAAGTTTCGGGAATCTAATACTTAGAAACATATTTTTAACACATATCATACCTCTTTATAATCTCTAAAGTTTCATTATTTTAACACACTGGCCACATAGAAAAAAAAGCGATGGTTCGGTTTCAATTGTTTTTTGAAGTCGTCGAGTCGCTGCTGAAAATGGAATTGTCCTGTGAAAATTTAAGAGCTATGATTTATTACGCCTCTAAAAGTGGATTATCACAAAAACAATGTGGAGACCGGATGATTGTTGCTTTTAGTAATGCAGCACCTTCAAAGACGGCAATATACAGGTGGTATGCAGAATTTCAACGTTGCCGTCTATCCCTCACGGATGACGTGCGTGAAGGTCGACCAAAATCGGCAGTCACGCAAGAAAACGTCGATGCTGTGCGTCAGCTGATAAAGGAAGACCGACATGTGTCATATCGGGAGATTCAAGAGTGTTTGGGCATTGGAATGAGTCAGATACAAATCATTTTACAGTAACAATTAGGCGTGCGAAAGTTGTTTTCCCGTTGGATCCCTCACTTATTGTCTGAGGAGCAGAAAACGACTCGTGTCAATTGGTGCCTCAGAACTTTGAATAAATTCAACGGAGGAAGCTTAAATGCAGTGTGATGTTAAGATGCAGTAGGTAAATAGGGTAGGTAGATCGCATAACGTGTCGCTAGCTTGTTAGGTTGCTTTTGTCAAAGTACCACAAAATTATTTATACTTGTTTCAGCAATTACAAACCTTATGCCTTAGGCAATAAAAGTCGCGTTGAACGCAATACTGGTTGGCATGTTATGCGATCTACCTACCCTATTTACCTACTGCATCTTAACATCACATGCCCTCTCCCTCATTAAAATAAATAAATTACATTTATTTATTTTTGTACATAATAGGGCTTTAAATCTTTAATGTGCCAGACGCTCGGTAGACTGGCACGCTGGGCAATGAAGTTGCAGCAGTTCGATTTTGATATTGTACACAGACCTGGTAAGTGTCATACCGTACCTGATGCCTTGTCCAGAAGTCTAGTGCGTCAAGATATAGTAATAAATACCATCGAAATCTTAGACAAGCATAAGGACAAGTGGTATCGTGATAAAATCACTGAGCTGACCACTCAAAATCAAAATTCGGACTGGTCTGTGATAGATGGACTATTGTTTAAAAAAATACCAATGAAACAGTTTCCAGGTCATGAAGAATTGTGGAAACTTAACATCCCTGAAGCCTTGCGAAATAAAGTCTTACAGGAATGTCATGATAGTCCTACGGCAGGTCACATAGGAATTAGGAAAACCTATTACAGAATAAGACAAAAATATGTGTGGCAGAATATGTTGAAGGATATTAAGAGATACGTGAATGAATGCGAGTGCTGTGCTAGTCATAAGGTTTCTCAGAAATTACCGTTGGGACAAATGGGACACCACAGAGAGGTATCGCGCCCCTGGCAAATAGTAGCATTGGATTTGATGGGACCCTTTCTTAAAAGTAAAAAGTGTAACACCATGTTGTTAGTACTGACGTGTTTATTCTACAAATTTACTTTGTTATTTCCTCTTCGGACCGGTAAGGCAGATAAAATTTGTGAGATATTGGGTAAACAGTTTTTGTTATACGGTGCTCCGGAATTTATAGTCAGTGATAATGGGAAGCAATTCGAGTCTCACTTGTTTAAAGATTTAGCCTCAAAATATAACTCCACAATTTTGTATACTCCACATTATCATCCCCAAAGCAATCCGACAGAACGTGTTAATCGTGTTGTAGGCACTATGATTTCGTCTTACACAAATTCTAAGAACCATAATGAATGGGATGTTCATTTAGACGAAATAGGTCATGCAATTAGAACGGCGGTGCATGAGTCCACAGGTTATACGCCTTCTTATTTATTTCTTGGTTGGGAAACGTCGACATCCAACCTGGTGACGCCGGTGATACAGGAAGCTGTAGCAAGCTATACAGAAAACAGTAATGTCAATACAGCATATTGCCTTGAAAATATAAGAAACTAAGTTATCTTTAAAAATGTACAAAATAGGATAAGACAGGCCCATTTCCATAGCAGTAAGCATTATAATGTGAAATCGAGACCGGGGACATTTGAGGTAGGTGATACAGTTTGGAAGAGTACTAAATTTCTTTCTAAAGCTCAAAACTAATTTATGGCTGGCACCAAAATTCGAAAAGGCGTTAGTTGTAGAAAAGATTTCGGATATTGTATTTAGATTAAATAATGCTTACGGCAAAAACGTCGGAGTCTGGCACATTAAAGATTTAAAGCCCTATTATGTACAAAAATAAAAAAAAGTATTTTATTTATTTGAATGAAGGAGAGGGCATGTGATGTTAAGATGCAGTAAATAAATAGGGTAGCTATTAGCTATATTTTGTATCTAAAAGTAAATACGTTCATGGCTTAGCGGTGCGTGGCTGTAGTCGGATGATGTAGTACCCAGGATCGATTCCGCGCTAGTGTAATTGTTATTTGCTTTTTCTTTATTTTACTTAGTCTCATGATTGTTCTTGTTTTGGTGGGTTTTGCGTTTAAAAAGATTCACTTTGACGGTATGCATTAAGGAGCGCAGACACATTCTGTACTTGTCGTGAAGCCATT
This sequence comes from Acleris holmiana, assembly GCA_949316455.1. Taxonomy (NCBI): domain Eukaryota; kingdom Metazoa; phylum Arthropoda; class Insecta; order Lepidoptera; family Tortricidae; genus Acleris; species Acleris holmiana. Next base: position 59,931,979 of record OX438762.1, on the reverse strand, counting down.
TTAGAAATATTAATATTAGGAAATTACCGAAATTGGATCTTTGTCTGGACATGCAACTGGTGTCAATTGTGCAATTAAATTGTAATAATTGTTTTGTTTGAGAGTGAGGCGTTAAAAAGGGGTAAGTTAAGGTTGTAAGATTTTATACAAAACTAATATGGAAACCGATGATTAGATTATATTAAACAATATGTTAATTTGTCTTTATAGCTTGTCGTAACGCCCTTTTTACCGTGGAGTAAACTTTGTACGACTGAGCTGAGCTAGACCTTAGGCAAAGGGTTAGGCAGAGTACCCCGTCGACCATTGGCCAAAACCTCTCCTGGCGCCCGCATAGTTATATTATAAGTTTTAGTTGTAGGCACCTAGTTAAAAAAAAATAAAAAAAATCAGCTGTTTATTTTCTTCAAAGACAAGTTTTGGTATGTTTGGTATATCTAATCTTAATTAACAAAGATTATATATGTTAAGGTTACATTTAATATTACAATTTGTAACATACTATTGCATTTTGTATTATTCTATAATTATCACAGAATGTTACCACTAAATTTAGTTACATATTCTGGTATTTTTTACATAATGAATATCTCTTTACGATGTTCTTTGTTTGTTTACATGTTTTGTTTTCAATTTTACTTGTTAGTTCGTATGGAAATCTGTTCAAGATACTGGGCAAAATACGTAGCCACATTCTATGACCGTATTCATTATTACTTTTTGGTATAGTAAAAATTTGGTATAGTAAAAGTTGTTAAGTTAGGTCTACTTCCGTTTTAGTGTAAGTTTATTAAACGGCCATCAATCATGTTTATAGTTGTACCTTATTTTATCATTATATTACCCCGCCTACCGACCCGTAACAGCAGTTTTTAGCATTGTATCCGGTGACGAGTGTTGGATATATGCATATGAGCCTGAAAATAAAAACCAATCTCGAGTATGGGTCTACGAAGATGAGCTCAAGCCGACAAAAGTTATTCGTTCTCGCAGCACGGCCAAAAAGGTGGTGGCTACGTTTGTCTCCAAATCGGATCACGTGGCTACTATTCCTCTTGAAGATCGTAGAACGTTCAATGCCGATTGGTACACCACTATTTGTTTGCCGAGTATCTTAGCTGAACTCCGAAAAAAAACCCTAGACGCCGCATTATCCTTCACCACGACAATGCCAGCCCTCACACCGCTCGGAAAACAACTGAGTACCTGGACGGTGAAAAAGTCGAATTACTGGACCATCCTCCATACAGCCCCGACTTAAGCCCCAATGACTTTTTCACATTCCCCAAAATTAAGTATAAGTTGCGTGGTCAGCGGTTTCAGACGCCGGAAGCAGCAGTGGAGGCTTTTAAAATGGCCATTTTGTCGACCCCTACTTCAGACTTCAATAAGTGCTTTAATGACTGGTTTGATCGCATGGAAAAGTGCATAAAATATAAAGGAGAATACTTTGAAAAACAATAAAAATACTTTCAGTTTGACCCTCGTATTTGTAGGCCTAACGGCAACACAGCTGTACGTAAATTGTAAAATGTTTTTTCCTAACTGTATACGAGTATTCCTATGTTTGACAAATAAATAATTTAAATTTGAAAGAAAGCAATTTCTTCTATGTCAAACAGCAATCATTAGCTGTCTATCATTTAAATCATTAACAATGTCGACTGCGGAAGAACTAATACAAATTTTAGAAGGGGCCGATGATACTGGCGAAGAGTTTGAGTCAGATGACGAAATTTTAACCAACGAACAGGTATAGTACTACTAAACATTGTAGCATGCCGGGTCCTAAAATTTTCCAACTTTCTTATTACGTCTCAGTATTCGTTCTCTATTTTTTATTATTCGATTTTATCGATGAAACTTGGAGCCCGACTCTACACTATGATGTCTTACCTCAATAACGGATCATAGTTTGTCCGCCGCCGTCTTATTTTTCAGACCGCATGTTACGTCAGAGATATGAAAGTCATACTCGTAGTTAGGGCTTGCAATTCGAATATTCGAATAATTCGAATATTCGGCTCTTTCTAATATTCGAATAATGGGGCGAATAATATTCGAATATTCGAATATTTATGGTTATTTGGACAGACGGATGTAACATCGCCCGGGGATGGTCGGCTGTCTCTGTCTCACTCCCCGATCCCATTCACCCACCTCCCACCTACTCTGTACTCTTACATTATACTGTATAACAAAATTCACATATGTATATCATTATTGTTTCGTGTTGATTACATTAATAATTTAACACATACATATATATTTTACCATTTTAATTATTTTCTTTTAGTTATGTTGTTGATTCTGACTTTTTTTAATTGAAGTACAATATCAATATCTTTGTGCAATTGATATTAAATCGTTGTTGTTCGTACATTCAGTTGTTTTTAACACAAAAAATATAAATTCAAGTTTTTTTTTTATTCATTATATAAAGCCAAGGACGTATTATTTATTAAGATGTTTATGTTGATTTTTTGAGCTTTCAGACTGGTAATAATTAAAAATGAGCATCCAAACCCGTTTTTCTTGAATTTTTAGGATTATTCGAATAGTATTCGAATTATTCGAATATGTCCAAATTAAAAGTCGAATATTCGAATATCTGAATCTATCAAATATTTGCAAGCCCTACTCGTAGTGATGCGACAATGTCGATAATACGACAGTCCACTATTCACTTTCTATAAATAATTATATATGCTATAGTTGTAATACCTAGGTACCCTTACGGTACACATATTTTATTCTATACAAATATTGTTTAAATAAAGTAAAATGCAATACTACTTACAATATCAACAGTAAAATTATTTAAATTCGATATTTTCCAAATATATTTAATCGCTTCAAAGTTCAAATTATAGTGATGCGACCATGATAAAAATGTTAATGTCTGTGACTATATATAAACATAGATAAATCATTTAATTCTTGTATAAATTAATAAGATGACGTTCTGAATTATAATATGTAGTGTCATTATGTGATAAAGTGGTAGTAAAATATATTTTTTTACCGAAGATAATAGTTTATTTCAAAATAAATCCATTATATCGTAACATGGATTATTGAAGCCCTACTCTGCGTGGTGCATCTTCGTATCGGCGGCGACACAAGCATGCTCGATAAAAAGTCGTTGGCGGTTAAAGGGTTAAAGACACTTTTGATTTTTAAAAAGTACTGGCCATCAATAAAAGATACGTGTGAAATTAAAAAAATGGAACTATAAAATATAGTTTTGCAGACATTTAAGTGACGTCACGCTTGTAATTTCGATACAATGGAAAAAAACGAGTCTCGCGTGTTTATAAAACACTGTTTTTTAATGGGAAAAAATACCGTTGGAGCACAGCAAAGGCTTATAAAATGTTATGCGGGATCAGCTCCCTCTAAAGCAACCATTTGTCGGTGGTATGCCGACTTCAAACGCGGTCGCATGGACACAAATGATGGGGAACGCTCAGGTCGTCCAAATGAAGCAGTGACTCAACAAAATATTAACCAAGTCCTGAAAATCGTAATGGAAGATCCTAAGGTAAAAGTGCGCGAGATATCCGAGACAATGAAGATTTCAGCTGGTAGTGTTTTAACAATTTTACATAAAAATTTGGCCATGAAAAAACTTTTTTCCAAGTGGGTGCCGCGTTTGCTTACAACTGATCAAAAGGAACACCGTATCAATGATTCAGAGCGACGTTTGGCGCTGGTGAATCGTAATAAAAACGATTTTTTACGTCAGTATGTGACAACGGATGAAACATGTATACACCATTTCACACGGGAATCTAATCGGCAGTCAGCGTAGTGGAGAGCGGCTGATGAAAGCCGCCCGAAGCGGCCAAAGACTCGGAAATCGGCCGGAAAGTTTATGGCGTCTATGTTTTGGGACGCGCATGGAATACTTTTCATCGAGTACCTTGAAAAGGGGCAAAATAAAAATAGTGACTATTGCATGTGCTAATTGGAGCGATTGAAGTACGAAATTGCGGATAAACGGCCTCATATGAACAAAACGAAAGTGGTGTTTCACCAGGACAACGCGCCTTGTCACAAGTCCGTGAGAAGGATGGCCAGAATTAATGAATTGGGCTTCGAATTTCTCCCTCATCCCCCTTATTCGCCAGACTTGGCCGCCAGCGATTACTGGCTGTTTGCAGTCCTCAAAAAAATGCTCCAGGGTAAGAAAGTTGACTCAAATAGTTAAGTGATCGCAGCAACGGAGGCTTATTTTGAAGCCAAAGACAAATCGTCCTACAAGCATGGAATAGAAAAGTTAAAAAAGTCAGAAAAGCGTTGGAGGGACTGTATAGCTCTTTTATGACTACATTTATGAATAAAAAAGATTTTTATGTAAAAAAACCTTGTTTTAGTACTTAGCCTTGGTACTTATTAAACCACGTGTAAGTAGTTTAGGCAACTGATGCATAATGTGAGTCCTTAAAACAGGATTGTGGTTTTATGAAACGAGCGTGTTTTAAGGGCTAATTATGTACGGTTGCATACACTACTTTATCTACACACAACAAACAAACAACTTTTCACAATCCTACTTTCTTAACGGCAATAAAACAACAAACAAATCGCTCATTGAAAGCAAAACCATTCGACAAATCGATTCTCCGTCAAAACGAATGTTTTTTTAAAATCATAGATATACGAATGAAGTCTCTATAATCTGCAACTCGAGATCAAATGTCGTGCGATTTATATTATAAACATACTGAATTGACGTTTCGTATTGACAACTGTTTTAAAATACTAAAATAGAGACCCTCTTGAATTTTGACAGCTGTTCCAAATTTAAACTCATAACCTTACAATAATCGATACTGGGCCACTATTCAACTGCGTTATAACGATATCGTGTTTGAAGTGTTTTAGAATCGTTTATGTCACAGTCGCCATTATTGTAAATGACATAAGAGTTATGAAAACGTTGACAATACGGAAACACGTCAAATACGATATCGTTATTACCGTGTAGAATCCCAGCCCTGTACTCGTAATAACATTACAGTACAGATTTTACCTACTACCACAGACAAGAAAGTTCTTATAGTAAAATTGCTTGTAATAATGCTGGTCATTTCTTAAGGTCTCTGAACGCATTTTAGAGCACTAATGATATATGCGTTGATACTTAAACAATTTAAGACATTAAATAATTAAGTTACCTAATATAAAAGCGATTTAGGCCTAATCTACAGCTTAAGGTATTTTTGTTAAAACTAGGGTTGCAAGTCTACCTTGCTGGCTGTAATAATTTTTAATGCTCGCCTTAACTTGACCAATTAATGGCGGATATGCGATTAATGAATAGAAAATAATGACGAAGCCAAAAGCGAATAGTGGTTATTGCGAGTGTTATCGAGCGGGCGATTGTGGTGCACAGGTGTACATTTTGTTCGAGCTGCTGAGCCCGCTGCTGTGCCCCGTGGTGCTGTACCGGCTGCGCTCGCGCGCGCTCGATGTCGTCGACTTCTACCGCAACTTCACCGTCAGTGTGCTCGGCATCGGCGACGTCTGCTCCTTCGCGCAGGTAAAGTGTCATTCTATGGAACTTGCTAACTATGTAAATAAGCCGCCATACTAAAATTGACATTAGATGTCAATTTCAATATATTGTTTGTTTACATAGTTAGCAAGTTCCATAGAATTACAGTATAATTGAATAACTTTGGAAGGATGGCTCCAGCAGATAAATAATAATAATAATAAATAATAAATCACAGGACAATGTCACACAAATTGACCTAGTCCCAAACTAAGCTCTAGGCTTGTAATATGGGTACTAGACAACGATAAACATTCTTTTATAGAGAAACACATACTTAAATAAATAGAAAACATCCAAGACTCAGGAATAAATATTCGCGCTCATCACACAAATATCTGCCCTTACCGGGATTTGAACCCAGGACCGCTGGCTTCGGAGGCAGGGTCACTACCAACTAGGCTAGCGTGTCCTCAAAGATGACTTACGGCCGAACCCTATATTCTAACCGCGGACAGATAGCCTTACTTCGGATTAAAATTTGACACATTTTCTATGGGCAAATGTCAAATTTCAACCCGAAGTAAGCCTTATCTATCCGCGGTTAGAATATAGGGTTCGGCCGTTAATTGAATGTTGAAACCTCCTAAAATTCTGTAATTTTTAATGTAGAGTACTATTTCTAGCTTCACGTAATTTCCTGGCAAGGTGCGCTGGAAGATCTCAAATATAAATCATAATTTGACGTGAACAGGTATTATTTATATTTTTTAGTTGGACATCCGACGTCATGGCCATCCCGATTGGCAAACTCCTGGCAAATATGCTGAGAAAGCTAAAGGTAATAAAAATATCGGACTATCTCGAAGGTGAGTTTCCCATTCAAACAATAGATTGTGTGTAACAATCCTGGATGCGGTGGTGGCTCGGTGGGTGATGGCAGAGTAGGAGCTCAGCCCGCCCTGGCTAAAACCAAAAAAAAGAGATCTTCTGTTAAACGATGACCCGAGCTGAAACAACTGAATGGATTTTGATTTGGAAATTGGAATGGTTGGATATAGCTTATACCCTAAATTACAAAATACATATTATATAGGCTACATTAACGCGAACAAATTACGAAATACAACTAGGATGAAATCATTACAAATGATGAATGAACGTTAAGATAGTAGCTGTCTCGGTTACGCTCTAACTCTAATATCTCTGTCGTCAGTCGCACAACTTAGATCGGGCGCCCAATGTGTATTGGGCGCTTTCAAACGCGCGTTTTGAGAACCAGAAGTTCTGTTGATGTTTACACATGGAAGCACGCGTCTGGTCAAGCGTGCGTCGAACGTTTTGTCTTATTACTAAACTATGGGATAGAAAACATTATTTTTAACAGTTTGTCTGCAGTATACATATATCCCTAGGAAAGCGCGTTGCGCGGGCGAAAGCCGCGCGCTTCGAGATACATGCGCCGCCATTTTGCCGTACATTTATTGCGCACTTTCGTGTAGAGTGGATGCATATTTCACCAAAATGGAGACTTATCACTTTGATACAGATTCATTAATCGATGAAATCCAAAAGCGACTAGCTTTTTATGGGACGTGAAAAGTCCTGATTATAAATACATACATACATAAAGTCACGCCTTTATTCCCAGAGTGGGGTAGGCAGAGCTACAGAATTACCAACAACTCTAAAAAACTTGTTGATAATTATGTAACCACATTTTGCACAATCAGGCTAAGATGTTTACCAGTGTAGCCCTTATAAATATTAGCTATTAAAGAAACGTAATTGGGAGGAGATGGTGTGGTCCATTTCCTAACTGAGCTAGTATGGACACCCTGGTAGCGCGTGTTGAACGCGTGGCTAAGCAAGCTGTATTTACGCGTCCAACGCGCTCCAAACGTAATGCCGAGGGCCTAATGTGTACTAGGTCTTAGTGGCGACCAGCCCGGTCGTTGCGCTGCGAGCAGGCTGTGGAGGGACGGGGTGGCGCGCGGCGGTGATGACAAAAATCTTCAGAAACTGTTACATCATTATGGTATTATTTTCTCACTGGCCCTAAATCTCGTTACGTAACTAGACTGATTAACGGGGCGTACTGAAACGAGCGGTATTGTAATAAATTGTATGTTGATTTGTGTGTTGTGTGTGCAGGCAACACGCAGTACAACCAGGGCGAGGGCGGCAAGACGGAGCTATCGCTGGTGGCGTTCTCTTGCCGGCACCCCGGCTGGCACCCGGCTGAACCGGCGCAGCGCCACTTCCTGCGTTCGCTGCGGCAGAGCATGCACCACGCCTTGCCCGCCACCAACACAATCGTAAGACCCACTTTTACAAGGGAAGAACCGTTGGATGGCATCTGCTACGTGCCTTACCTGTAGGCTCTACTGTCATCTGCATTATATGAATAATTATACACCTTTTAGTATCACGTCATTGATACATGGAGTGAAAAGTTTTGGACGTAACACGCCCTCACAAAAGTTTAGTTTTCATTTTACAAATCACAAATTCCGGGAGAGCAGTCACTCGTGATAATGCGCCTTTGTTTATATTCTTAAACATATCAGCTTATTTAATGTAAATATGGAAATAAAGGGTTCGCGTCACAGCAGCCACACCTTTATTTCCTACATAAATGTGTCCCTAGTAATAATGAATGTTCATTGTTCACACACTGTATAGTCACACTATTGCTATAACGAAAAATAAACTGACTACAGATTCATATTCAGAAATCATGAGGAATCCCAGATATCGATGAACGCAATCCCTTCAAGAACTAAACAATTTAAAATGGTGGGCATTTTTATCAATTTTGACTACAGACTCCTATTCAGAAATCACGAGGAACCCCAGATATCGATTTTAAACGCATTGCGTTCAAGAACTAAAAGGTTCAAAATTGCGGCCATATTTCTCAATTTTGACTACAGATTCATATTCAGAAATCATGAGCAATCCCACATCGATTTAGAACGCTATCCGTTCAAGAACTACAAAGTACAAAAAGGCGCGCATTTTTCTCAATTCTGACTACAGACTCCTATTCAGAAATCATGAGGAATCCCAGATGTCGATTTTGAACGCAATCCGTTCAAGAACTGCGAACTTCAAAAAGGCAGCTATTTTTCTTAATTCTGCCTATAGATTTATATTCAGAAATCATGAGGAATCCCAGATATCGATTCTGAACGACATCTGCTCAAGAACTACAAAGTTCAAAAAGGCGACCATTTTTCTCAACTCTGACTACAGACTCCTATTCAGAAATCATGAGGAATCCCAGATATCGATTATTAACGCATTGCGTTCAAGAACTACGAACTTCAAAATGGCGGCCATTTTTCTTAATTATGAGTACAGATTCATATTCAGAAAACATGAGGAATCCCAGAAATCGATAATGAAGGCAATCCGTTCAAGAACTACGAATTTCAAAATGGCAGCCACTTCTTTATTTTGTGCGACTCCTATTTAATTTGAGATTGTCATCCACCCGTCCTTCTCGATTTTGATTTGTTACTTATCTACACGAAGAGAAGAGAAGAGAATGAGAAGTAAACCAAAAACAATTTTATTTGAGTGACACTGATGTGATCTAGCCTGGAACTGGAGTAAAGTAATTCAGATTACTTAAATACTTAATTACCGAGAAATCAAGATTACAGTAGTGGTTTTCAATACCGATTCCAAAGTAATGGATTACAAATGTAATGTTGTATGTGTACAGTATTGCAGTTAATTTTGATTACCCAAGTAATGGATTACTGAGAGATCACGATTACTGTAATGTAATCGTGTAATTAGTTCCAAAAGTAATTTATTACGCCCGACTCTGACCATCTGCAAATTTCCATCTGATCGCAGTGCTAAACTACGCGAGTCAATTAAATGGCAGGCTGTGGTTAAAAATTGAACTTATTTGTTATACTAAAGTGACACTTATACGTAGATAGTAGCGCTGTTGTCATGTTGTCATGTTATATTTAATTCGCTTGTGTACTACTTATACACGCTATACTCTAACATCAATGTTTTAGTTTCGTATCGATTCATTTTCGGCTAATACAATACAATATTACCAATATATTATAAATTTTGAAATCTAATTAAACGTAAATGGCAAGAATTTATAATTGAGAGTTATTTATAATATTCGTTGAATGGCTGAGTAAGAAAAACAGATAGGTACCGTAAATCGGAAAACAAACGTCTTCGCTGTGCTGGCTTGGGCACTATTTTAAATAACTTTTCACTATCATTCAACTTTTCATTAAGTCATTAATGGTAGCCGATGGTAGCCGCAAAAATGACCCAGATTTAAAGGCCTTCTGTCAAACTTCATATTACAAATACCTATGTTTCAATTTCAATTAACTTTTTTCCAGCGGGCCTTAAAAGATGAAAAGTTGCGTCAATGTATGAAAAAAACATTAGTGGGGCGGGACGTCGCTTATAGAAGTTTTCTTGAATTATCTTAACACAGATATTTTTTCCATGTTACATATCTCTAGAAAAGAAGTCGGTCAAGTGTGAGTCGGACTCGCGCACCGAGGGTTCCATACAAACTTATAGTAATGTAAAATTGAGGACCAAAGGAGTTTGCAGTTGAAAAACTGTTGCCTCCATACATAGATAAAAGATATGGGTCGCGATTACTTTACCAACTGCAAATCAGTGGAGAAGAGTACATAAAAAAACAAAATTCAAAATGCTAAATGTTTATTCAGTAAATTGGCCACATGAGGGCTCTTTTACAAGTCGGTAATATGCAGTGCTGGATGCACGGATGACGTGATATTTGGTTAAGAATTATTTTTCAAAAACTTTACTTAGTTCTGGCAGAGTATTGAAATTGATCTTAAGTTTGTGGGGTCTGTTTTTGCCCCTGACTTAAACAATCTTACTGTGTTTCATCGGATCAGGAAACACTCCAATATCAACACACTTGTTAAATAAAGCAGCTGGATAAGGTGCAGTTAACTTAAGATGGACTGTGGTACCTACGGAATAACAAACTAGTGGAAGGGCCCTTGGGCTGCGTTTAAAGCAGAACCAGTGTTACCAAACTCACACATACGCAATTCAAATGCTTATTAAACTACTAAGGAAATGCTTTTCTCATTGGTTCATACATTTCATTTTAAAAAAGCCTAACGGTAAATTCAATGCCATGCATAATTCGCCTTAATTCTTGAGACAATATGGTTTCAGCTAGGATGACATAATAGTTAAATTATGAACATTCTATTTTCAAGACAAAGCTATGTCATTGTTATTCAAGTTCTGCTACTCGGTGAGAGCTGATGGCACTTTTCACACTGCTACTTATCAATGGATGAAGCTTTTAAAAAAGAATTTATTCACTTGACATAACGCATCTTCAGAACAATAGTAACCCAATTCAAAATTTCAGCTTGCAAACATCAAGTCATAAACTTATTACTACAGAGACATAACTCGAAATTTAAAATTTCTTAATTAGGACACTATAGTTCTCTAGGTGCGGTATGGTCCACACGGAAACTGATGGGACCATTGCGTTCGTTACATTTAGTATCGATATTGATAGCATCTATCAGCTTCTCCTAACGATCAATTTCCTTCGGGCAACTAAAAATACAACAGGATTTCATCTTAAGCAATAGTACGAAAATAATTGTTCTTTATCTCATCTAATTCTTACATTTAAATAAATCAATCACATTTTAAATTTTGAAAACTATGGAGCATGTGATTCATTTTACACGATATGAATATTGTATACAGTATGTACTTGTCTATGTACCACCGCTAGAACACCAGCTTTAATCAGCAGCTCTATTAAAAAATAGTGCATCCAAATCGGTTCAACCGTTTAAGACGCACACGCACACGCACACGCAGACGCACACGCACGCGCACGTACATAAAATCCGGCTGTTAACAGTCTCCTGAATTTGGTCTGGCAGTGGGACCCGCCAACGTCGGCCGTAGCAGGTCAGGTTTTAACTTCTACTTATCGGTCTTTATCCCAACAGATTAGTTTCAGAGATATTTTGTACGCCAAAAGATCATTACAAAAAAGACTGCTAAACGTGCCAGGTTGCGCCTCGGCAGATCCACTTATTTTAGGACCACCAATGATCTACTTCTACATGGTATGGTTTCACCTTTTTGCATTGTAATAAGGTCCAAAAGTGGATACATCTCTTTGTAGTCGACTGTACCAAAGCACGCAGCTGCGTATGTACCACTAGAAGTAATAAATATATTAATTACTTGATGCTTTAATACTAACGACGTTTCCATTCATAAAAGTTTTCAGTCAACGACGCACTCTGGGTCGAAAATGGCCTCTCCATAGAATCAGGGACTTAATTTTTTCAATTGAAATCGAGTCTTCTCGTCATAATTAAGTAAAAAAATGTATATGGGTTAATTTGGCTGAAAATTCGCCGAGTACTACTTTTAAGCCGGTAGCCGGTATAAAAAGTGCACAATTTCCCGTAATATCCTTCCGCAAGAATTTAGTACCAATTATTTATGAATTTATGATTTTTCGGCGTACTCATAATTTCCCGGCTAGATGCACTTAAAAAAAGTAAAACGTTTTACGGAACAACATTTTATTCCATGATTAAACGTGTCTTGCAAACCTAAATACCTAATTTAATTATGATGAAAGACTCTATTAATAGCGGATAGATAAGGCTTACTTTGGGTTGAAATTTGACATTTGCCCATACAAAATGTGTCAAATTTTAATCCGAAGTAAAGCTATCTGTCCGTGGTTTAAATATAGGGTTCGGCCGTTAAAACACTAGAAAATACCATAGGTACTACTGACTCGTATTCTAGAAAATTTGTTGCGGCTACCATTGGCCACCATCAGTAACTTCAAAAGATACGGTCTTAAATGAAATCTCATTTTCATTTCTCATGCTCGTAAAGTCCTTCTTTATGCTAGGTGTAGGCTGCATAGAATCGCATTTTATGCACTAGTGCATAAAGTGTTTCTTATCATCTAGACTAAGACAATTTAGCCCTACAGCCAGACAGACGAGGTGACAGCTCTACTTGTTATTTTAATACATTTACTTTTATTTATTTTCCTTTAATTATGCATCTAACACAAATGAAATTTTAAACAACATATTAAACACAAGCATTATTAACAAAAAAACATACAAATTGAACGTGTCACTTGGCAGTATTCCGTTCGAACTAAGTTAAAAGTTACATGCAGAAAATAAAAATGAAAATTTAAAAAGAAATACAGTGGCGGGAAAGAGGTTTTTGTCTCGCTTTAGACTATTAATTAGTTATTTTCTTCGCAAAACTGGCAGTATTGCGTTCGACCTAAGTTACAAGTTTCATGCAAAAAGTTAAAAAAGAAAAAGCAGTTGCGGGAAGTTGTTGTCTCGTTTCGGAAGATTTATTGTTTACTTCGCAAAACATGTTGTGTTACGGAATTTAATTAAAGTGTTGTGAAGTGAAGAGGAAATTTATTCTCACACCTAACACTAATGGTTAAAAATGCAAAAAAAATTATTGAACAGTCATTGCAGCCTAAGTCCAAAAAAGTATTTTACATTATTACTGTTTTATTTCCTCGTAATCGAAGTGAAAAGCAGAGTGTATAACTCGGTCGTAAAACCTACTTTATCCTCGACTTAATTATACACTCTCACCTGACGGCTCGGATGAATACCATAAGTCTCGGATAAAATGGTTTGTTTTATGCCCTTGTTGTACAATCTACTATTATTTGGCCCATACCAGTTTTACTCACTGAACAAGCTAACGAATCTTGTATATAACTCACAATAATTCCACTTAAAACCATCTACCGTTTCGTTTCGCAACACTTCAATGTTAGCTTTTATACATGGTGGGAAAAATCCATGGGCCCTGGAGGGGAACTACCTTAAATCCTTTAGTTAGCTCATTTTACAAAAAGAAAACATTCTTTTTTTTTTAAATGAAAAAACTGCATTTCAAGAAATTCGTTTGTCTCATCCGGGAACCATCTGAAAATAAAAAATAAACACTCATTATTGTTCAGGATAATATTTGCCTAATAAACATTTGGTTTGAGAAATAAAAAAAAGTGTTAACTAATATTTATTTATTTTAATCATCAATACGAAGAACAAATAAACATGTTTATTTTAAATGCAGATATTAAGAACAGAAAATAATCTTAATAATTTAACTCATAAGTTGCTCAAAATGACCCCCTCGTTCCGGACACACAAATTTAGTCTCCGTTGAAATTGATTTCGTGTAGCCCTCTTCAAAGTGTTGTGGTGTAAGCTTCTAATAACATTTTTTACCGGAACCCTTCGTTCTTGTACAAGTGAACAGTACTAGGTATTGTTTATAAAGAACTGGTCATAAATATTCAATTTCATGGGTATCTCGTACAGTCAAAGTCATAAATATGTTTACACTTTAGTACCTATATATATAGTATATTATTTATATATGAAATTGTCTCAGTGAAAAGTGACAAGGTACTAAATTGTAAATATATTTATGACTTCGACTGTAGAATAGATGAGTGTGAGGTCAAATGTTCATTGGATAAATTTTATCCTGTACAATAATCCTACCCATTTCGTATAATAAAACAGCGAGGGTTTGCGTTTTTCATTTTTAGTTGGTTAGATTCCAGGGTGAGACAAGGTAATTTTAGAAGACTTTTGAATGCAGTTTTGTTTGTTTAAAAAAATAAAGGAATGTTTCCTTTCAGTAAAATGTGCTAACTAAAGGAAATTTAGGTAGTTCCCCTCCGTGCCCCTTAGATTTTTTCCACCCTGTTTATAATATATTAATTGTATTCATATTACCGAATATATTTATATTTTTAAATTTTGAAATGTATCTAAAAGTAAATGTCAAGGAAATTAAACTGAATTACATATAAGATTCGTTGAGTTGCTGAGTGGGTAAAACTAAAACGGAAAAGAAACGTCTTTGCTGCTCGGCGTGGGCATGAGTTATCTTTATCTATTAATAAGACTTCGATGCCATTGATGGTACGAAGGGTGCCTGTTAAGTTCTGTCGTTTGGAAAAAACTTAAGACAATTTAAGTGTTAACTTTCAAAATGATCACCGTGATATGTAATTCACTATTTCATTCGATCGAACCAGTTTTCGAAATATGAGTCCAGTCCGAAGCCGGGGTCTCCAAAGTGGCCGTTTTGTATGCCTCAACCGCTTCTTCAGGCGTCCGTTACCGTTGACTTTGAAGTCGTTGCTTGATTTTTTGAAAAGTAAAGATTTCATTAGGGCTAAGTCTGGGCTGTACGGCGGGTGTCGCAGATTTTCGACGTTTTGTTCTTTTAAAAACGCAATTGTCTGCCGCGGTGGCGCAGTACTATACGACGTTTTGGGTTATTTTTTCGGAACTTGCTGATAACTTCTGGTATAGCAACAGTAGTGTACCAGTCTGCATTAACTATTTTACGATCTTTGAGCAAGCAAAGGTGGCGACCAGTTTTTTCGAAGTGTTCCGCGAGCGTATTACGTTGCTCGGTTTTGGCTCATCTTGGAACACTTAAACAGTCGACTGCTGTTTAGAATCCGGATCGTAGGCATATATCCAAGATTCGTCACTACTGATAATATCATGAACGTGTTTAAGAGTCTCCTCGGTTGAATTGCCGCTGAGTTTTGCGACACCATCTAATGGGATCCGTTTTTTGGTCTTCACTAAGTAAATGTGGTATCCACAGTGGGATAAAAAAAAAAGTGTCCATGCAAAATATTTTGAACACTGGTCCCTGAAATGCTTAATGAAGCTTCTATCTTACGGTATGTCGCATGGCGATCTTCGACGATCAGTTGCCGTACAGCATCAATGTTTTCCTGGATTACGGCTGTTTTTGGTCGGTCTTCACGATGCCTATCACTAAGACTAGAGCGACCACGATTTAATTCCAAATATCAACGTTCCACAGTCCGGATGCATGGTGCTTTATTATTAAAAACCGTAGTCAGTTCTTCAAAGCACTGAAGACGCGTTAAACCCCTTATGAAAATGGAAAAAATACATCACGTAAATAATCCTTCCAAATTTCCATTTTCACAATTGACTTGTCAACCAAGCTGTACTAAAACGGTTCGGCCGATCTCTAGACATTCTTTTGTTTTAGAATTCCAAATTCAAATATTTTAAGATGATACTAGTTTTTATTTTATAATCACGGAAGGTTTGCAAACGACAGAAATTAAAAGGCAGCCCTCGTAGCCGCTCGTACTGGTAGCCGCAACAAACGTCCCAGAATACGAGTCAGAAGTACGTATAGTGTTTTCTAGTGTTTTAAATCGACGATGGTACGTGGGCGGCACGCCCCGCCAACACTAAGTAAAATTGCATGAATGTATGAAATATATTAGTGGCGCAGGATGACGTTGATTAAAAACTATGTTTGAATTGAAACGTCTTTCGTTTTAAACATCAAATAATAATATATTACTTCTTGCGGTACATTAGTAGCTGGACAGTTTGGTACAATATCGCTTTAACGCCTTTGACAGATTAGTTCAGCAGTTCCAACATTACGTTAAAGTGACAAAACATTAAGTGTGCAGCTACTTATAAGGTTGACCGTACGAAAGCCTAATTTAACGCCTGTTCTATACGGACGTGTCCTACATCGAGAGCCGACCGCTCAAAGTCCTACCTTATCGAGTTACAGAAATAAGTAATTTCTAGAAGTAGACCATTTGTAGCCCTAAAATAAGTAGGTCTATTTTACCTTATCGAGTTACCGAATGAAACCGACTCCTTATGATAGAACAAACCAATTCCTTCACTTACAATTTAGTCTGCCAGCTTGTAGCCTGGCAATTTTTTTACGAATCATTTTGCTACCGACTTATTAAATTTTGTTAATTATCTTTATTTGTTCGTTTTACAATACTTTGTAAATTTTGTTAGTATAATTGATTTATCTTCTCTGATATATAAAAAAATACATTTGTTTGTTCGTACCTTATGTGCTGCCATAACATTCATCCGTTTGCGATGTTATTTGATATGGAGATAACTTGACTCCCGGGGACGGTCTTGAGATAGCTCATTGTACTTGAAATTATTTTGAATTTAATGTTATTGACTTTATATTTGTTTTGTTTGTATCATTTTGTTTGTGCTAGGTTTAATAATAGTGGTTTATTACTTTATTACCTTGTACTGTTACTTACTTAGAAGTACCTATTAGAATTTTGTAATCAAAAAATTACCTTCCGCTGGAGCTTCTTGCGGCGCTTCTTCTCTACGACGACAAAAGCTTTTAATTCAAAGATCTAAGGGTCATAAATTGATTGTTGCAAAACAAATAAATAAGTCTTATCTTCTTTGAATATGAGTCAAGTGTCGGGGGGAATTCAGCCGTACTAAACGTAAGCCCACTGAAATCGGATATTTTTGTTTACTCTCGATAAGCCGATAATGACATTGACAATGCTAAACAGTGCAGTCGGTAATAAAAGCATACCCCCTATAAAAATCTGTTACTTTTATCTGTTTGTTTAGTCAATAACTATTCCACATTACGTTGTTTTAGAACAAGACGATGCTGGGGTCGTACATACAGCAAAGTATATTCGGCACCAACACGCCGCTGCCGGCCGTGCTATCCTACTACCAGCAGCGCCAACCCTATAGGTTGCCTGTGAGTATTATAAACACTCGAACATACCACTTGCAGCGCCCAGGGCCCAATACCATCAATTTTTATCGCCGGTAGTACTCGGGATCTTACACACACACACACACACACACACACACACACACACACACACACACACACACACACACACACACACACACACACACACACACACACACACACACACACACACACACACACACACACACACACACCAGACGCATCATCAAAACTGCCCTCCAAAAGAAGGCAGTCGAAAAAGGTAGTATAAATGCATATTGTCCAGTCAATAAATGAAATGCAACTCCTCGGAAGGAAAAACCCACTGACCAGATTGTCTTTTGCTTTCGGGATCATAACAGTAAATCCAGCTTTCGTCACCCGTAAGTATGTGTAACACTGCAATTGAGTCACCTGCGTTAAATCTTTCAATCATTTCACGGCACCAATCAACATGATGGAGTTTATGGGCCTCGGTCAAATTATGAGGTATCCACCGGGCACAAAGCTTCCCGACCACTAAATGTTCATGTAGGATTTTGTGCACTTGACTCTTATGCCTAAGCTTGTCCGAATCTGCTGATAGGTCACTTTTTTATCAGTCTCTATCATACGCCGCACAACACTGATGTTATATTCAGTCGTTGCCGTAGAAGGCCGTCCCTTACGCAGATCATCGGTGAGATTAGTGCGACCACGTTTAAACTCATTAAACCAGTTGTAAACAGTGGCACGAGGTGGGGCTTCATCGGGAACGGCCAATCGTAGTCTATCATAACTGTCTTGTTGACTTAAATGATATCAAAAGTCACAAAAAATCATTTCATGAAAATTTTCTCGCGTTAAATTCATGCTTATGTGACACAGTCAATTTTCAATTTGCTGCCAAATCGTAAAACAAATGACAAATTAATAAAATTCATACTCAATAATATTGGCAAAGAGTTCCATTTTTTAAATTTAAACTTTTTTTATTTTTTTTTGTTTACAAGTGGCCAGTTTTAAAAACTTTCAGTGTCACCCTCGTATGTAGTTTACATTTCAAGAATGAAGATTATATCACAAAAGCTAGAAAAAACTTGAAACCTGGAGTTGTTCCATCAATTTTTCCTAAGGTCATTTTATACAAATAATATTAAATAATTATTTTGGTGTGTAAGATGTGATAATGTTTTACGTCGGTGACATAACGCTATCGTGCTTCTAGTGCTGGGCGACCGAGTTTTACTTTAAATGCTTCCATCGGAATTGTTAGAGCAGTAGTCGCGCTTAGAAATATACAAAAAAATGGCTCTTTTTAGTGTCCCACCGGCTTGTAAAACTAATTTGTCCGCAAATTGCAATTAAAATTATGGTCACCTTTCGTAGTTTCGTAGAAAGGGACGCACTAAGTTTTAGTAGATCTCTTTCAGCTCGCGTTATCGATACAGTGCACCTTCCAGATGTATGTAATACTTACTAAAATTTCCATGTTCTCAAGTCACTCATGATCAAACGTCGTGCGGTTTATGTTAAAACAACATACTGAATTGAAGTTTCGAGTCGATAACATTTTTAATATCTATAAATACTAGAGTAGAGACCCTCTTGAGTTTGGACAGCTGTTCCGAATTTAAACTAACCAAAATCTATACTGTAATAACATTACAGTACAGGTTTCACCTACTACCACAGACAAGAAAGTTCTCATAGTAAAATTGGTTGTAATAATGCTGGTCATTTCCTACGGGTTTTAAACGCATAATAGAGGACTTATGATATGTGTAGATAAAATGGCTTTTCTCTAGGCTAATACTCCTCTACAGCAGCTATGACCAAAGAGCGGAATTCTTCATAGCAAAAATCAAACTGTCAGAGGGATTGACCTAACGGTTTTATCGACTTATCGATAAATATTTGTCACTTAACGAAACAAAGTTAAAGTAATGAAATCAGGCTTTTGGATATACATACAAACAAATTAACGTTGTCCCTAATTATCTGACCGCCACTGTATTTTAGTATAATAGTAAAGAATAAAACAGAAAATACTTTTCTTAAAATTTTCTATATGAAACTTATCATTAAAAATTAAAAACAAATATTGCTAAGAGTAGGTAACTAATCTTCATTCAAAATAACAAAGTCGAAATCTAAATCTGTACTAAATATATTTTCTTCATCTTCCCTGTAGTAAAAGAAAATAGTCATTATTTTTTCAACATTGTCACCTTTCAAATTACTCCTTTTTTCATTGTAGATCCATTTATAAGATGAAAACGAGCGTTCTACCTCAGTTGAAGTAACAGGAGCATATTTGTAGTACTCGATAACGGTGTTTTGGCTGTAATCGCCTTTTTCTATAAAATCAGCATATTTGCGTATCATGTCGTAGTCCGGAATTCTATCTAGTACTTTTTCAAGTTTTATTTGCACTGTCTGAGATCCACACCAATTTAGAATACTTCTCACCTGGTCAAGTATTAGAAGAGAGTCTAATAAGGATAAACAGGATGTTTGTAATTTGATTATTGCGTCACGTAAAATGCCATAACTTTCTTTTATGTACAACAGATCGATTTCTCAAATTATTGTGCTTATGTACTCTTTTAGCTTCTCTTAATGCAGCCGACTCTTTCGAATTTAATTTTGAAATTACTTCTGTAATACATTCCAAATTTTCTGCATAATATATAGCTGCATTAAGCCATGTGCCCCACCTAGTTATAATAGGTTTTGGAGGCAATGGTACGGATGGACAAATTTGTTTGAATAAGCGGACTCTATGTGGAGACTTTAAAAATATTTTTTTTACGTTGTTTATTAAGGCGTCAACACTTTTATATTGAGATCGTATGTGCTCGCAGACTCTATGTAATCCATGTGCCAGACATGTAACATGTAGTAGATTTGGAAATGTAGCTTTTAAGATTTTACCAGCCTTTAGCATGTACGCGGCACTATCAGTGCTCAAAACAAGGACATTTCTAACATGCTCATTATATGAATTGTGCCAAATAAACTGCAATTGCTTTTTTAAGTATTCGGCCATTGAGTTACCATCAACTTTTTCAAAAAATTTACTTCCGATTAAGTAAGATTAGCAACAAGATTTTTTCTTTAGTTCTCTTACAATCAAATTAGTGACACTTTTGCCCATCCTATTTAATGTTTCGTCAACTGTTAGCCATATATATTTTCCTATCAGGTTCTTGCGTATGTCTTGAACTGTTTGTTGGTAAACTATATCTATACTATATCTAAGTTATTTGCACACGGTTCTCGTTGCGCCCATTAGATTCGTTATGTCTCCCTGGATACGAAAAAACATTTGGCAGACACTTTGCTCACTGAGTTTTAGCTTTACAACGGTTTGAAATTCACGGGATCAAGGGAAAGTGGTTATGGGATTATTGTGAATCTTTATAGTTTTATTACTTTTGTTTTGCTTAATATTATTCGTTGCAAAATAAAAGGGATGGCTGTCTTCTACTTATTTCTATTTACTTCTAATACTACGTCATATATCTGTATATAGATTAGTGATCGGCCACCGGTAGCATTTTGTTACTCTTTGACGTCTAACGTAATGACTAACATGGATAAGTCGGTGTTGTTCATAATAAAACCACACATTGTTAAATTTGTTATGGTAAATTATCATATATTTTTTTCTATGTTGGATATTGTGAATCGATTTCTTTAAACATTGAAGATCCATTTATATAAAGAGAGCGACCGTTCGACATCAACAGATGTCAGAGGTGCACAGTTGTAAACTGATATTTCGTTGTTATCATTCAAGGTTCTATCAAAATCGTACACATATCAATATCATAATAGAAATGGCCTGTACTTCATAATCATATCATAATAGAAATGTCAATACCTATTTAATGAGAGTCATATCCATGTAATACTTTCGTCATCAAAGTGACATGAAATGCTACCGGTGGCCGATCATTAATATAGCTATACTCTATATTCATTTAGGTACACAATACGGTAAAGGTCGGAACTGAGTTATACCGTTCTCACTCATATTCCCAAATAAAAGAGAGGCACTACGAAAGGAACTATGGAGATTTTTTATACCTGTGGGGACGCAGTTAACAGACAAATATTGCAGACGCGTTTTGAAAATAGTTCCTATAGATTATATTAATGATTTTCAATAATATTTAGTAGACGTAGAATTTTGTACTTGTAGCTTGGCGCGAGCGTCGGGTTGGAAAAAAAACATTCAAATTGTCTGCCTTTGGAATATCTGAGGGATGAACGTCGGCCTCATCGATTTTCTTGGTTTTTATTAGAAATCAAAACATCAGTCCAAGAGGCAGACATGTGCGCATAATATAGCACAGCTTTTTTATTTTACATTTTTGAAGCCCTGTCAATAGACAACGCAGAGGTAACATTCTGGCAAACTATTTTCCGTGGTCCTTCTCATTGTTTTTAATCGAACAATTTGAGTCTGCCAAGTGTGCACCTCATATACAGTTTTTTAATCATAAAAATATCTTAGGATGACTGTGATCATCAGCCCTAGAGGCAGACATGTGTGCATAATATAGCACAGCTTTTCTTTGTAAATTTTTTGAAACGCTGTCAATAGACAACACAGCGCCACCATGGTGGCAGACGAGGTCCTTGATGTTTTTAGGGTATAATTATCGCTATTAATAACGTCTGCCACGTGTACTGATGATATCGAAATTTTGCTCGCCAGCTCCCTATCTATTAAGACAAGTGTAAACTCTTGCATTGTCTTGATGGAAGATTTTTTTTCGAGCTAAGCCTGCTTGTTTTTGCTTAATGCATTCCTGCAGCTTATCTAATAAATTAGTATAGTATTCCCCGTTTATAATTTGACCTTTTGGGAGGTAGTCTACGAACAAAATTCCGTTCGAATTCCAAAAGACCGATGCCATCACTTTTCCTGCTGATTTCACGGCTTTAGCTTTCTTTGGAGCTGAGCACCCGGATTCAGTCCACTGTTTCGATTGCATTTTGGATTCTGGTGTATAGAGGTGAACCCATGTTTCTTCAGTTGCTACAAATCGTCGTAAAAAATCCGATATATTTCATTGAACGGTCCAAACAACGTTAAGAGATTTGCATTAAAACTCTTTTTGGATTGAGTGTAAGTAATCGCGGCACCCAACGGGCGGATAGCTTTTTCATATTTAATTATTTACTAAGTATATGATGAACCCGTTTTTTTGAAATACCTGTATTATCAGCTATCTCGGATAGCTTCAACCGTCGATCTACCAAAACCACATCATGCACTTTGGAGACCATATCCGAAGTAGTGACGCTTTTTGGACGTCCGGGACAGAGTTCATCTTGGACACTTGTACATCCTCGCTTAAACTCGGCCAACCAGTTCTTAACCGTAACATAAGGCTGCGTTTCCACCAGAGATGTGCGAGGTAGCTAAGCGGCGCGAGGCTGTGTAACGAGGAGGTGACAGAGGCTCCTCGCTCGCCCGGAATCCTCGCTACGCATTCCTCTCACACATCTTTCCCTTCGTTTGTATGTACAAAAACCTCGCTCCTCTGAGCTGTTTCCACCAGAGCGAGGTAAGCTAAGCGAGGATAGGTAAATGAAGCGTTTCTATTGGTTAAGGGGGCACCGAGCTTTTTGCGCTCATTAACTTTAGTATTTTATGCACTCGGTGTATGTGTGCGTATAGCACACCAGCAAGGAGCGAGCTGGAGCCATGCGCCGGCCGCGCGCCGCGCCTGACGAGCCGTGCGCCGATCCACTAGGCGCGGAGGTTGCTACCAATGTTTACAAAATAAAAAAACATAATCGATTCCGAATACTTTTATTAAAATATTCACTTTTTTCAGCCTAAATTTTTTAAATTTGTTGTTTACTGTCGGTAGGTAAGGTAGGATTGAATTACTTGTATGAGGTACAGTCACATCACGAGATTGTTGAGCCACTCTAGAACCCTCTCACAGATAGATAGATAATTTTTAATTAATGTCGTTTGTACATCTAAGGTGTATTTAGCTAGTGTTAAGTTATTTATAATATTTATTGGGCAATTGTTCGGCTAAAGAGAATAAATAATAAGTAAAAGCCGTACATCTTCCAATCGGCCATCTTCCCTCTCCGAAGGTGACCGGGAGAACCCTTTCATAGAAAGTTGACGGTAAATTTTGACGTAAATAATTTCTTTTGCGTGACTTGACGCTGTCATTAGGACAGAGTTCTATGGTGGCTCAACAACCCCGGGATTTAATGTGACTGTATATTGAAATGAAATAAAACCTAATTACCTTTATTGACAATATTCTAAGCACAAAATAAAGTGAACTCAATACCTAATGTAAAGTAATAGAACGGCTAAGTAGGGCAAAAATCCCAGTCATCGACCCTTTCTTCAAGTTATTATTTTTAACTGACTTCAAAGAAAAGGAAGTTCTCAGTTTGACCTGTATGTATGTATGTATGTATGTATGTTTGTCCGCGATTATCTCACGTTTGGCTGAACCGATTTTAATGCGGTTTTCAGAAAAGTATTTGTTGCACATAGGAGAAAGTTTTTTTATTTTAACCGTCTTTAAAAAAAGGGTCTTAGTTTGACCCGTATGTACGAATGTTTATCCATCATTATTTCCGCAAAAACTTCAATGTCTGATTCTGATCACTATAAAGTATAAAATTAAATTGATGTTTTAAAAAACTAAAAACTTAAAGCCGCTGTATCAATCACATATTTAAAGTTTCCTACTTAATGTATGTATGTCTATAATGTAATGAATAATATTAGAAAAAAATATTATGACACAAGAAACAACAATAATCAATATCGGATTTTACTTCACGGCATTATTTTGTCTGTGTGAGTAAGCAATGTCATTGTCTATTTCTCCATCCACTGAAAGACAAGAAATTTGGTCCATTGGCATCCTGTAATAAAACAGAACGTTTTGATTTAACTATAATTTATTTATTAACAGAATTGGTTTTTGGATGCAATTTTGTAATCCTCATTCTATAAAAATAATTCGTATTTGGGACTTACAATTCCATTGTGTGGTAAATTTTATAATCGATGTCAACCAATTCATTTACTCTGTAAATTGAAAAAATATAAAGATAATGTGGAAATTCATACTAAATTTATTAAAATGTTTTCCTATACATCTCTTACTATTTTTACGCATACCTCACCGGTTCATTAGGTAACTCTTCGTTTTGTAGCGAAGTGCCAACAACTGGAACATTAACCCTATAAATATAAAAAAATGAATAATTTTGCAATTTTACTCATTTGTTGAAATATAGTTGTTAGGTAATGAGTATACTTACGGAGTATTCTCTTTGTCTTCAGATTTCTGGAGATGTCTTACTCTAGAAATATTGAAACCATCCCAAGAAGTAACAATATTATATAATTAATTATAGTAAAAAAAACCTCGGGTCGTTCTAAGAAGCCTGTTTTGCCTGTAAATGTGTTTTTTTAGCTAAACTATTTTTATATCTTGGTAAATATTCACCATAGAAGTGTATTTTTTATATACCTACCTACTAATTGAAAGAACTTCGCGTGTTGTTTAAAATTACTTGTGTAAATAAACCAATTTTGGCCCAAAACATCAAGACTACAACTAAACGATTACAAAGTCTTAGTAATACAAATCGATACATCTGGAAAATCAGTCTATGTTGCTACCGATTTATTTTCTCCTCCCTTAGCGTGGCATTTTGACAACTGTCAAATCAGGTTTCTTAGAACTACTCCACTATCAGTAGGTTTACGATTTTAACTAACTTCATTTCTTCACGCAAGCGTTTAGCATTGTGCTTTTGCCAACCCCTTCTCTTCCTTTCTTGGTTGTGTTTGTTCCCCATTTAAAATAAAGTGAATAATCACAAAAATCGCGATAAACGCAACCAATCAATAAGCGACACAGCCTCCACCTCCGACGGCCGAAGCCTGACTAATGCGGACATGGGGGAAACGTGACGGCTCTGGCTAAAATGGACGAAACGCGTGCGAATTTAGGTATTTCCTTCATATTAGTAAAATAAAAACACATTTTCAAATCTAAAGTGTAAAATATATAGAAGACGTGTAGTTTTGTTGTAAATCCAAAACTGATGATCTTCCGTGAAGTAATTACGCCGTACTAAGTGTTTATTTTGTTATGTAGAGGTATCTTTGGATGTTTTTTCTATCGAGGGAAGTACAAGTAATCGTGTTTCTAAAGTATATGATATATAGAGTGATTCCTTAAATATCTTACATATGAATTGCATAACTAAAGCTTCAGTAAAAACAATGCAGCAGGCGATCAAACGAACGCATTTTTTTCGTAATTACGTATCGTTGCCTCGGCGCACTCTTAATGACAAACACATCCCTCGCAACGCATCCTCGCACATCTCTGGTGGAAACGCAGCCTAAGAGAGCACATTCACCCAAAATATTTTTTAAGTCGTCATGAATATCCGGCTCTTTTTATACCTTTCATATGAAGAAAGTTTATCACACCTCTTCGTTCAATTTTATCCATTTTGGAAAAATCCGCAGAATGTTTTTATAAATGACAGTAAACAAAAAAATGTGGATGTTTTCGAATTCAAATTTAGAACACAGACAGCCAGAAACCATTATGAAAAGAAGGTCGCGTAATTTGTAATTAAACCTTTCTCAATTGTGTAGGCTAGTTACTTATCACCCCGCCCTCTCACAAAAACTCAAAATCTGAAAAATATCTTCAATGTAAGCGCATATAACGAATTTAAAAGGAACACTATCACGACTAATTAGACACCATTGGTTCCTGAGATACAGGCGATTAAAGTGTTCGATTGAAATTAAATTTATTTACACACATATCATAAACCCGTTGATGCGTTCAAAATCCTCAAATTACGACTAGCATAGAGATAAACTTTTTTGTTAGAGCATTTTTCTTATCTATAAAAATGTTATTTAATAATAACCGCAAATTGGATATCATTATCACATTCAAATTTCGAACATCTTTGAAAAATAAACCAATTTTACTTGACCTCAATTCGAATATCACTCGAGATGACATTTTATTCAAAATGAATGTCAATTGCATACAATTTTAACAAATCTCGCAAGTTACTTGATATTGAACGATACGATAGTAGAGGCCTCTAAATTGTCTCTAAATAAAATAAAATAAACTACGGTTGCCACCATTTTTGACGTTCTATTTGTCTTGTAGCAAAAATTAGTTTAGTTTGTTTTGTTGTTTATAATATGTATGTAGATATAGCAGTGTATGTAACTGTACAAAATTAGGCATTAAAATACTCGTGTGCTGTTATTATGAAACTCGCCTGTCGGTTCCTTTCATAAACACACGCTCCTATTTTAATGCCTTTTATTATGTAACAGTCGCATAAACTACAATTAAAGCGGTTTGATGGTCACCGGATACTCTTTGAAGGCGCTACTGCACCAAGCACGTCAAGTTTAGGAAATCGTGAAGATGGAATGCACTCGCCTAAGGCCCAGCAGACGTCATAGGTTAAACACGCAGCGCGGCGGGGGCGCTGGGCGCTGTCGGGGTCACAGTACAACTGAACAGGGCTGGGATTCTACATGGTAATAACGATATCGTCTTTGACGTGCTTCTGTATTGTCAACGTTTTGATAACTTTTATGTCATTTAAAATAATGGCGAATGTGACATAAACGATTTTAAAACAAGTCAAACGCGAAATCGTTATATCGCAGTGGAATGGAGACCCAGGACTATGTCGTGTTAGATATTAGATCACAGCAAGTTATCTGAAACTATAAATGTACCATAGAATGCTCGGTATTTATAATTAAATTAAATTCTGGCAGCCCGGGTGTTCATTATTTTTTAAGAAATCATACAGACTAAGACGAAATGATATTTATTATCAAGCTTAGTTGATCTGATGTCGTAATGCAGATTAGTGGTTCAACGGGACAACACAAGATCGGGGGTCGTAGAAGGCCGGTCTAACAGTGACCATGTTTTGGCTGTCATGACAATAATCTTATATATAAAATTCTCGTGTCACAGTTTTCGTTCCCATACTCGTCCGAAACGGCTTGACCGATTCTCATGAAATTTTGTGAGCGTATTGTGTAGGTCTGAGAATCGGCCAACATCTATTTTTCATACCCCTAAGTGACGTAAAATAAAAATTGCAGCGGGCGAAGCCGCTGGCGGATCGCTAGTAACAGATATTTTTTCATCTGTCATGCTCGTAAAGGTCTCGTTTATGTTCGGAGCATAAAAGCATTAAAGTGTTTTCTTCTTTAAAGTAACTTTCATTCATTTTCTTTTTAACACAGATGCTCAAAAAGTGGTACTTTTCGTAGCTGTTTATGGTGCGGAAAGCTGGGTATTTCGCACTAGTGCATTTTACTTTTCCATTTTTTTTAAATATAATTCTTTTTCAACTTCCAAGCCGTACATCCAACCAAAGAGTTTGCATGTTCATCCACTTTTTGATTACGTCATTTAGCATTGAAACTATATATAGGTAATATAATTTAAAATATTAAAATTACATAAATACAAACATACATACACATATTATTTATCTAGGTAATATTAAAAAAACAGCTCTCATTAAGATGGCTGAATCTGAATTAGTATTACGAATGATCGGATTGTTGGGTATTAAGGTGGATTCACATTACACCATGCCGAAACCGGGCCCAGCCCAGCACGGCGTAATGTGAATTCACCTTTATGCATTGCCGCTGGTTAATAGGAATTATACTTTATGATTTTTAAACATACGCTTTTACACTTTTTGATTACGTCATTTAGCATTGAAACAATGATCTAGGTAATGTTTAAAAAAACAGCTCTTAGTATTACGAATTATCGGATATGCGTCACAGCTGGTTAATAGAGTTTTATGCTTTTTGATTTTTAAATATAGGTAATTAAATTACTGTGTAACTTTTTTTCTTTAATTTGGCTGAATGGTCACTTCCGTTGCCATGTTACAAAGTCTGTGTGAATTAAAAGTAAAATTGTCTCTTGTAATAGTTTTATTTACTAATTTATTTTTGTTTTATAGGGCCTCGTGTAAAATGACAAACTTTCTATGCTCTGTGTAACTAAATAGAAGTTAAAAATCCTAATCAACTAGGAATCCTGTTCAACTAGGTAATTTATTATGAAATGAAGTCGGAAAAAAATAAATAGGTTATTTTTGGTCGTAAGTCGCGTAGGTATTGAATATCGTTAATGAACAATTAGCGGTGAAAATTAATGTTAACTTTTATTACCGTTTTTTTATCATTGTAGATAACATTTCATGTTTTTTTATAATTTTTAT
This sequence comes from Acleris holmiana, assembly GCA_949316455.1. NCBI lineage: Eukaryota > Metazoa > Arthropoda > Insecta > Lepidoptera > Tortricidae > Acleris > Acleris holmiana. The sequence continues at coordinate 59,903,496 of OX438762.1, read as the reverse complement.
TGAGTGCATTTGTTATTTATTTATTTATTAATTTCATAAAGTAAGTTCACTTAACTTCAAAGAAGTAATGGGTGATGTAAACCACCATTTTAGAGTGAAACCGTTTTTATGCCAGAAAAAAAAACTTGGTAATTCTAGACATGTGATATACCGTTAGAGTGGTCATAAATTGGACAAGTTTTTGTGAAATTGGAAGATCCGAGAAGAACCTATTTTTTTTAATTGTGCCGTAAAGTTGAGCTTGATGACTTTTATTTTCTAATTTTCAAACTTTGTCGGGTCCTATCTCATTTTTTGTTTACTATGAGAATGCAATTATAAAATGTTAATAAAATAAGCAAACATTAGAGATAAAAAAATACAAATACGTAGCAAAATAGATATGTAAAGAAAACTGTAAACTTTTGGGAAATATCAAAATAAAATTATAAAAATAATGTAAAAAAAACCGTGGGTAGAATGAGTGTTAACTAGCCTAAACTGTGTTGCAAGTGACCCTACCTACCCGCCGTATTCTTTTGGCACACGATCTGCCTAACACCCTGTATATCATTATTTATTCGCAATCGAAGTTAAAATCAGAGTGTATCACTCGTCAGTAAAATCTTCAACTTAATCTTCGACTTAAATATCTGCCCGTGTCCATGGCGCAGATAAATAAATGTCCCAGATAAAATGGCTTGCACAATCTAGTATCGTATTATTCCAGGATATGGACGAGACGAGTGACGAAGAGGAGGAGGCGCCGTCGGCGGCGGGCAGCGCGCGCGCGAGCTGGTCCGGCGGGCTGGCGGGCGCCGGCAGCGCGCTCGACGTCGGTGCGCCGCCGCTGGCGCCCGACGACACGCGCGACATGTCCGTCAGCACGCTGCACCTCTACGACCTGCACATCTCCACCGTCAGTACCCACCGCCCCCCATTACTACCGAGACCAGACCTTCAAATACCGATATACTATTATAATGCGACTCGATCAAAAGTCGTTGTTGTTGTCTTATATCTTATTACATTACTTGTCCCTTAAATAGTTATGCAACTTTATCTTATTAAGGTTCTCGAGGTGATGAAATTTGATTTTCTATTTTATTAGCATGGCAGTAAAATTTGACTACGTTCTCAAACGTCATGGCAAATGGACTATATTTACCATGACTTATTTAATTTACATACGCGACGTAAAACTTTCGGCGGTCTCGTGGACTCGTTAGACGTATAGTTTTAGTAAAAATATGTTATACTTTGAAATTATTCAAAGATAATGTGAATCTCGACAAAACATCGAATAATACAGAGCTTATTTGCCATTTATAACTTTCATTTTGATTGTTGGTATGCACATGGAGCTACGGAGTCATGGACTATCTATTATAATAATTATTATTTGTATGTCTTTGCCAAACCGTGTTTGGCTAACTATGGGAGTCCCGGACATGTGGAAGATGTACATGGAGCCGAAGCTGTTGGCTTCGATCCTTTACGGGTCCTTTATACAACTTTAATTTACTAAAGTGATGGGACGCCAACCCGCGATTGTCCCTGAGTTCACACTATAAAAGTATGCACCCTCAGACCACTACCGGTTTGTGCAGGACTATTTTAGAAGGATAAAGGATGGGAACATAAATAAAAGGTTATATTAATAAAATGATATGGATTGGTGAATAAAACTAGGGCGTCTGCCTAGCCAAAGCTAATTCAACGAATGGGCCTCCTAAAATAGCCGCAAATACATAGCAGCAGAGAGGCAACAGTTCCAGAGGGGCTAAGGGTAGTGAGGTGCTTCTGGACGAATCACCTTAAGGTGCCCACCCGCCACTTATGCAATACATGCGCCCTTCGAGCATGTAGCTCTTGCGACTCTGACCTCCGATCGGCCAATAAAGGTAAGCCAGAGGTGAGGGTCTGTTCCTCGTCATCATACACTTCAGCCGGCCGGTAAAGGCAAGCGTGAGGTGAGGAACAGAAGCTTCCCTCGGGAGCACTCAGGTCCGTGGTGTCGCTACTCACCAACAGCTCGCCACTAGCTGCCCTGTAGTGATGGACTGCACTGGAAGTGCCAGTGGGCGATGAAGTCATCAATTCCCTACGCCATTATTATTATTATTATTATAGATATTTATTTTTAATCAGTAGGCTAAGTTTTTTACAATAAACAAAGATATAAAAGTATAATTACAACACCCATAAAACTTTTTTTTATAAATAACCTAACCTACGGTTGCCGCCGGCAAAGGGGCAGGGCTCAAGCTACCGGTGGTTAGGGCTGCAGAGAGAGGAACCTCCTCGCAATACGTTCCGTGTCGAGGAGTACTGCTTTCTGTATCTCGCCCTTGATCCAGCCACTTAGCGAGAGTCTGTTTAAGGCGTTTGTTAAGACTACGCCATAAGGCCGTTCGCCAAAACACTTATCGGGACAATGATCGTCGAGTCAACATCCCACATAGCGGTCACCTCGTGAGCCAACTGCACTGCTCTCAGGAATATATTTCCGATAATTGTTTAAATAAATAAATATCACGGGACAATATCACACAAAAGGACCTAGTCCCAAATTAAGCTCTAAGCTTGTACAGTCAAGGTCATAAATATGTATACACTTTAGTACCTTGTCTATTTAACGTCATGTTTAAACTGCCATATGAAATTGTCACAGCGATTAAAGTGACAAGGTACTAAAGTGTATACATATTTATTACCTTGACTGTACTATGGGTATTAGACAACGATAAACATACTTATATAGGGGAATACATCCTTAAATACATAGAAAATATCCAAGGCTCAGAAACAAAATATTCGCGCTCATCACACAAATATCTGCCCTTACCGGGATTTGAATCTAGGACCGCTGACTTCAGAGGCAGGGTCACTCCCAACTAGGCCAACGTGTCGTCGTTTTTATTATGACCTCGTCAGCAATTGCACACACAAAACCGTCGGTTTCCCCTAAAAGGTCACCAAATCGTAGCCAGTATACGGACGCTAAAAAGTCCACGTCGGGCGCTATCAGGGCCAGGTAAAAGCGTCCGTGCAGCTCCTTGCTCTTCCATACGTTCTTGCGGTCCTCAGTGCTTAACACCGTTGGTCTGCGCCAGTTTTCGTTTGCGCCAAGAATAGAGGCGTAAGGCCACACCACGATGCATTTCACACTAATTGCCGAGGAAATAATCCCTGTGATTGCATATCTCGCGGTTGTAGATATTCTTAGCTTTTAAAATGCCACGACCTCCACACTTCCGCGGGATCTACCATCTCATAACAGATGAGCGTGGATGCAACATTCGATGTAATTTAAACGGTAGACGGGACCCTTCTATCTTTTGCGTCCAGCTCAGTCTGAGTTCACCTTCCTTAGTATGCCAAAGGTGTATGTGAGCAGCGGCATCACCCAGCTAGGGAGGGCCTTGTTGCCACCTGATGAAAGACTGTTTAGAACTTTTTTCAGCGCTCTTTCACTGACTGCTCCATATCGCCGTCCACAATGCCCAAAGACTGACTATAGGTTTCAACTTCGGAGCGAGATCTGAGAGTCATCGTCTCAGAAAGCTGCAAATACGACGAATTTACAACTTTCTCTCGCAGAACATGCGTGTCCGCACACTTATGGGTAAGGAGGAGATTGAGGATTGAAAAGGATATTAAATAACAACGACAGGATATGAACATTTCTACCCTATCTAATGGGCTACCAATTTAGCTGAGCACGGAAATCAGACACATGGTCAAATTTCCGCTAGCCAAATATGTACCTAATGCACAAGGTCTGAAGCCCCTCCAGCTTATTAAGCAGCTCTTCAGTTGCGTCAAGGTATGCGATGTCGCCATAGTCTAGAAGAAAAGAAGAAGATAGTGCTTAAGAGTAATCTTGGTGTGAAGAGAGAGAAGAAATTCTGCAGGCGTCTAAGGGAATGGAGGGACCTAAAGAGCTTCCGACTAACCTCTGAAACATGAGCCGACTAGGAAAGCGTCTGATCCATGGTGAGACCCAAATTTTTCAGTGGTGGTAAAGGGAATTATAGTACTGACAAATACTAAACTAGGAAACAAGGACAGACAACTTTGCGATAAAGTGTAGACTAACGAACACAATTGCCTGCGATTTCCTTGCGTTGATCCAAGCTGCCGAAAGGGCCACCTTGTTTCGCCTAACTTGCTGGCAAATGGTCATGTCTGTGAGGAGGAGCTCCTTTGCACCGCGGTACTCAACCTTTCATCCATTTTGAGCAGTGGCCTAAACGCTTTATGCAATAAAATGTGCATTTAATTTTGTGCTCAAAATGGATGTAAGAAGGTTGTAAATTGTTAGCAAGCATGTCATGGCATGGTCGGTAGTTCATTGGGTCCGCGGTACTACTGGACTTGTGGAGCCGGAAGGTGACATCGGTTGTCAATAAAGGTGGAACGAACACTCATGTGAGGCTTTGAACCATTTAATCAAAAAATTGTGCATATCGTTCGGCCCAGGACTGTCCAGTGTTGAGCCATTCGAATTGCACAACTTACGTCTTCGGGGCAGATGGTAATAGGCCCCATAGGTTCAATGGTCTCACATGCACGTTCAACATCACACATCCAGGCTCTTTCTGTGTGCACGATGAGCACCGAGCAGACGCTGCGCCAAAAATGAATCATAGCAGCAGTATCGGGTAAGTGTCCGTCGTTCACACCTTGATCTGTTCCCTCCCACTTTCGGTACAACTTCTTCTGATCGCGCTCTCTGTAGGGACCAATACGGCTTGCCCATGCATAAACCTCATACTTCAGAAAGTCGATACGTTCCGTGACAAAAGCCAATATAATGCTGGTGCCTTATTCCGGTCCCAGCAAAGGCCTGGGACACGAAACGCACGACACGAGGGTGTTTGTTCATTTCCACTCCTGAAGCAGATTAGCTTTGCAAAGAGAGTCCTAAACTTATCGATACGCCGCTCAATTCGCACTTGCCAAGGGGACACAACCGCGAGTACGCGGAGCTCGGTCAGCGTCCGGAAACTTGACTCGAGCTACGCGGCAGCTATGGCCCCGCAGTACAAAATTGAGGTATCGCTAATACCCTCGCTGGGTTGTAAGTATGAGGCCAGCAAGGTATTGAAAAGGGTCTGGAAGAGAAGCAGCATGCGATCACGATATGCAGTGAGGTTAGTTCCTCCCTCGGTAGCCCCGTAATACGTGCAATGGTCGTTATTTATTTGTGTCCGTCGCATGTGGCGCACTAAACCACCGGTAGCGGGAGCCGTGCGCGGAGCAGGATGCCCCGCAGGCTCCAAGCGTGCCGGCAGGGGTGGTAGCCCCCGTCGCGCAGGTGGTCGCGGTGGCCACAAATAAAAGTGATATAAAAACGGGAGCAAAATTATAGACTTCTGTCAGTGACAGCGGTTTTTTTTTATCATTATTATTTACTAGCGACCCGCCCTTGCTTCGCTTCGGGTTAAAGTATCACTACATAGTATAAAACAAAGTCGCTTTTTCTGTCCCTATATCCCTATGTATGTTTAAATCTTTAAAACTACGCAACGGATTTTGATGCGGTTTTTTTTAATAGATAGAGTGATTGAAGAGGAAGGTTTATATGTATAATACTTTAATCCGGAGCGAAGCGAGGGCGGGTCGCTAGGTATATACACTCGGCGTCAAAAATATCGCCCCTCCTCGGAAAATAATTACAACCGACTTTAAACCCTATTTGATCAAGGACAACAATATGATTGTTAGGTATCATTTGAAAGGTAATAAAGTGTTTTTTTAGGAAAATAAAAAAAAAAAGGATTTTTCCTTGGGGTCAAAAATTAAAGGAAAATGACATTGCAAACAGTTGAAAAATGTTTATTCAAGTTTAAATTTACAACAATAAATGGATAACAAAATTTTACAAAAAGTGCCTAAAATTACCTTAAAACCTAGTGTTACCCCCCTTACCCTTATCACTGCCTCTAAACGGTCTTTCATTGATCGCACCAACTTTACGATGTCCTCTTGTGGAATGTTGCCCCATTCTTCGATGACTGCGTCCTGAAGATCTTGCAGGGTGGTAGGGGCGGCATCTCGTGACCGAACCCGTCGCTTCAGCTCGTCCCAAAGGTGTTCAATCGGGATTAAGTCAGGACTCCTGGCTGGCCACGGCAAAACGGGAATCCCGGCCTCCTCCAGATAATCCCGAACAATTAATGCAGTGTGGGAGCGAGCGTTGTCGTGCATTAATGTGAACCCAGAGCCGACGTAACCCGCATATGGCATCACATGCTCTTCCAGGATCTCGGCAATGTATCGGCGAGCATTCAGGGACCCTTGGCCGCGAGTGCCTCCAGTCCTGGAGACGCAGACAATGTCGGTTTTGCCGTCTAAAGACATGCCCCCCCAGAACATGCAAGAGCCACCTCCGTAGCCCACTGTCTCTTCAATACAGGCTTGAGCAAATCGTTCGCCCGACCTCCTGTAGACTCTGGCCCGCCTGTCGTTGCAATAAAGACAGACTCTCGTCTCATCGGTAAAGAGAACCTGCCTCCATTGCTCAAACGTCCAATCGACGTGGTCGCGGGCAAATTGCAAGCGATCTCTGCGATGCTGTGCGGTCAACATTGGGCCTGTAGCAGCCCTGTGAGCCACGATATCCTTCTCCCGCAGTCTTCTTCTAACCGTAGAGATGCTAACTGATCTTGTCCGAGCTTCTCTGAGGCGTTGTTGCACCTCAACAGCACTAGCGAAGCGATTGCGTAGAGATGATGTCACGATGAAGCGATCATCTCTTTCGGATGTGCAGCGTCGCCGACCAGCCCCACGTCTTCTGATGTAGCCCCCAGTCTCCTGGAACCGCTGAAATACTCGGCGGACAGCATGACGGCGTAAATTGAGTTGCCGAGCGACATCACACTGCCGAACTCCTGCTTGCAGTAGTGCAACCACTTGAGCTGATTCAGCAGCGGTGGTCTCCATGTTCGAGGGTTGTTTTCTTGCTTGAGTTCCTTAGATGTGTTCTCTTCGACGTCTGGATAGTGAATGATTGACATTTGACCTTGTACAGGCATTTTATACCCCTGGAAAAGGGCACAACTCGCGACCCTTCAAACGAGTATTTGTGCACTTTTTTTTCGAAACGCTCTGATTCACAAGCCATTACGTTTTGTTTAAATTAAACATTATTAATTTAAAACACATTAAACGTGCTTTTAATTGATACTAATATTAATTATGTAACATAATTTCGCTAAGGTCTAGATTAGCTTGAATCTGATTTTCGCGGAGGGGCGATATTTTTGACGCCGAGTGTATAAACCTTCCCCTTGAATCACTGGATAAAAAGTAGCCTATGTTCATCAGGGATAATGTCGGCTTCTAATGGTAAAATACACTCGAGAGCAAAACTTTCGGGTCATTAACATAAATTGTAATATCTCAAAAACTAATACAGCTAGCTTAATAAAATAAATTGGACTTTAAAGACATTTTAATGTCACTTAAATAAAATGCATTACAGTTAATACTGAATGTTCGTTTAATTTTATAAAAAATAAAAAGTAAAAATGGCATCCACTTGCTTGATAAAACGAAAATTTTTTTTTTTTTTATATAATTATCCAAATTTCACACATTTTAAAACTTGGTATTGCCTCCACGTGCAGCGCACAGCTGCGATGCGATTCGGCATGCTGTACACCAAGTTTCTGAAGCACAGTTGAGGAATGTTCTCCCATTCCTCTACCAACGCGTCTTTGAGCTCGTGAAGCGTCATTGAAGGAGGTACTCGTTGCCTTACTCGTCGTCCAAGCTCGTCCCAGGCATGCTCGATCGGGTTGAGATCCGGGCTCCTGGCCGGCCATTCCATGCGGCGAATAGCCACATCGTTCAGGTAGTCTTGTACTACAGGAGCGGTATGGGGACGGGCATTATCATGAATGAAAATAGCATTTTCACCGAGCCTTGCCATAAATGGACCGACGTGCTCATTTAGGATTTCTTCCACGTATCTTACGCCATTTAGAGTACCGTTTTCGATCAGTACTAGCTCTGTTCGGCTGTCTGCAGAAATCCCAGCCCACACGAGTACCGAACCGCCACCGTACGCAACCTTTTCTGCAATGCAGGCTTGCATGAACCGTTCTCCTGGCCTTCTGTACACCTTCACCCTTCCGTCGTGTTGATACAGCATAAACTTTGATTCGTCTGAGACCACAACTCTTGACCAATCTTCAGGTGTCCAATATGAGTTTTCGCGTGCATAAATTTGTCTTGCTGTGCGATGGTGCCTTTCCAGTTTAGGGCCATTTGCGGACCTAAAGAGTTTCAAATTAGCTTCAACAAGTCGCCGTCTTACAGTCCAAGCACTAGGATTGCTCCCACCAAGCCGTAAAAATTGTTGTCAATGCAGTTCCTGTAAGGAATCGATTTCGAAGCATAGTATTGACTAGATATCGATCCTCCCGTACCGTTGTACACCTGGGTCTGCCTCCTCCTGGTCTGCGTAAGTTCGAAACAGTTTCTAGAAATCGCTGAACAATACGCTGTACTGTTGACAACTTCACTCCGGCTATTCATGCAGTATCTCGCTGGCTTCGGCCGTTTTCCAGTATTGTAAGAATTCTCGTGCATTCTTCGGGTATAATTGACATATTTATTACATTAATAATGACCACTGAACATTTGGGACCCTTTTTATATATGCATTTTATGACAGAACGAAAACAAAAGCAATAACAAATGGATTTTTTTTTACTGTCATTATTTCATATTACCAATAAGTTTTAATACCTGTAATTAAGGAGGATTAAATTGTCTATAAGGTTCAATTTATTTTACGTAGCTATACGTATTTTGCGTATTCGTTTTCGAAATATTATAATTTATTATAGTGACACGAAAGTTTTGCTCTCGAGTGTAATTTTTCAAATCGGTCCAGTAGTTTCGGAGCCTATTCGAAACAAATAAACAAACAAATCTTTCCTCTTTATAATATTAGTATAGATTATAATACAGTAGCAGCTCTTTAAGCTGATGCGTGTATATCACTGCACTTGTGTTAATTAGTAAATTATAATTCAGAAAATTCCTAGATTGAAGATGAGCAAGACCTACTATCATAATTATTTAAATATAATCAGTAGTATGGATGTGTCCTGGGGCGAGTTACACGAATCTTGTTACCAGTAACCAGTGTTACAATTACTAGAGGTAGTAAATCCAGTTTCACTATTACCTTTTATTAGACTTGTGGAATCCTGTTACTGTCCTGGACTATTAGTGTTCACTAGCTTGTTAGTATACGTTTCACAAATTACAAAAGTAACTTAACAGTTATAAGTCGCCAGTCAGTAAATACTAGGTAATTTCACCGTGGTAAACTGGTTTTTGTTTCATGAAAGTTAAAAACTTTAAACACACTTGTATTCTACAAGCCTAAACTTACCAAGGTCGGAAGCTTTGTAAAAGTTACAAGTTAAAATATGTTTGTGTCGATTTAACTGAATATTATCGTTAAAATACATATTTAAGCCTGGGACTGGTTTGAAGAATATGGGCTGATCCCGATAGCGATGAAGAAGTCATCATTATGTGTCAACAAAAATTTAAAGAAATACTTGGGAGATTCTCTAGTATTCTTGGTAGAAATACTCTATTCTACCAAGAATACTAGAGAATCCCCCAAGTTTTTCTTTAAATTTTTGTTTAACAAAACGTACGCGAATCAAGGTTGGTAATGAAAAAAGGCGGGCTTTATTGTTATTTATTACATTCATCTCACAGCGGCAAAGGTTTAAAACATACAGCCAAGTCTCAAGACCTCAAAATAATGTTTGCTCAATACTCGCTTGTCTGGTGCTTGAAAAAAATACAGCCATGATAATAACGTATACAGCCAAATCTTAACCAGTATTTTTAGTCTGTCTACCGCTACTATCTACAAGTGTTATATTTTTTTATTGGTACGTGACTTGTACATATTAAAGCCGTATATTTCTAGATTCGAGAAACTGACACCAGTATTTACTATTTTACAAACAAGTACAGTCATTTGGTTTGATTGTAAGTTACTAGGTACCTAGTAACTTACAACCGTGGCTTGGTGAAACGTACACTTGTGAACTTGTACAAAATATTAGTCCATGGACGGGTATTACTACACTTGTAGCTGTCGTGAAATAGGCCCCTGGTTTGGCACTATCCTTACTGGTGTTACTGTGTCGTAGGCGCCGCCCGCGGAGGCCGCGTGCTGCTCGAGCAACTGCAGTACGCGCGCGCGCCGCTGGGACGACGGCGAGCAGACGCCGCTGCTGCCGCGGCCATAACACACGCCTCGCGCCCCCACTCCAGCCCCCACCTGGGTGTAGCCGAGTCGACCCGCCGCCGCCGCCGCCGCCACGGCCTGGCGTCTAACTCTGCCCCTGCGCCACGTGCGCATTGCATGGAAATAATATAGACTGGGCGCAACAACGCGAAAACATATGCTTCAGGGACTAAAAGTCGTGTTAATAGCTGACCTTGACTAAGAAAGCCGACTCAAGGCGCGCCAGAAATGACCGACGGGCGTCTCAGTTAAGATCAAATTGTTAATACGGCACTCAATTTAAGAATAATTATAGGTTTAAAAACAATTTCATGTGTTTTGTGTTGTTAGTTTTATTAGCGGGTACGCTCTGCTCTCATGTGATTATTGTGTGATTTTGTAAAAATATTTTACCGTAGATATTTGGTTCTCCATTCTACCCAACGATGGAAAATCAGGGGAAATAGTTACTTGTCTAAAAGCGAATTTTGGCATAGTTGTATAGAATAGTGTTTTAAATCACATACTAAAAGTACTGATGGGTGGAGGTGAAAGTAACGGGTGGAGGGAGGGATTGTAAATATCCAATAAAAAATGGTCCATAACATAAGTAACCTACATAAAATTCTCTACAAAAAAGATTACTCAGATATTTTTTTCTCTGGGATAAGTTTATCATGAGATTTGTAGGGAAGAAGATGGACAGTAAAAAATAAACATTTCTTTAAGTATGAAGGGTGATCCATAAGTTTTGGTAATCGGTATAAAAAAACGGAGATAAGTAAATCGTTATAATTTTATTGGAATATGCATACTTTGTGTGTTTGCAAAAACTTTATAACGTCATTCAATTGTTTTATTTTTGAGGTTATATTTTGTACCTTCACTAAGTCATCATCAGCTCTTGATTTTTATATAGTAGTTTTTGAACATTACTGAATGAGAAGTAAGACTCGAAAGTAAGGGCTACATAACAGGGGAAGCGGTTATCAGTTCTAAAATTTGGTCGAAGACCAGCACTCAATAATCCTGGAAAAGGGTGAAAAATCTACCCTACATTTTGCTGACAGAACTAGAGATAAAAGAAAAACTAATTTATCCTTAATCATAAAGATAAATCAAGGTTTAATTTTCAGTAAGAACATTTTGTAATAATGCACACCGCTCCAAATAATTACAAAACTCACTCTTATTTCGCCAACTTGTAAATTTGACCATTTAATGTTTTTTGTTTAGCTATCACAGAAAAACAAATGAATAATGCATAAATACATTTTCTCTAATTGTAGGTTGATTAGTGCCATTGTATAGTTCTCATTAAAAGAATATCATACCGATTATGAAAACTTATAAATCAGCCCTCGTATGGTACGTATATTCCGAAAAATAAAATTCCTAATTATCTTCCAAATGTCAAATGTCATCATCATCATCGTCATCGACGGTGACTTCGATGATGGCTCCGTTAGAGCATGTGCTGGAGCATACAGCGCAGACACTAGAGCAGGCAATTCCTGCTTTCCGGCAGCCGCATCGCACCCCACACTCGGTCGCGCATCGGCTAAATATTTTCTTGAGAATCGAGTCATGCAGTCGTACAAACTTTAACAATGGTTCTACCCTTAGAATATGTTTATTTTTCTTTCCGCGTCTACGTCATCGGTTTTTAGGATTCCGTACCCAAGGGTAAAAACGGGAACCTATTACTAAGACTCCGCTGTCTGTCTGTCTGTCTGTCCGTCTGTCACCAGGCTGTATCTCATGAACCCTGATAGCTAGATAGTGATGTATTTCTGTTGCCGCTGCAACAACAATTACTAACAACAGAATAAAATAATATATTTAAAGGGGGCTCCCATACAATAAACGTGATTTTTTGCCGATTTTTGCTCGATATTAATAATGGAAACAGGTAGACTCTTCAAATGTTCACTGAATATTCAGTTGTACATTCACTTAAAGAATAAAATAGAACAAATATTTAACGGGGCTTTGCCGTTTTTTCTCGATTTTAATAAAGGCACCGTGGTTGTATAGGAAATGTTGTCGTGTTTTTTTTCGCTTCTGTGCAAAAAATACTTTTTTTTTAAATCCAATTCACTTTGTCCTGAACGCAAAGAAGAGACATCAAGTGATGTCGATGGTTGCTCAGAAAGAGTTTGTTCTCTCATTAACCTATTTATTGAGTCACTTTTGACGTATTCTCTTCTGCAAGCATTGTGAACAACGCCATTCGTCTTACGCTTTAAACCTGTCCCAATTATCCCTTTAAAATAAATCTCAAGTGGTTTTCCCGCCCCGAACTGCGTATCGGAAACCTCCAGCCTGTAGGCTGCAGGGCTCATCCAGACAGCGCTTTCGCTCACACCTACACACGCGCTCATGCTGTCGACACGCACGCGCTCTCGCTCGCACACGCATATTAGTTAGGAATTTTACTTTTAGGAATATACGTGCCATATTTAAAGAAATGTAAGTTTGTTTTTTTACTATCCATCTTCTTCTCTCCATATCTCATTCAAATATTGATCCCAGCAAAAAATGTATACATTATTTTTTGTACACAATTTTATGAAGCTGACTTGTATAAAGGAATGTTTTTTGCTATGGAACACCGTTTACGAGTTATTTACAAAAAAAAGGTACCTTTACACCCCCCTCCATTCGTGAGCTTCACCCCCACCCATTTTAGTATGTGGTTTGAACCACCATTCTCTACACTTTGCCAAAATTAGCTTTTACAGGAGTTTTTTCCCCTGATAGGCAGTTTTTGGTCTTCGTTGGGTTAATCATTCTTAGCATTACATAGTATGTCTTGACAACTAATAGCATTTTATGAATTTGGCATGACGTTGCGTATATTTCTAAACATGTTCCCATTTTGTTATGTAACATTTATATGTCACAATCTACCTATTGCCTTACAGTTGATTTAGATTTAACTATCTTACACTCGGTTCCAATACTCCATCTACCTTACGAGTTACAGTGATTAAATTATTGCCATTCCCGTGAACCTTATGACGGGTAATAAAAATTAGGAGTAAGTTAACAAATGATAAGAATGGATTGAGCGTTGAAACCGGTTTTTACTGCAGACTTACTAGCAATTATACAGACGTTGCGTGGATCGACTATTCGCGGCGCTAAGGGTACCAGTTGATTTAAAAATAAATCATTTTAATTTTTGGTAGCCTCCGCGTTGTCGCAAGTAATTGGTGCAATCATTTAGACATCTGAGGTGGAAAGACAGAAGTGTAAATAAATAAATTTTGTGGTTGTCGCTATCTATGGGCCAAATTTACGTGTAAACTTATAATAGTCAATATCATGTAAGTATTTATAAGCTTTATAAAATTAGAGGGTTTACCTATTACCTTTTAGTATAATATAATCGTTACCGGCACATTTTTTATGATAAGGCAATAACAATGAATGGTTATTTTATTGATATTTAGGGTTATTGCTGCTATCGTGCTATTCCGAATTCGGGGTTGTTAGTATAATGATCACACTGGTGGACTAATTGCGTTGCCTTGGACGAATTATTTGGAGATTTAAGGGATCAGATTTCATAATAAACGGAATATACCGAGGTTGGACTAGCAACGTTTGGAATTTTAGTACTCAAGCTCGTTTTGAGATTGAAATTATCTGAGAGCATCAGAGCCCACTCCACGCCATAGTGAAACTGCATATCCACATGATGCGAAAGCTTGGGATTACATGAAACGTCAGCAACGACAACGAAATTAAAGTACATTACTGCAGAGACCGGGAAGATCGCCGTTGCTGGACGAGAACGAGTTGTCGATGCCACGCTATAAACGAGAGTCAAACTGAAAGTTCTTAGGGGTCTCTTCGGCGGCCTTTTGAAATGCAGCCACTGCTCCATCAGCGGCCATAAAACGTTTTTCTCGAAGTTTTGATTTGATTTTCGGGAATAAATAACTACGTTGCCAAAAAGTCGATCGTTCGCCTGCCGGTGTGCGATGAGGCGATGTCGTGGTGCAGGAGGATCCTATTGCGAGGTCGTTTCTCCCGAACTTTTTCCACGACAAGTGGCTAACAATTGTTTGTTTACCACTCTGCAGTTACTGTTTTTCGATCCTCTAAAACAATTGTCGCGTAATGACCGCCGATTGTCCTTCCGAAGAACGAGGCCACCACCTCTTTGTCCACGCTTCGGCCTCTCTTCACTATAGTTAGCAACTCCTCGGAAGGAAACCCCCACTGAGCAGATTGTCTTTTGGTTTCGGGATCATAACAGTAAACCAGCTTTCGTCACCCGCGAGTATGTCGAACACAGCATTTGAGTCACCTCCCTTAAATCTATCAACCATTTCACGAGGCCAATCAACACGACAGAGATTATGGGCCTCGATAAAATTATGAGGTATCCACCGGGCACAAAGCTTCCTGACCGCTAAATGTTCATGGAGGATTTTGTGAACTTGACTCTTACCGATTCCTAACCTTGCCCGAATCTGCTGATAGGCAAATACATTAAATATACTTAAAGTATTCGACTGGGCATAGCGAACAAAAGCGTGATCCAAAACTTGTTAGATACCTAGAGATAACAAGTCGGGTAGTCTACTTTGACAGGCCCACATGTAAGGTTGTGTCTGTCTTAGATGAAAAAATGCATTTCCATGAAAGCATGCACAGTTGCGCATTGCATTATCGCAAATCACGTTACAAAAAACACTAGTCGTGATTAAATTTATTTTCGTAGGTATTTTGTGCATTTATTTAATAAATCTACAGATGTTTCTAGAAAATCTGGATGTTGTCATAAGCGCCCTCTGTTGTTCAGTAGATGTACTTTTGCTTAGATAGGGAGGTGTATTGTTTATTATCGTTATTTATCGATACATTTTAGAAGGCAAATAATAAAGTTCGTTTTAAATTTACTTATAGGTACTAATTACATGAAAGAAAATACAATCACAATTAATCATGTTACTTCAATGTCGATGAACGAACGAAAAACTAGTCCTTTGCTTACGAAGTTGCAATTTTTAAATCAATTTTAAGAACCGTTATCGATAAGACTAATATTAACTATCTTACTACCGACTTGTTTACACCCCTGTCACTGGCTTTAAATTAGCGTCACCTACCATTCAATAGCTGAAATAGTTTATTGAATTATTTTATAGCGTATTTTGCTATCCAGTGGTAGATGGCATTTCTGATGCTTATGATCAAAGTTTTTGTATGACAGTGTTCCGAATGGCCACTCTATTACCTACAATATTCAATCTCTGTGCTGATAGGTCACTCTATTGTCAGTCTGTATCAAACGCCACACAACACTGATGTTATCTTCAGTCGTCGCCGTAGAAGGCCATCCCTCACGCAGATCATCAGTGAGATTAGTGCGACCACGTTTAAACTCATTAAACCAGTCGTAAACATTAGCACGAGATGGGGAATAATTGTAAAAGGCTATAGTAGTCTATCAGACTATCATACATAAGATACATAAGCAGAGGGCGGAATTTCTCATGGCAAAAATTGAAATGTCATAGGGATAGAACATTTTGCTTTATCGACTTTTCCAGTTATCGATATTGTGTAATCACTAATTAATCTCTTTGTTATTTTAGTTTTGCTTTTATATTAAAATGTAAATGTCATTATTGATTCGCATTTAGTTATTATTTCCAACAATACGTGAAGTTTTAGGATTTAATTTGTAAATATTATGTTATTTGTGTCTAAAACACATGTCTTTATTAACGGTAAATAACAAATGAAAATAAAGCTAAATCAACATAGAACTATACAATAATAATGAAAACTGCACCTACATTTACCAAAAACTATATCAATCTAAAAGACCGCTACTAGAGGGCAATGTTAATATTGGAATAATATTTTGCTAAGTGTAATGTATCGATAGGAGGTATAATTCTATTTGGTAAAAGATCTTGTGCTACGTGAATCAGAACTACTTGTCGATAGTCGATAAAATACTTCGTTCTCTCCCTATGACATATCAATTTTTGCCATGAGAAATTCCGCCCTCTGTACACAAGTTTCTTGTTGACTTAAATGACATTTTAATGGCCGTAAAAATAAACTCGTCTCGGTTTAAATTACTTTTTTGACGTATCATGAGCAAGGATAGGACAAACGCCCGTCATTTTGAAAACTTAACCCTGTTCTGTACAGTAGAGACTTCCTTATATTAATAAAAAAGAATAGGTACTAAATAAGAATAAGAATAGTTTATTCGTGACAATACAAAACAAAGGACAAAAGTAATGTATATAAATTTATTTTAAATACCATAATTTATATGTTTCCAGTGACAAATTATTCAAATGACGATGATTAAGGCGATAAATCACTTTCGCCAATGGAAAAGAATGACCATATTTTTTTCCAAATTTTCACTTGTGAGCCTATATCGACGTGAGTTTAGGACCCATTTATGAGTCAAAAAAGTGCGTTCACAGTCTACTGACGTCATTGGGGCATATCTAATTGTTGACATTGGTATATTGTTTTTCCAATATGCTTGTGGCTCGGCGTTTATTTTCTTCTGCATTTCGTTTACGGTAACATAATCAGGATTTCTATTTAAAATTGCTTGAAACTTTGATGTAAGTGTAGATCTAAGACTCCCAGGTATTTTTTTTAAAACAGTATGTATTTCCTTTACAATTTTAAAAGATTATTTTATCTGTAACTTTGTGCTTTGTAGTTCAAGAATTTTTTGTGGGATACTTGAAAATTTGTTTTTATTTACAGAAAATGTTTTTTAAATTTGGGATTTTAATTATATTCTTTATCTTCCGAATTAAGGATGATTCGTTTTTTAAACCATTTATCATCCTCTTCAATTGTTCAAAGTATTCTGCATAGTAACAAGCGGCTGTGATCCACGTCCCCCACCTAATAATTGTTGGTTTAGGTGGTAAAGCTAGACCAGGACATTGTTCTCTGAAACATTTTACTCTTAGAGTCGGATTTTAAAAATATTTGTTTCATACATGCAATAACTTTATCCGCATTCGGAAATCTATTCCGTATTTCTTCACTTAAACTGTGAAACCCATGCGCAAAACACGTTACATGCAATATTTGAGGATATGCACGTTTCAACAATTTTCCAGCCTTTAACATGTAACTGGCTTAATCTGATGAAACGAGGAACACTTTGTTTGTAAGTTTCAGCAGAGTCAGTCCATAGCCAGTTCAGTGTACTTTCGTAAAACTGATAAATTGTTTCACCGTTTACTGAATCCAACACCTTAGATGCCACTAAATGGAATTTGTTAACAGTGTTAGTACTCAAAGGCATTAACAGAAAATGTAAAATTTTTCGACCCAAACAGTCACGTGTTTCGTCAATAGACACCCAAAAGCTATCCGCTGCTCGTAATTTTCTCCGCATATTTTGCATTGTAATTTTGTAAACTTTATCCAAGTAATTTTTTGATTGATCTGGAATATCCCGGGCACCATAATACTTTTGTAAAAAGTTACGAAAATGATAGTTACTTAATTTTGACCAAGGAATATTAGCACATATCATCATTATTGTCAAATCCAAATAAAAATCCGTGTTTGATTCTGAACCATTTTTCTTTTGCGAGTGAACTTTTGAGTTAACATGCAACTGAATATCGGATTTTCGGTAGGTTCTCAGACGTTTATCACAAATAAGGCAACGCAATTGAAATCCGTCAAAAGATAAATCTGGGTAAGAAGATAGCCAAGATCGTATACATTTTTCACTTGCCAGACGTCTTAAAGCCATAATTTATAATTAATTAATGAATATCGCATTGGTTTATAAATAAGTACACGTTTCTAAAGTGACAACGTCAATGCTTGAGAAAGATGATTAGAAAATTACCTATTTTATCTAAATGGCCAGTAGTAAACAAAGTCATTGAAATCAAGTAGTGTCTAATGCGATGATAGAAGAATAGGTAATTTATTGTACATTAAATTATAATATTTTGAGTAAACTTCTAAAAAAAAAGTATTATTACAAAGTCTCTACTGTACAGAACAGGGTTAAGTTTTCAAAATTACGGGCGTTTGTCCTATCCTTGATCATGAGACGGGAATTTAAACAGAGATCAGTTTATTAATACGGCCATTAAGTCATAACTCACATAGACCCCGGATTTTTGTGGCAATGACGTCACAATAGGGTACTTTGGGGAGTAAATGGAACGGTGTTAAATATTTTTCATTAACTAGGCATTCACGACAAAAAATATTATTACCGCAAGTCATTTAGAACAACGTTTGATCTGTTACGGAGAGTCAGTTAACGAAAGAACATCGTCGACAAATGACTTATATAAGTATTTTATATCGTGAACGCGTAGTTATTTAAATTTATTTGGTTAAAAACCTGTAGTTTTTCGTGTTAATTAACATTTCGGTAAATGGAACAGTGGAACATAATTAAATATATTAGAATTATCTTTATTAATTTATCAGCTTTAACCTATACAACCTAAAGTGTTGACCTAAGATATAGAAAATAATAAAATTAAATAAAATAATTTTCGTGTGCTTTCGGAGGGTATAACAAAGTTTTAAACACAATCACTACAGCTTTCAGAATCTATTTTTATTGTGGATAATATGCAAAGCGTGCTATCAAAATTAATTCTGCACGAAAGAGGACGAAAAATATATGAAAAGTTGAGATTTGTATTGAGAAAAAAAAGACGGATTTGCCACGTTACGTAACATTAACAATCTTAATGCAGGTCAAGAAATACAAACTATTCCAAGCAACCGTAACAAATCCTGCTTTGATAACCACAAGCTTTTCAAATATGCACCAATAACATCTGTCGAAGTGAAAAGAAGCTTTTCCTTTTTGAAGTGGATATATTCTGCTAGAAGACGTAGCCTAACCGCAAGTCATTTAGAACAACTTTTGATCTATTACGGAGAGTCAGTTAACGAAAGAACAGATAAATTAATCTATTGACAATTGACTTATAGGTAATTTATATCGTGGATACCTGATAATAAAAATTTAATTCCGTAGAACACCAATATACTAGGTTGCCGTATTAATTAACACCGTTCCATTTACTCCCGAAATTACCCTATTGTGACGTCATTGCCACAAAGATCCGGGGTCCATAAAAAGTCATTGCAAGAAAATTTTCTCGCGTTAAGTTCTTGCTGACATGATACGGTGATACAAACAATTTGTAATTTGCCGCCAAATAGCAAAACAAGTGACAAATTAATGAAATACAGGGTGACAGGAAATTCGCCGTATTCCTTGAAAGGGGTTATTCTACAGCTCATTTGTATTAAAAAAGTATTTTTCGAATAGCCAATGAACCACTGATTACGAAAAATAAAAAAAATTACAAAAAAATGCTAATTTTGCAAATAAAAGAATTTGAAGTTAGAAGTTCTAGTAATTATTTTACAAATTTTGTGACATTTTAAAGCATAGCTAAAAAAAAAGGATGACACTTCGCGTACAGGAATAATTTGCTTAATTCATAAGCTTTCTAGAACTAAATAATTGCTAGAACTTCTAACTTCAAATCCTTTTATTTGCAAAATTTGGCATTTTTTTGGCATTTTTTTTTATTTTTCGTAATCAGTAGTTCATTGGCTATTCGACAAATGCTTTTTTTATATCTAAATGACGAAGTTTTTACAAAATTACTAGTTAAAGGTCAAAAGAGCGTAAATAAAAAAAAATCTAAAAACGTGAATAACTCGAAAACCAATGAGTTTTGACCCGTGGTTAACTGGACTTAAATCATTACAAATGAGCTGTAGAATAACCCCTTTCAAGGAATACGGCGAATTTCCTGTCACCTGTACATAATCAATAATATTGGCAAAGAGTTCCATACTAAAAATGTAAACTTAATATTTTTTTATATTGTTTACAAGTGGCCAATTCTAAAAACTTTCACAGTCGCCCTCGTGCCTACCAGCAGAGGCTTGTAAATTGCTGTTCTCCTACAATGCGAGAAAATATAATACAAAATTGTTAATATTTATATTTAAGAGGCCGACTACGAAACTTTGCCGATTTCTCTGATTTAAAAGATTTTACAGAGGTTATTTTACAGTTGTATTTCAACTGTAAATTCTTATAATCATATATCCGAAAGATATTTTATTATGATTAATCGACCTGAAACCGGATTGCATATCGCATATTCACAAATCGTTTTGACGTGTAAAAGGTATGAAACAAAATCAATTCATCGCTGTAAAAGTCATCTAAAAACGTATGAATAACTTTTTACCACCTTTATATAAATTTGATGTGTAAAAAATAATTAACTTGGTAAAATTTTATAGGAAATAGGCAAAATTTATTTTGATTTTGGCTACTTAAAAAATAAGCAATATAATGATAAAATGTCTTAAAACAACCTAAATCCCGCATTATAATACTCGACAAAAATATAAAAGTAGCTCATTCATTCGTAACTCGTATCATAACTGAAATGATATTTCATGTTGTGCATTAAAACTTATAGAAAAGCAGAATTATAACTGTAACAACGAAAAGAAGCAAAACCGTCAAAATTTCGTATACTCGTACTGTCGTTTCTAAGAAAATTAAAGAATACGGTGGTGATTAAATAATAAGGAAAGCTTGCGTTTTTCCATACAAATGCTTACAAATGCGACATATGGAATTTGACCACCAATCAAAAGTGTTTGACTAATTTTATTGGAACTCTTGCGCGTTCCTTATTACTCCCGCTTCTAGATTACGGCGATATAGCGTTCTTGGTCTTAAATGAGGAGCTGCTTGACAGACTAGAGCGTCTGCAGAACGTTTGTATCCGGTACGTTTTTGGGCTGAGAAAGTTCGATCACGTGTCGATGTTTCGTACGCAGCTGAAATGGCTTCCTATCCGCCGCCGTAGAGATTTACATGTACTTTCACTCCTTTTCAATGTCCTCTTCCTTCCTTCTTCCCCTCCCTATCTTTCTGAAAGATTCAACTATCTGGCCTGCGGCAGCGGTCATCGCCTGCGTTCCAGCGCCAATCTTTCCCTTGCGGTTCCGTCTAATAAAACACGTTTCTATGCCAAATCCTTCACAGTCCGTGGTGTCCAACTGTGGAATGAACTTCCGTTGTCCTTAAGGCATTCCCCTTCTGTAGTCTCTCTAAAGAGGAATTTAAAAACTTTGTGGCTGAATGAGTCGTGAAATCAGGTTCCTATAATGACTCGAGTTGTTATTTATATATTTATGTAGGTATATATGTATATATGTGTGTATTATACATGTACGTTTATATTAGTTTGTGTACTTGCTAATTTGTTTAAAATTTATTTATTTATTTATAAGTATTATCATTTCTTTTTACTTTTTGTGCAAACTTGTATGTGTCCAACCCCATGCATTGTCCTTACTCATTTGATTCAGGGTTAGCTGGAAGAGATCCCATTTAGGGATAAGTTCGCCTTTGTACATTAATTCAGTGTTATAATTGTAATATTTATATTTTTGTGCAATAAAGAGTTTACATACATACATACTTATAATATAAATTACTTTAGATGGCTCAGGATGACTTCGTCTATAATGCTATTTCGTCACCTGCTTAAATCGTCCACAGTGCCATGTCGTCAGCCTACAATTCCTAAATCGTCACCTTCCTAACTCGTCCATTTTATGATATCGTCAATACCCCATTCTGTCTACATTCCTATTTTGACCACAGTGCCAACTGGTCCACTTTCTTTTATCGACCAGTACTCCTTTGTTTGCAGTGCCAACTCGTCCGCATTCCTATATCGACCTCAGTGTCAACTCGCCCGCATTCCTTTATCGACCGTGCTACGATAAACGATAAGCTAAATTTTATTAACCTTTCCAACGCCATTGACGGATATTTCCGTCATAGTTGACAGCGCAAAATAGACCTGAGTATCTATGAGGCAAAGTTGACATTCGCTCTAGTTTTGTATTTGACATAGTGTTGAAAAGGTTAAAAGGCAGTGCTTATTTGAAAAAGTTTACCATATCCTGTGTTTATTAAAATGATAGTAGTCAGTCGAAGTCATAACTTTGTTTACACTTTAATATATGAAATTGTCTCAGAGAATGAAAGTGAAAGGTACTAAAGTGTAAACATATTTATGATTTCGCCTGTACAGTCAAGGGCATAAATATATATACGTTCCCAGAGTTTCAAATATAAATGCTTGTTGAACCAGACTTGTAAAAGTGCCCTTGCGGCCTACTTACATAAATAAATTATTTAATGTCATAAAAATAATGTACTAGCGTTCGGGGTGTTCAATATTTTTACTATATAGTTGACGAGTTAGCACTATGGTCTAAATAGGAATGTTGACGAGTTGACACTGTAGACTAGTTAGGAATGTTGACGAGTTGACACTGTAGACTAGTTAGGAATGTTGACGAATTGGCACTGTAGTCTAATTACGAATGTAAACGAGTTGGAAGCGGACCCACGTAAGAAAGTGGACGAGATAGGGAAGTGACGATATAGGAATGCTGGCGAATCGGAACAGTAGACCATCTGCGAATGATAACGACTTGAGAAGGTGACGAAATGGAACTGTGGCCGAAGTCATCCTGAGCCAAAATATATGAAGTTTGTATGAACGCAGAAGAGATTTTTGAAGTCGTTCAAAATGAAAGCTACATTTCTAACAGAATAATCTTACTACTATTTATAGTTGCGAAAGTTTGGATAGATGGGGGTTTGTTACTTAATCATTTCAGAACGACTGAACTGATCTAGATGAAATTTGGCAAAAAGATTTTGGAATAAGACATAGGCTACTTTTTAACCCGAAAAATGGACGGGTCCTAAGGGAATAGTGATGACTGACTTCTACGTGGACGGGGTCGCGGTAAACTATTTTTACATAATTTCAAACCTCGGTTTATTAGTTAACGATAAGTGTAACTAACTATAAAAATGATCAATAACTTTTTGATTGGTTGTCAATAGTAGATTGTACAACTAGGCCATAAAACAAACCATTTTATCCGAGACTTATGGAATGGTATGGTGGATAATGAAGTAGAGGATAAAATGGATTTTAAGACCGATTTCCACACTCCTTTTCACTTCGATTACGAGGAAATAAGACAATGATAACGTAAAAAATCTTTTTCTTGGATTTAGGTGTCAATTTCTGTTCAATAAGTTCTTTTGCATTTCTTTCAATTAGTGTTTTAGGTGTGAGCATTATTTCCTTTTCACTTGATGACATTTTAATTAAACTCCGTAACAAAACAAGTCCATAATACTCCAAAACGATAAAAACCCCTTTCCCGCCACTACCTGTATTTCTTTTAATATTTTTTTTAATTTTCAGACTGAGATTTTTAATTTAGGACTAACGCAATACTGCCAAGTCAATATGTTGATTTTACAATTTATTTGTTAATATACTTATTTTGAATAGTTTTAAATTTCTATTTTGTTAGATGCAACATAGAATGCAAATAAATTAAAGTAAATATTCAATTAACAAGTTCATTTAGTGCAGTCACCTCGTCTGTCTGGCTGTAGGGCTTAATTGTCTTAGTCTAGATGACGACAACACTTTATACACTAGTGCATGAAATGAGATTTTATGCAGCCTATACCCAGCATAAAGAAGGACTTTACGAGCATGAGAAGTGAAGATTAATTTGATAAATGCTGTTCGTATGCAATTGTTTGAGATGATCGCAAGCGTTCCTAATTATATGGCCTCCACTGTATACTCGTATACATATAACAGAATTCCTCGCACAAAGTAAAAGGATATGTAAGCTAGCTTTTAACCATTGTAATGCCGTGTCAAATACAAAAATCAGAAATCCATTACGTCTGTACTCAGGGAGGTACCCTTCGACTATCTTTGGTGCGGATTTATCAGTTAGTCGCCCGTCAACACTTTTAGAACCAAGCTCACATCAATGTCCAAGAAGAACCAAGAAGCTTGTACTTAACTTTTACTTCTTTCTTCTTTCTCCAGGAAGGAAGAATTAACAAATTACTGAATACATTATTATATCGACTAGTAGTACCTATATAAAAATTATATATTAATATTTATGTAACTCTACCCCCAAACCTGGCCCGTAGAGATAATAGAACTCTGCAGCCGAGTCTTTGTTATACCCACGCTCGTAATCCATAGTCAATATAGTATGAACTCGGCTCCCATGTCTTCGGCTTGTCGGGAATGTCATAGAAATCCCGGGAGTTCTTGGTCGTGAAAGTGTTAAAAGGTTTTAAAAGTAGTGTTGTTCCGGAAAAAACACTACAGTTAAGTGTCGTTATCGGTCCACCAGTCACATCTTCAAAAGAAGGAACAAATTTCTTAAAAAGAAATAAAATTCAATTATTGAACAAAACGAATACGTCATGTCGAGGCTGGCAACGATGCCTCATTGTAAAAATCTGTCGACTGTGCGGTTACACAGTTTCTCGACACGTGTTTAAACGTGTGTACAGTGGCCCCGTGGAAATGAGTTGTCTTAGCAAATCCCACATCACCGAAGTTTGTTGACGTTCGGTGACGATAGTCATTTCCTTGACTACACCTACCATCCCGTCTCCCAGGCAGGCTTGAAGGTAGCATGTGTAATATCTGTGGATGTTAACGCATCAAGGTTTGATTTATATAATCTGTGAAAAACTAATTTCTAGCTAGGTTTTTCATCTTAGTCATACCAAGATGACCTTCATGTATTTTCTTCATTATATCTATACGCAATGTGTTTGGTATTATTAATCTGTTTCATAAATAACAAATTTTCATCAAATGTTATATCGCCTCAAATTTATAATAATATTGTAATTTATCAGGGATATTTGTCTAGATCCTAAGGATCTCAATAGTGTATTACTTAGAGAATATTATCTAATACCTACTCTAGAAGAAATTGATCCCAGATTGTCAAATAAAAAATCTTCTCAGTGCTTGATCTCTCCGACCGATTCTATAATATTAAACTAGATGAAAACTCAAGTGAGCTATGTACGTTCAACAGTCCTTTTGGTTGCTACAAATTTAACAGGCTCGCCTTTGGTTTATCAGTAGAGCCAGAAATCTTTCAAAAATACAATGAAAGGGCTTTCGGGGACATCCCAGGAGTGATAATTTACTGTGATGATTTACTTAAATGCGCTGACAGTGAATTGGAGCATAATTCAATTTTAACAAAAGTATTTGAGAGAGCTAGAGCACATAATGTCCGGTTTAACCAAAATAAATTCCAAAAAGGGCCCGTTAAGTGTTTTAGTCACACGGCGTGTTGAATAAAACCCTGTAACACTTTTTTGTATGAATAAGATCGCTAATAATATTAACGTCATAATTACAAAACCCGCTGAACAATCCGACGCTGGCGTTTCTTATAGTGCAACCACATACTCGTAGTAGCGCCTTGGAAACATCAGTAGATAGTGGTTTTAATAGTCAATTAAGTGCTTATTCCATTTAATTTAAAGTTTAATTATAGCGACATCTATCCATAGGTTTGTAAGACGTGTTGAATCCGGATAAATAATTTGTAACATTAAATAACAACAAAAATATGCTTATTTGGCATGTACACTAGGGTGAATTGCAAAAATATTGTACATAGTTAAGGACCTAAGGCTATAGCCGGGTAAGGGAACAAAAAATGCCCCTGGCGTTATTAGCCAATGAGTAGGTATATCCTATGTATTGGTCATAATGACATTTATTAATCTGCCAAGTTTCATGTCATAATTATTGACAGTTTCCTTGAAATGTCACTTGAAAGTTTTTTTTACTTTTCTAAATATCTTAAAAACTACTGATCCGTTTGTTTTGTGCTTAATGTATGTTGTTAATGGCTTGAAGAGGAATAATTTTGCAAAAAACCAGATGTCTCTAGGTCAACATTAACTTGGTGTTTTTGGATGTCAAACATTTCAAACTTTTTTGATTTCGAACCAGTATTAAAAAATATCAATCCAAAAAAAAAACAAAAAGTGAACATTATGGTATGTATCCTGTGGTGCACACTGCCAAGTTAAGGGTGCAGAACAATGAATATTTTATATCAAATATTATCAACATACTCGTAGTCTACACATATACGTTGATGATGTACTAGGCAGGTAAACTCAAAACAAAAAATCACCATGTTGCTCCAACCCAATTCATATGAGACAAACATATATTAGTACGGAAAGAGATGTCACATTAGTGTACAAAAAATGGTAGGTGTCGCTGACTCATAAGTGTCAAAAAAAAAGTTTGAAATGTTTGACATCCAAAAACACCAAGTTAAAGTTGACCAAGAGACATCTAGATTTTTGCAAAATTATTTATCTTCAAGCCATTAACAACATACGTTAAACACAAAAGAAACGGATCAGTAGTTTTTAAGATATTTAGAAAAGTAAAAAAAACTTTCAAGTGACATTTTAAGGAAACTGTCAATAATTATGACATGAAACTTGGCAGATTAATAACTGTCATTATGACCAATACATAGGATATACTCATTGGCTAATAACGCCAGGGGCATTTTTTGTTCCCTTACCCGGCTATAGCCTTTGTTTCAATTAAACACTGACATCAATTAGGTCCTTAACTATGTACAATATTTTTGCAATTCACCCACTACGAGTATGCACGTAAACTGAAAGGCCTAATCACTACATAGTATAAAAAAGACTCCGCTGTCTGTCCGTCCCTATGTATGCCTAGATCTTTAAACCTACGCCACCGATTTTGATGCGGGTTTAATTAAATAGATAGAGTGATTCAAGAAGAAGTTTTATATGTATAATACTTTAACCGGAGCGAAGCGAGCGCGGGTCGCTAGTTTAAAATAAAACAAAAAGTGTACATGTGAAGTCGCATGCCAATTGTCCCAGATGGTATCAAATATCAGGTTCAGAACGTTTAGACGTTATTTATTAAAAGGCTCGCCGTTTCAGAGAATGCAACCGTGTCGAGTTCGTCTATCGCTGCTAAACGTTGGTTGTTAAACGCTTTATAGCACGCATTATAAAAAAAAATCTGCGATGCATAATATTAAACGGAATTGATATTCATTGATACATGTGTATTTAATTTCATTTAGTCATATATTCATATTGTAGTTAAAATCATATACGCACTAAACTAGAATACTCGAATCATTCATGACGAAAAGTTCATATTATAGATATTATTAGTATTTTGTCTATGTAGATTTTTTACAAAAATATGACAATGTGTAAATTTTACTTGTTACAATAGATTTAGGAAAGCAATAATTAATCTAAGTGATCAATTTGTATAGTAACGAGTTATAGTGAGATGCATGCTTTTGTCTGCTGACATTCACATTTTAGACCAGGGTCGATAACTTTTTAAACCTAATAAAAATATAGTAGGACTTGACAAATTATTTTTAATTTAATTTTTGTTAGGGTGTCCCAAAATCGGTAACCCACATTGACAACTGAGGTAGGTCAGCTTAAGAGGTAGGTACCGAACCAGCCTAACATGACCTCAGTAAAATGTGCACGGTTTTCAAGTTATTGCCAAATTTAAGTTTTTTATAAATTTGCACCTTTTTTGACACTTTTTGTGCCATTATTCAGCCGGAAAGCTCTCGAAGTTGTTTTTTTTACGTGTATGGGGCCACGGATAGTTTATTAAGATACAAGAAGTATTATTTTTCCAATAACTAATGTAAATTATTGAAAAATACTGGATTAGTCTCGATTTAAATTATCAGCAAATCATTAATTTAAACTTTAGCCACCTGCCGTGTTTTTTTTTACTACAAACGAAACGAGCAAATGACGTTTAATAATTGAGCATCGTATGCAGATTCAGAAATGGTACAACACAAGTATCTTACTGCGATAAAGAAAGCATTCAATAACACTTTTCCGCCGCCGCAAACCGTCGCAGTCAGGTAAGAACAATGCCGTACACTGAGATATCGCATTTGATGCCTAAACATGTTATTATTTGCCAAATGCACGAGAGCGAAAGAGATGGAAATAATGTTCATCTCCCTTTTGAAGGATATCGTTAGCTAATAGCACGTGTGATTACCTGGACCCCTCCACCTCGGGCTTTGTACCTGCCGGCCGGGCTGGATAAAAGGTGATGATCAAAAAAAACGGGTTTAACTTTCAATGATTTATTCTAATACTTAAGATTAATTACAATAAATGTTCAAATTGTCTGCCTTGGACTTTAATACATAAATTACACCGTCTCGAAAAAATTCGGCTCAATTTTCTTAAACTAATTCCCGATATGGTCCGGGCTGCGTCGAATACACGCTGCCGCAATTGTTCTTCACATCTTATTGGTTTTGCAAAAACTTTGTCTTTCAAACATCCCCAATAAAAAAAATCTAATGGGTTTAGATCCGGGGAACGCGGTAGCCATAAAATTGGTCCCAATCGCCCAATCCATCTCTTGGGGAATGTGTTGCTGAGGTGTTTGCGGACTAGTCGAGCGTAGTGTGCCGGGCAGCCATCTTGTTGGAACCACATCCTTTGTCTCAGTGCCAACGACGTCTCTTCTAATAGTACCTACTGGCAGATCATTTTCCAAAAATTGTAGATAATTTGTTCCGTTCAAAATAGCTGGCAATTCGACCGGTCCTATTATTTGGCCGTTAAAATACCCGACCACAAATTAATTTTGAATTGGTATTGGGACCGGTCTTCTCTTTGTTCATGTGGGTTTAACAGTTGCCAGCTATGGGTATTATGTAAATTGAGATATCCATCCCTTTTGCACGCTGATTCGTCGCTCCACAGTACTTCATTGAATAAGTTGGGATTTTCCCTGTATTTTTGAATCATCTTCCGACAAAATTCAACACGGTGTGCGTAGTCCGTTGCAAGTAGTGTTTGGACGCGTTGGACGTGGTAGGGATGGTATTTATGACGATTTAAAATTCGTTGTGCCGATGATTTGGGGACTCCAGTGCGGCGTTCAATAATTAGCACTGAAGTTCCTGGCTCCGCTCGTACTTCTTCCAAAACCACGTCGTCGTCAACAGTCTGAGGTCTTCCTCATTGGGTACGCGTTCCTGGTAGCCTACCATCACGATAAGCGTTTAGGGCTCTTAAAATGACTTGATGAGTCGGTGGATTTCGATCTGGATATCGTTCCGAGTATAACCTTGTAGCCAATCTTCCATTGTACGTAACATTGCCTCGATTTGAAACATGCCTAGTTTCACCGTAAATCAACAGCATGTCAACGTAGTCACCATAAGTGTACTGGAGATCACGGTTTGCCATAGTTGTTGTCGTTGCAGTTCCACAAAGCAAATCAGAGTCCGATAGAGTGCCGAGTTGTCGTTTTTAGAGAAATCAGAGTCCAGAGAAAAGCTAAGTCGATAATAACACACAGATGGAACGCAGAGAACACGGGGATCGCATGAAACGGAAGGTAACGAACTGATTTGGTTCGCAGGCCACAGCTTATCGTGCTACTTGTAAATAAACGGACAAAACACTCTATCCATCCCTTTCTTTAAACAATTGGTAAGGAAAGGCAGGTACAAAGCCCAAGGTGGAGGGGTCCAGGTAATCAACACGTGCTATTAGCCAACGATATCCTTCAAAAGGGAGTAGAACATTGTTTCCATCTCTTTCGCTTTCGTGCATTTGGCAAATAATAACATGTTTAGGCATCAAATGCGATATCTCAGTGTACGGCATTGTTCTTACCTGACTGCGACGGTTTGCGGCGGCGGAAAAGTGTTATTGAATGCTTTCTTTATCGCAGTAAGATACTTGTATTGTACCATTTCTGAATCTGCATACGATGCTCAATTTTTAAACGTTATTTGCTCGTTTCGTTTCTAGTAAAAAAAAAACACGGCATGTGGCTAAAGTTGAAATTAATGATTTGCTGATAATTTAAATCGAGACCAATCCAGTATTTTTCAATAATGTACATTAGTTATTGGCAAAATAATACTTCTGGTATCTTAATAAACTATTTGTGGCCCCATACACGTAAAAAAAACCACTTCGAGAGCTTTCCGGCTGAATACTGGCACAAAAAGTGTTAAAAAAGGTGCAAATTTATAAAAACTTAAATTTGGCGATAACTCGAAAACCGTGCACATTTTACTGAGTTCATGTTAGGCTGGTTCGGTACCTCTTAAGCTGACCTACCTCCGGTGTCAATGTGGGTTACCGATTTTGGGACACCCTGTATTTTCTTACTTTTCCTATGGGTTTCATTCTTCTATTTTTTTCTTTTTAGCATTTTCAAAGGCTTTGGCACTGGTTTATTTATATCTTATACCTTGAATTGTCTAGATGATCATGATTGAAAAGTTCTCAATCGTGGGGGGTGTGCTGAGGGGGGAGAGGGGTTAAAGGTCCTCTTTTCACGTTTTTGCTCAGATCTCGAGTATTTCTACCAATAGCAATATTACATCTGACAAAAGCTTTTACACTTTCTTTCAAATTTACATACATACATAATGTCACGACTTTATTCCCAGCGTGGGGTAGGCAGAGCTACAGAATTACCAACAACTCTGAAAGCCCGGTTTATTTTCATCTCTAAAAGTATTGATTGTAGAGTAAAAATTAATATGGGTTAAATTGTAGGAAATTTTATGTAGAATCTTTTACACCCTTAGCACACCCCCAACAATTGAGGTCTTTTAGTATGTTCATCTAGTCACTTCAAGGTATTAACTACTATGCCAATTTTTAAAAGTACACATTTTTTTCCCCCGATTTTATTAATTTTCTTGGCCTAAGAAAGCTTTGATCGAAACATGGCATATTTATGTTTTCTTGATTATTAGTGTGAAATACTTTAAATCCTCTCTTCGGATCTATTAACCCTCCCCGTGTATATGGTGTATTGAAATGTAGTAATACAATATTTGGTTGTGATTGGGTTTGGAATAATTTCGAAATTTAACATGTTTTGCTTTATATTTCGTAAATATAATCGAAATGACTGACCAGAAAAATTAAAAGGGTGAATATTAAAAAAACATGTTAAAGTGCAAGTTTTTACGATGGACTATAAATAAAAACGGCATAATATTGTTAATAATGTGATTTTGTTATATTTATCTGAATGTGATATCGAGGTATTACTGAAATTGTGTATTGGGAATATCATCTACTTTACAGCTTAGCAAAAAAGAGTAGAGTTTCATGTGGCAACTCTTACGTACTTTTGTGTAGAGCAATTAAGTGTTGCCGGCAAAAATATTTGTAGTTCCGTTTCTACACTTTTTTGCCTATCTGTAACTAGATAGTTACGTCTGTACAAGACAATAAAATTCAATTTACCGCATTTGATGAATAATATTTTCTTTTGTAGGGCTCATCCTTACGACCCAGAGGTTGATTTAAGGAGAGTTATGATCCCAAAACATACACACAAAACTACTTATATACTTACAGACATGCACACACACACATGCAAACACAGACGCACATCAATACACATACCCGCAAAACACACAGACACACACACACACACACACACACAAGAACACACGCATGTACACAAACGCACAACATACGTGTAAGCTCACGCAAACAAATGCAAGAACACGTTCGTAAGTTCATACTCCTGTAAGTATGGAAAAAAATATTATACTTCAATCACATGAGACCAAAAACGAAAAAAAATGTTGGCTCCAATCCCGTGGGAGCTAGATGGAAAAAAAAAATACTTCAATCCTATGGGAGCCAAGAGGAAAAATAGATATACTATGATACCATGGGAACGAAAGCATGGGAGCCAAGTGGAATGAGGGGTCAGAATGTGCTCTGCAAAGGGTTTTTTTTGTTCATCAATCGCCGCAAAATTGACCCTACCGATGCGACTAAGAAGCCGTACAGTCGAGTCGCAAATATCTGTATAGATACATCGTGTCAGACATACGTGGGTACAGATTTGGCACATGCAGTGATGGTCATAATATAATTAGATAAACTTCCAACATAGGCCGAATTGTACAAGACAGTTCGTATTTCGTGTTATATCAATAATACACATAAAATGGAGTAAAATATGTTCTTTAATCTACAATTCATAAAAAACATACATACATAACGTCACGCCTTCATTCCCAGAGTGGGGTAGGCAGAGCTACAGAATTAACAACAACTCTAAAAAACTTGTTGATAATTCTGTAACCACATTTTGCACAATCAGGCTAAGATGTTTACCAGTGTATTAGTGACAGGTTGCAAGCCCATCGCCTAACAGTACTACAAGCCCTTATTCCCTTAGTCGCCTCTTACGACATCCAGGGGAAGACATGGAGTGGCACTATTCTAACCCGGCAACCACACGGAAAGTCATAAAAAACAAAACAAATATAAACACTTATTAACTATTACCATTGAAGTATTTTATTACGTGCAAATAACTTATTGACATAATGAGTACCTATAGTCAGTAATGGACCAATAATTAGAAACAATAGTAAAATGTACAAAAACTTAGTAAATGTAAGCCACTTAGATAGTGGAATTAGTTTTACAATATTTATTTATAGGTTACATATTTTGCTGATTAATTAATATTTAGTTGCGTAGCCTTTATGGTCAATGACAGCTCTGCAGCGCCGTGGCATTGATTCGATCAACTTCAGACTCTTCATCCGGGATCGACGTCCATGCTTAAACAAAAGCTCCGTGTAGTTCGTTTTGGCTCGAGTTCCTTGTATTTGCGCCTTTTTTCTTAACAATATACCATACATTTTCGATCGGATTTGAATCAGGACTAATCGCGGGCCAATCTAAGACTGTAATTTGTTTTTCCCTAAGAAAACATTTAACATTGTTGGCCGTGTGTTTGGGATCATTATCATGTTATAAGATCCAAGTCACAGGTAAATCATCACAAGGTCATCAGAGTATGGAATCATTGTCTCCTCTAAGATATTCTTATACCGATATTCCTCCATGCAGAGAAGGGCATTTCGTAATCGATTCCTGATTACACGATTACTTGATTTTACTTGATTTTATGTATTTACACGCCGAGTTCGCACACGCCATCAATTATATTTGAGCATATTATTTCGATGGAAAACTGCGGTTTGTGAGCCATATTGACTAGATGATAGCTTTCAAATCGTCGGGGTTCGTATTGCATTGTGGCAAGGAATTCAAGGAATACTTTACTTTAATAACGCTTTTTAATTACTTTGTACGGAGTAAGCTAGAATATTGCAGTGTGGTTTGAAATCCCAGCTTTAAGATACACATCAATAGAATAGAGCGAGTATAGATGAATTATCGAGAACATGGAATTGCATTTATAGTGGTTGTACCGTTTGCAAAAAAAAGGAGAACAATATTCTCTTAATTTAATAAAATTACATACCCTTAAGAAATTGAAAAAGTATTAGTCCTCTGTTTTTTACTTTTAGTCGCTATCATGTTCTTCATCTGAGCTGTCACAAGTATTGATAATAAGATTGTTTGAAATTCGATCCATTTCCCCTTCCTGACATCGCTATTTATTTTCTTCACTTTCGACATGGCGACAAATATTTTCCCAGTCCTCAGCAGTAATAGTATTCATTCGTTCAGTTGCTAAACTCATAATGCTTTGCATGTTTAAAGAAAC
Source organism: Acleris holmiana (assembly GCA_949316455.1). Classification (NCBI taxonomy): domain Eukaryota; kingdom Metazoa; phylum Arthropoda; class Insecta; order Lepidoptera; family Tortricidae; genus Acleris; species Acleris holmiana. Next base: position 59,869,650 of record OX438762.1, on the reverse strand, counting down.
GTTTCTTTTCGCTACATATCCTTTTACCATGGACCAAATATTTTCGATCGGATTGAATGTCGGGTGATACGGTGGCAATCGTAAAACGGAGTGGCCATGTTCTTTTAAAATTGCATTTATGTGGTACTCACGAAACCGCTCTTTATTTTGTTTACTTAAATCATACAAACTGGTTTTGTACATCAACGGGCTATATGAAATGTTGTGTTCTGTCAACCAATCCATCATTTCTCGTTTATGAGAATTTGACGTTGGAGTACGATTCAAGTTTGTTGTGATAGGACGCATTATCTACGATAAGTACGCTATTCGGTTTAAGGTTCGGTATTAATTTTTCTTTTAACCATTTTTCGTAGTTGACAAAGTTCATCTGGTCATGGTAATCTCCCGTTTTTTGGTTTGCCTTAAACCCAAAGCGTTGGGAATAAAACCATATTTTCCTCCTGCGTGCACTATTACTAACCGCTGGCCTGTACTGATTTGTTTTGTTACACTAAATTCAGTTCCATCGGTCCAAGCCTCTCCGGACACACATGTGAAGTGTGGATGTAGGTTTCATCAGTATAAACTAGTGGTCTATCTTTAGACCGATATTCCGCAATTTTGGTAAGATAATTTATTCTTAGCAGTAGTATGTAGTGTCTTTCCATTAATATTTCTCGGTTGTCCTCGGTCTTTTTCCATTTAAATCCTAATTTCTGTAATTTTTTTCGTAAGGTGGAAATGCCAAATTTTTAATATATATCGGATTTTATCACAGAGTGGAGTGCCTTTAAGGTTGGAAATTGCTAATGGGCCAGATGAAAATTGTGTATAGTTCTCCGGATGACTTCCTGATCAAAATCGTCTACTGCTGATGACGGACAAGTACGTAACTTTTTATTTCTCGGGGAGGTGAATTTCTTTGTTGATGCGAATTTCTCACTATTGCTCTCAGACACAATGTTATAAACAGTAGAGAGACAAACACCTGTAGCTTTTTCAACTAACTGGGCAGCCGTGTAAGGGGAATTTAAATTTTTCTTCAGTTAAAAATAATTTGCTTACTTTGACTCTCAATCGGACAAAAATTACTCTGCCATATTTTTTGAAAATTATTTACCTTTTACTTAGTCGTACGGGCTGACACAAAATTATTCTGATAATTGTGAGAATACAATAAAATCTTCTTCTTCTTCTTCTTTTTTATTAATGGCGGTCCACCGCGATGTACGCAGTGATTTCGCCAATGTCAAGTGAGTAGAGTAAAACAGTAAACAGAATAAATCAAAATCAAAAGCCGGACATCTTTCAATCGGCCATCTTCCCTCCCCGAAGGTTACCGGAACTACAATAAAATCAGACGTAAAAATATATGCACAACGTAAATAATATTCACAATTTGACACTGACATTATTTTGGTATTTACTTCTTCATTATATAACAAACCTCTTTTTATGCTGAGAGTACGAGAAAATAGAAAATTCAAATTTAGAATGCCTGTAAACAATACCTGTACCTGTATACAATACTACTACATATGTAATTTCATGCTCTCGTTAATTTATCTATACAAAAGCGTCTTACTCGTCTTCAGCATATCGCTGTAAAGAAACCGACCTCTTGTATGAAGATCGATTAAATCGTTTTAATTTGATTTCTCTTAGTCGTAGACGTGATGTATTGGATCTAATGTTCATGCATAAACTTTTAAATAGGAAGATTAATTGCCCTAAACTGGTAAATATGTTCGGTTTTAAAGTTCCATCCAGGACGCCCCGCTACCCTTGCGCCTTATTGCGCCTTGCGCCTTATTCCACGTGCGGCTCAGCCGCACGTAGCTGAGGGTGCACTCGCCGGTGCCTCGCCAGTCTCGCCTCTACAACGAGCTGTCCACCCGGCTGGAGTCACTTGACATCTACCACGACTCAGCTTTTAAATATAAAAGTAAACTTTTATCTGTCGGTGACCACAAAAGTTTTTGATATATTTTTAGATTCTATTGATTAATGCCTATTGTGTAATTACGTAATTAGGTATGATGTGTTTTTGTTAATAATGTTAATGTAATGTATTCTTTATATTTGCTCGTTTTTGTGTAGGGTTAAGTTATTGAATGTTTTTAGTCCATGCTGTGATCATCTCTTAAGTGGGAGATTAATTATTTCTAGGTTTTTTTGGATCATGTAACCAATTAACTGAAAGCGTTGTATCCTGTTGGTGATCCTTTATAAATAAATAAATATATGGTGTTCAAAAACTACTATTGAGTAGAATATTTTTGAGCACTTTATATTGAATGGCGACTGTACGCTACACTCGTACTGGCGTTAGAGCATTTCCATGTTTTATTGTTTCCATAGTGAACCCAACAAGAACGCTTTATTTAAAGTGTAATGTATTTAAGGAATGAAGAGTAACGATTAAGAATACTTTTAAATCAAAACGCTAAAAGTACTTTTGGAACTCTCTTAACATTTCTGGATAATGTTCCTTTGTATTAACAACAAAGGAACTAAATGCGATAGTTTTAATCAAACAATTGTTTACGTACCTACCTACATACCCACATATCTTAATTTGGTAATAAATCAAGTTAATAATATCGGTGTATCATATTAAGTATATATATTTATAAGTGTTCTTTTTTGTATCATATAAGATGCTTGATTAATAGTTTTTATTGAATTGTGCTGTCTGCTTATGTCGGTAATTTTAATGTAGGTATTTTTTTATGGATTTCATTTTGCGTGCGATTGAATTGGGTCGGTTTCTTTATTGTGATGCTAAAACAAACGAATGTAATGCTTGCTTCTGTAAAGCAGACATATTTCCTGACAGGCTAACAAGGCATTCCCTTAAAACCAGAATTGCAAAACACCAAATTGCCGAGATACCTACTCATCAAAACATCAGATTCCCAGTATACCGTACTTCCTTTATATTATGTTCGTTTTTGTATCAGTGTTATATAATGCTTTGTTTACGAGACACCATGTTCCCTGTAAAACCATATATTCAAAATATCAAATTTCTAAATCATAAGAATCTCTAAACACTGAAACACTTGATAAACCAGATTCGCAAAACACCATCATCTCGAAACCACTTAATCTTACCTAAGCGTTATCATGCAGGTAGCACTTGATTTTTCAAACGGCACATTTCTTTAAACCAGATTTTCGAAATACCAGATTTCAGAACACTAGAGAGATCTCCAAATGTCAAACATAAACAATTACGAACAGGTGCATCCACGCAAACCCGAATCACCTAAGTGTGAAAAAAAAACGCCTAAATCTATTAAATTTGTATTTCATCGTAACCCGCTGTTGACACTACACCAGGCAGAGGTACATTTTGGTTTGTATTGCATTGATATACCTACAGTACTTGCTCGCTTTGGCTATCCTTATCATGGCCACTTGTTTAGTGTTTAGTTACAGAAGGAAAATAATAGTTGACAGTAACATGAAAACAGCAAATAGGCAAAAAAAAATATAATGTTACAGTAATAAAAATGGATAATAAACATGATTTTATAGAAATTCATAGAGGAAAACCCGTTATTTTATATAAAGGTTACCGTTTTAATTTATCAAGATAAATTTTAAACTAATGATAAGACTAATACTTACCTACGCTTAGTTCTAGGTTTATTTAAAAAAAAAAGTTAAGAAAAATAACAAATTATTCAGTCTCGATGAAAAAATATACACTCGAGAGCAAAACTTTCGGGTCACTAACATAAATTGCAATATCTCAAAAACTAATACAGCTAGCCTAATAAATTAACTGGACTTTTTTAAGTCTTTTTAATGTCACTTAAACAAAATGCATTACAATTAATACTGAATGTTCGTTTATTTTTATAAAAAATAAAAAGTAAAAATGGCATCCACTTGCTTGAAAAAACAAAATTGAAAATATTGATTTATTTATATAATTATCAAAATTTGACACATTTTAATACTTGGTATATTGCCTCCACGTGCAGCCTGCACAGCTGCGATGCGATTCGGCATGCTGTACACCAAGTTTCTGGAGCACAGTTGAGGAATGTTCTCCCATTTCTCTACCAACGCGTTTTTGAGCTCGCGAAGCGTCATTGAAGGAGGTACTCGTTGCCTTACTCGTCGTCCAAGCTCGTCCCAGGCATGCTCGATCGGGTTGAGATCCGGGCTCCTGGCCGGCCATTCCATGCGGCGAATACCCACATCGTTCAGGTAGTCTTGTACTACACGAGCAGTATGGGGACGGGCATTATCATGCGTGAAAATAGCATTGTCACCGAGCCTTGCCATAAATGGACCGACGTGCTCATTTAGGATTTCTTCCACGTATCTTACGCCATTTAGAGTACCGTTTTCAATCAGTACTAGCTCTGTTCGGCTCTCTGCAGAAATCCCAGCCCACACGAAAACCGAACCCCCACCGTACGCAACCTTTTCTGCAATGCAGGCTTGCATGAACTGTTCTCCTGGCCTTCTGTACACCTTCACCCTTCCGTCGTGTTGATACAGCATAAACTTTGATTCGTCTGAGAACACAACTCTTCGCGTTCGCGTGCATAAATTTGTCTTGCTGTGCGATGGTGCCTCTCCAGTTTAGGGCCATTTGCGGACCTAAACGGTTTCAAATTAGCTTCAACAAGTCGCCGTCTTACAGTCCAAGCACTAGGATTGCTCCCACCAAGCCGTAAAAATTGTTGTGTCAATGCAGTTCCCGTAAGGAATCGATTTCGAAACATAATATTGACTAGATATTGATCCTCCCATACCGTTGTACACCAGGGTCTGCCTCCTCCTGGTCTGCGTAAGGTCGAACCAGTTTCTAGAAACCGCTGAACAATACGCTGTACCGTTGACAACGTCACTCCAGCTATTCTTGTAGTATCTCGCTGGCTTCGGCCGTTTTCCAGTATTGTAAGGATTCTCGTGCATTCTTCGGGTATAATTGACATATTTATTACATTAATAATGACCACTGAACTTTTGGGACCGTTTTTATATATGCATTTTATGACAGAACGAAAACAAAAGCAATAACAAATGGAAAATGGGAAAAGTTCTTTATTTCATAAACGATCATTTTGGATTAAATATATTTTTAATGTCATTATTTCATATTACCAATGAGTTTTAATACCTGTAATTAAGGAGGATTAAATTGTCTATAAGGTTCAATTTAGTTTTCGTTTTCGAAATATTATAAATTATAGTGACCCGAAAGTTTTACTCTCGAGTGTACTATTTGTATTTTATTTTATTGAAAAACTAAAGTCTATCAAGTCATTTATGGGCACCAGCAATCAGTAAGCAACACCTGGGGCCTGTTTATAAAAAGCTTGTAAGTTGAGATTGAGAGAAGTGAAAGGTTGTGCATCGAGTAAACAGGTGTACAAATTTATTTAGAGCACCCAAAAAACAAAAACTCACCAAAAAGACTATAAAAACAAAAAAAAAGAACCATAGAATAAAAACAAAACTAATACATTCAAATACTTACATAAATAGATAGAAAGATATGTAATTATACATAAATAAACATACCTAAACTTACATAAACTAAATATATGTATATATCAACATTTGGACAATTGATACAATATTTAGGAAATAGAGTCAAGCCAGAACTTTTTTAATTTGCCTTTCAGGGAATCTACCGATTGTGATTCCCTAATACCCGCTGGTAGCCGATTCCACAATCTGACAGAGTGCACAGAAAAGGATTTGGAATAGGATTTAGATTTGTGAGACGAGAAAGCGAGGGTGAGATTGACCTTTGAGCGCAAAAGGTTTTGGAAGCCGGTGGCCATGAAGCTAAACTCAGAAAGGTAGGAGGGAGAACGAGGATTAAAAAGAGTGTTAAAAAGCAGCGACAGGACGTGAACATTTCGGCGAAAACGAATTGGTAACCAGTTTAGCTGTGCACGGAAGTGGGAGACATGATCATATTTCCGAAGACCGAAAATGTACCGAATACACACGTTCTGGAGGCGCTCAAGTTTATCGAGCAGCCGTTCTGAGAGGTCCATATATGCAACGTCAGCGTAGTCTATGAGAGGGAGGAGAAGAGATTGCGCTAAAGTTATCTTGGTTTGCTGATGAAGAAAATTCTGCAGGCGCCTTAGATAATGAAGTGAAGCGAAGAGCTTGCGGCTGACATCGGTAACCTGAGTTGACCAGGAAAGAGTCTGATCCATTGTGACACCCAAATTTTTAACTGTGGAGGAAAAAGGAATTATGGCACCGTCAAACATCAAATTGGGAATCACAAGGTCAGACAGCCTCGAGATGTAGTGCGGGTTTCCAACAACAATTGCCTGCGATTTCTTTGCATTGACCTTTAATAATAGGTAATAGGTTATACCTTTAACTTTGTCAAAAAGGAACTATAAAAATACTGTATTAAATATGTTGAATAAATTTTGAAATAATATAAACTATGGTTTTCATTCCTTCCATACGATAAGACCTAATTGATTTAATTTCTAATAAAAAGTTCATTTTAATTGCCAAAAAAGAAAATATTAAATTGATCTTACAAAATTTTAGGATATTAATAAACATTTAACCACGTTTTGAAATAGAAAAACATGAAAAAAAAACTATAAACAATTGTCAATAATTAACATAAATAATAGAGCTAGAGCTTAAGTTATAAGCTTAAATTGTTCATTAATTTATAATGAATAAAAACGACTTGAATTATAATTGTCGTATCTATAATAGTTTAAAAGTATATTAATTATAAAAGGAAAAGAGCGAGATAAAAGGCATATTTAAGGAATAAAAATATTAAGAGATATATAAAAAAAAATACAAAAAATAATACATATCTGTTTTTATAATAAAATTAAGAAGTAAAAAAAAACTAATGAAATCCATAAACAAATAAAAAATGAGAAAAAAAACCAGAATCTTTAACAACAATACAGTTTATGATTTTTAGAGAAAAATGGTTCCTTAATATTTATATTTAGTGGTAAAAAACGATTGTTAATTAAGAAATGAATTTTATAGCAAATTTTTAAGGAATATTTTTTTCTTAAAAAACATAATTTATATCGACAAGTGGATTAGGAAAAAAACTTGTTGATTATCTTATAAACAATGCATTTGTTTATAACAATCATCTAAACAATCGCAGTTAAATTAAAAAAAAATGTTACTATTAACCGTTACAATTCACAAAAATTTGAAATATTTGGAAAAATATTAATTTTTAATTACTTTTATGCAGTTATTAATTTTTTAATGTTTTCGATTGTTAATAAAAAAGTGGAAAATTAACATTTTTGATTTTTTCCAACGGGGATCTAATTTTATGCCTTTTAAGAATAACTCCACGAAGTGAAAAAAATCCTAGGGTTGTAGTTTAATAATAATCAGGTTTTTTCTGATAACATTCTATTCAGAAAGAGTTGTTAATTAAGTAATGCATAACTAATAAAAAAATGGGGGTAAACCTTTTTCGCTAACGGATTATTGTTTATTTATATATCCCAATAGTACTTATTTTTTTTTATTCTGTAATATTCATATTTAATATGTTAAAATGATTTTTATTGTTACCGTGTCCGAGTGACAAATCGCGAGCGGATGCCAGACTACCGCTTTTAGCGCTATTTTCAGGGCTCCGTAAAAAATATAAATATTAAAGATACAGTTCCGGAAAGTAGCACTTTTTTTAGGAAATTTCCTCCTCTTTTCAGATCTTTTTTCAAATTTTGAATATCTTTGATAGTTTTCGAGATATTAAAAATAAACCAAACCCCTACATTATTTTTTTATTGTTTATAATTTTTGCAATTATCATCGGCCCCTTTTGGAACTTTTTCTTAAACTTTCTACATAATACTCCGAATCGAATGACACCTTGATCGTAATTTTCGGAGACTATACAAAAATTGCACCCAAAAAGGTACATGTTGACCAGACTATATGTTGAGCAATGGGCTAATAATAGATGATGATGATAGATGTTTTGATGACGATAATCAAGGTTTTAGGTTTTTATGGGAATAATGAGTCCTTAAGCGAAACAAAAACAAACGGATGAGTGGCTAGGATTACTTTTAAGTGCAATGTTCTGGTTCCCCCTAAATTGTGTAAAGCGTCATAAAAAATCCTAATTTGATATTACTTGTCATGGTCTCATTTATAACTGCCTTTAAAGTTGAGTTCCTGGTTTATTTTCGATGATTATGTATAAGGATATTTTTGCTTACAAAAAATACGAATTTTCGTTTGTTTCTCCAACGTTTTCATCGAATAAATCTGGTTATTTTCACACCTAATTTGTTGTCCAAGCCCGCTGTTATTTATTTAAATTGGTGTTAAAACTAAGGTTACCTACCTACCAATTTTAACAAAACCACTAAATTATAAAGGGTTTATTATTTTTTAACAGTTAAAAACCAGACAGTTTTAGTTACAAAACATTAATTAGGACGCCTTGGTTATTGTCAAGAATATTCGCACGTAATTTTCTCAGACAATCTAACACAAGTAAGCTACCAACTGCTTAAAGCAGATATTAATAATAATCAAAGAGCGGAATTCTTCATAGCAAAAATCAAACTGTCAGAGGGATTGACCTAACTGTTTTATCGACTTATCGATGTTACGGAATAATATCGCATTAGGTATCCATAATCAACTTAAAAGATTATTCTGTAACATTTGACCTCTTTGATAAGCAACTTGCATCTCCATATTAAAGTAAATAATGTCAGCGTCACATAATGTCATCTCACTTGAGTTTCATGAGTGATTTCCGTGCCGTGCTACTAAAATGGTTAATCCTAAATGAAAAACAATAAAAAAATGGATACAGAAAGATTCTTCTCTTAGTTTCAAAGAAGATTCTTCCACAATATATTGCTCTAAATGTGACGTTCATTTACATCAGCTAAAGAAACATTGTGTTGAAAGTCATTTAGTGAGTAAAACTCATTCGTCACAATGCTCAAAAAGTACGAGTTCAGACACATTCTATATAGATTTAATAATATTTTTAGTTTCGTGCAATATTCCATGGAAAAAGATTAACTATCCACAGTTTATAAAAAAAAAAAAAAAGATATATTTGTTGTTCCTGTACATCAAAATCACTTCCGGATGAATCATTGCTGAGAAAAGTATACTTAGATATAGTTTACCAACAAACAGTTCAAGACATAGGTACGCAAGAACCTGATAGGAAAATATATATGGATAACAGTCGACGAAACTTTAAATAGGATGGGCAAAAGTGTCACTAATTTGATTGTAAGAGAACTAAAGAAAAATTCTTGTTGCAAATCTTACTTAATCGGAAGTATATTAGAAATGTCCTTGTTTTGAGCACTGATAGTGCCGCGTACATGCTAAAGGCTGGTAAAATCTTAAAAGCTAAATTTCCAAATCTACTACATGTTACATGTCTGGCACATGGATTACATAGAGTCTGCGAGCACATACGATCTCAATATAAAAGTGTTGATGCCTTAATATACAACGTAAATCCATCCGTACCATTGCCTCCAAAACCTATTATAACTAGGTGGGGCACATGGCTTAATGCAGCTATATATTATGCAGAATATTTGGAATGTATTACAGAAGTAATTTCAAAATTAAATTCAAAAGAGTCGGCTGCATTAAGAGAAGCTAAAAGAGTACATAAGCACAATCATTTGAGAAATTGATCTGTTGTACATAAAATAAAGTTATGGCATTTTACGTGACGCAATAATCAAATTACAAACATCCTGTTTATCCTTATTAGACTCTCTTCTAATACTTGACCAGGTGAGAAGTATTCTAAATTGGTGTGGATCTCAGACAGTGCAAATAAAACTTGAAAAAGTACTAGATAGAATTCCGGACTACGACATGATACGCAAATATGCTGATTTTATAGAAAAGGGTGATTAAAAAGGTGAGGTGGTGGTTGGTTGAAAAAATAATGACTATTTTCTTTTACTACAGGGAAGATGAAGAAAACATATTTAGTACAGATTTAGATTTCGACTTTGTTATTTTGAATGAAGATTAGTTACCTACTCTTAGCAATATTTGTTTTTAATTTTTATTTTCTGTTTTATTCTTTACTATTATACTAAAATACAGTGGCGGTCAGCTAATTAGGGACACCGTTAATTTGTTTGTATGTATATCCAAAAGCCTGATTTCATTACTTTAACTTTGTTTCGTTAAGTGACAAATATTTATCGATAAGTCGATAAAACAGTTAGGTCAATCCCTCTGACAGTTTGATTTTTGCTATGAAAAATAGTCGAAAGGTGGGTAAGGACCAAATTTTTGTCATCGTTGCACAACGGAAATCACACTGGAATGTGTCACACCGGAAAAAAAAGTCGCACAATAAAATTATAAAGGAAAGTGTACAAGGTTTGAAGATTGCAGTCAAAATGAAAATAATATATTTAATCATGTGATTTTTTATTACGAAAATAATAATATTCTTCTATAAAAAAACTTAAACAATTGAGAAATATAAATTTTTCTTTTCTTAGCTTTAGTTCTTTCCGAATTTTTCTTTTTCATTTCTTCAAATTTCACTGGATTTTCTTGTTTCAATTTCTCTCTATCCTACTTACGGCATCTTTCGGCCGAAGATAACGGCATCTGAAAAACAAGCTAATTATATGAATATACTAGGTTACATTTATTTATATTTATGCGTAGGTAGCTTAATATTAATTAACCTGCGATTTATGGACTTTTTTAATATAAGCTTATGTCAAAGTTTTGTAATGTGTAAACTAATTCGTTTCATATGATACCCCATTCGATTAAATTGCTCAGCTGACATATTTCGACCCCCCGTTTAGCCCCCAAATATGATTTATAATTACTAAAATATGTTATAACAACCAACCGACTTCCAACAAACCAGGTCATTTTTATTTCTAGGACTATAGAATAAAAAAATCTGTCAAATATTAATTCTATGGGACAAGATTTTCCTACCTAATGTACTTTTTTTTACGTCATATTTAGTCATCCGCTTATCAAGAATAATCCAACGAGCCCAAATACGACGGGTTTATCATGAATAGTTTAGGAGTTCCTGTGGCCAACCTTCTGGCTCCGTGATCAGACCCTGGACACCACCTACGTCTATAGTACTTGTCAAGACAGATGCACGAGCCCAAACACGACGGGTTTATCATGAGTAGTTTAGGAGTTCCTGTGGCCAACCTTCTGGCTCCATCATCAGACCCTGGACACCATCTACGTCTATAGTACTTGTCAAGACAAATCCAACGAGCCTAAACACTACGGGTTTATCATGAGTAGTTTAGGAGTTCCTGTGGCCAACCTTCTGGCTCCATCCTCAGACCCTTGACACCATCTACGTCTATAGTAGTTGTCAAGACAAATCCAACCAGCCCAAACAAGATGGGTTAATTATGTGTAGTTTAAGAGTTCCTATGACCACCTTCCATCTTCATCATCAGACCAGCTCCATGGTACCATATTATTGCATTGTCACCGAAGTTACAGTGCAACACACCAAACCACCAAATTTCAGCTCAATCAGACACCCGGAAGTCAATCAAACTCAACCTGTAAGATTTAACCCACACGATACACAAACACGGTAAGCTAAATAAATGATTGTAATAAAAAAAAATACTGCCGAATTGAGAACGTCCTTCTTTTTTGGAAGTCGGTTAATAATACATGTGTTCTTGCTTTTACAAATTTCCGTTGTAACACGTCGCACAACTTTGTGTCATTCGTCGCACAAAGGAACGAAAATTGTTCACTACATAACCTAACAAGCGTCGCAGCTCATTAAATATAACTACAATGTCGGCTACTTCTAGATAAGTTTAACATTTAATATATAATAGTTCGTATTTACCTTTCGTTGTCACAAAATTTGGTCAAAAAAAAATCCTTTTTTCCACTTTAAACACACAAAATTTTGATGACGAACACTGCCGAAACTAACAAATGCTCGACTGACAGCCAAAATAAAATGGCGGTCCTATCCACATTTTGATTGCCAGCTAGAAGCCAAAGTTGCCATGCTAACAAAATAAAAAGCGGGTGTTTTGCGTTGTAGGTTTGGAAATTATGACGTCGCACAACCACTGTGTCACAACGGAAATATTTTTTGTGACATCGTTTGTTTTTAAAGTTAAAGCAGAAAATAGCGATGCTTTGAAATTTAAAGTATAATATCATTTGTGTTGTTTATTAAAGTTAAATTGCAAACGCTAGCCATTCAGAAAAAAAAGAAATAAATATGTATGTCCAGAAAGTTGGAGGTGCGACATCCTTAGTTTATATGGGGTACAGAAAAATAATAAAGTTTGTTAATTAGTTACGGAAAAAGTAAGCATGGTAATCAATTAAATAATTCAGTAATATATTTTTAATAGGTCAATATTTTATTTGTGACTTTCATAAACCGTTTTCGAATGTTTGAATTCGAAATATTCAGTCACCAATAAGGTGGACAACACTTAACATCTGGACCGGCCCAAAAATTTGGTCCTTACCCAGGTCTCTTCAGTATATAGTGGTGGTTTTCGAAGTGTTCATTAAGATGTAATTAGTGTAGCTAACCTCACCTAACTGAAAGTTAATATATAATTAAAAGACTATTATTTCAAACGTATTTGTTATTTGATCTCGCTACACAACGCTAATGCGGACAATTACTCGTACTACCTCGAGATTCGTAAAAACAAATGCAATTCAATTCACTGCAATCCAATCGTTTGTTCGTGTCTCCGGTGGTAAAGCACCTTCAAAATTACTATTCAGACATATAATACGATGATCATGATGATTATAATATTCAACCTTTTTATTTAACTAATTCAAATTATTTCCATCACTATTTCATCCTCTACTAGAAAGAAAGAAAAAAAAGAAACAACAATAACGTAAAAAAAATAAAAAAGAACACAAAAGTGATATTTGTCCCAACTCAGCATTGGCTGTGACGCCAACGCTGATCTTCCGTTGGGACCGCTCGGTGAAAACACGGAAGGTGACGGACATCATCATCATCTAAAGACAATAACAGTCAGGTATACTTGTTAATATCATTAGCAGTTCGAATAGGACTCCACTGTAGGTACACATATAGGTACAGGGTGTCACAGAGCTTGACGTCAATATATTTCCGAAACCTACGTAATTTAAATTTTCCATTATGATAAACAGTTTTAGGAGTTATAAGGGTACCGGTAGAGAACATTCTTGAGGTACACGTTTACCTCTCTTAAAATACTTATATTTTTGTGATGTAAATCTCAATAACTCGGCAGTCGTAGCAATGTATTGGATTGCACCATAAGTCCAAAATATCAACGCGTTCAAAATAAATCCATACTTTCTAAGCCATTATTTCTTAAACGGCCTCTAAAATCTAAAGGTTGAATCATAACATAGTAGGTAGGTACCAATCAAATTTACAAGAGTCCAACGAAGTGATAAAATTAAAAAAATATTGCGTTACTATGTACAGGAAGATCTTACCGAATTTCATTTTAAAAACAAAATGGTCGTAGAAAAATTTGCGGTTGGTAAACAGATAAAACCGTCTACTGCTACAGCAGAATTAATTATGGCTCTTACGGGTATGTTCGCAAACGTCGCTGGACGAGTTCAGCTCTTGTTTGATGGGTTATTACTTTTTGTTATAAGAATGTTAATAGATACCCAGATACAGGTCAGAGATCATTGTGTATACTTTGACAAAGTATCGGTCCGCTCACATTTGATTGTCATAAAACCAAACTGAATATTTACAAACTTTAGCTAAGTACAGACGTTGACAGTCAGTCACGTCAAATATCCGAGGAACTAATATTTGTCCTATTTTATTCCTATCATATTTATACACAGTAGCTAGTTGATGACGCACTAGTCTCATCGGCTTTAATTGTTATTTAAATTAAACAATGGATTCGGCAATTTGTCAATTTCATAATAGAAACCATTCGTCATCAATCAGGTTTTGCCTTATGACTAGAAACAATCAGGAATGTCATAAAATCAGAACAATTTCGCAAGTTTTAACGATACCTATTGATATATCGCAGACATGACCAGGACAAATTTTACTGTCGACCTGAGGAATATAAGAAGTATAGAAAATATAACCATATAAATTGAATCGTATAGGATAAAATACCAAGGCCGAGGGATTTTTTTTTCATAATAATATTTGACACTGGTTCCTGTAAGACGTCATTTTACACTACGTCCCGTGGCAGCAGAGGAGGCAAGCTTGACGTCGGTACATTAGCCAGGCTGCTCGCTCCTACCTACTACTTCTACAACACAAAGCTAACATGAAAATCCCTTAAACCCTTAGTTGTAGACAAGTATAACCTATACCTACACCATCAAAATTTGTGTAAAATGTGCGTGGTCTTTGACATTATTTGGGTAAAAAACAAATAATGATACTTCTCTCGTAGTTCGAGTTCAATAATTCCAGCAGCTGCGTATATCTCAGAATTCACGTATTATTCCTCATGCCATCATAACTATCAACTTCAGACGGTTTAAATCCTTCTCTTTTTAACACACTTAAGAAGGTATTGTATTGCGTTGCTTGACTTGTATTGTATGCAAAAATTGTAATAAAATCTTGAACGTCGGTTATACCCTGCTTCTGGTACACAAGTTGAGTAGAAATTTTGCACACCCACACCTACCCCGTACCTAGCTGGCTGGTAAGACGATGAAGGTGGAAGGTAGCGAATAGAACTCCTTATTGGCAAAAAGCAGATCCGCTGAGTTTGGGCTCGGTGGACTCGTCTTTTAAAAGTGTGCTTATTATCATTAGTGATAATAGGTAACTACATCTAAAGTGTATGATAACAATGTTTTCACTTCTCACGCTCTGTAATGGCTCATAATAGCCATGTATAGGCGGACTAAAGTGATGCATTTAATCCATAGGGACTTAAGTACTTTTTCTTTTAATTCCTAATAAGTAAAAGCCTTGGAAATACACTAACGGCCAGGTACATGATGCCATTTAATGATGTTGCCCGGTGCGCGGTGGAGCCGGTAGAGGGCAGCCTGGGCATACAACCTCCACCGCCTCAGTCTTTTGTCTAACTATTTGTTATGTTCTAATCCCAAAACAACCTTTTTGTTGTCTCTTTCTGCATTACAGTGACGGGTGAAAAGTAAAAAAAAACGTGTCTTTGTTAAAGCAATTATTATTTTAGGATTTATTTTCCTCTCTTTAATCGAAGTGTTTAACTCGAGATCAAAAAACCATAATGACACTCTAACTTCATCCATTCATTGATCATAAAATTATCTCGTGTCATAATGGCTTACTTTAGTCCCTTGTTGACCAATCTACTATTGCTTTAGAACCATAACTAAATGATTATATAAAATATTAACTCATTAGGTACCCTTTATTTGCACAGCACCCGAATAAACACGATTCTATCGAATAAACATAAGAAGGCAATAAGGGCCTGAACAAGGGAAAAAGTTAAATTAACTAGCTCGTAAATCTAGGTTTAAGAACTTAAGTTCCATACGTTTTGATTTTTTGACCCAATTATTCTGTAGGTGGGTCGTTCTACTTTTTTACCGACAATACATCGTCATTTTTCAATATTTTGTGTTTTTCAACTATTGATAATTTTGGTTTTAATTTTTGATTTTTAAATACGTTGCGTGAATTTTTATTTGGACTAATTAATGAATATTTCGGTGGCGATAATGTTTTTTTCTTTATGGTGGTTTTTCAGAATATACTGTGACAGAGTGGCCGTTTTCAGAGGAGACTAAATTTCGTACTACCACTCTGTCACGCGATTCTATGAAAAACAAACTTATAAAAAAAACACTGGATAGAGAAAGTAAAAGATTATTTAGTACTAATAGATGAATAAATGTTTGGACGTATATTCAAACAGTAAAAGATTAATAATCAATACTCTAGCTGATAACGTACATGGTAAAATGAGGACAGGCAATCGTCTGTAAAAAAGAAGAATGACCCAATTATGGTTTTAATTTTTGGTTTTTTAAAACGTTGCGTGAATTTTTATTTGGACCAATTTATGATTATTTCGGTGGCGATAATGTTTTTTTTCTTTATGGTGGTTTTTTAGAAAATACTGTGACAGAGTAGCCGTTTTCAGAGGAGACTAAATTTTGTATTACCACTCTGTCACGCAATTCTATGAAAAACGAACTTATAAAAAAAACATTGGATAGAGAAAGTGAAATATTATTTAGTACTAATAGATGAATAAATGTTTGGACGTATATTCAAACACTAAAACATTAATAATCAATACTCTAGCTGATAACGTATGGTAAAATTAGGACAGGAAATTGTCGGTAAAAAAGAAGAATGACCCAGGTAAGTACTAAATCAGACTTGGTTTATCTTATTCCTGCAAGTGGCGCTAAATACCTAAAAAACCGATTGATTTTTTAATTTTTATTCGTATAAAAGTACCTACATACGTACATGCGTAACATCACGCCTTGATTCCCAGAGTCCCAGTGGGGTAGGCAGAGCTGCAGTATCTCAACAACACTAATCTTGTTGATAATTCTGTAACCACATTTTGCAGTCAGGCTAAGATGTTTTATTTAGTGTGTATTAGTGACAGGTTGCAATCCCATCGCCTAACAGTACTACAAGGCCTTATTACGGCCTATATACGGGAAGACATGGAGTGGCACTATTCTAAGCCGGCAACCACACAGGTAAAAAAAATAAAAATAAAAAAACGCCGCAAAAAATTTAAACTTATTAATAATTAGTAATTTTTTAGGGTTCCAAAGTCTAACTAGGAACCCTTATAGTTTCGCCATATCCGCCGTCCGTCCGTCCGTCCGTACCCGCAGCTTAGCTCAGAGCCTTTTAGGCCGAGTTGTTTGATCAGTAGTTAACTGAACTAATAGTAAAAAATCTAAAAAATAATCGAACATTTGACACATTTCCTTGAGATTTAACCTCAGATCATAGAAACAAGGAAGATATGTTATGAGTGCAAATTCGATCGTGACCCCGTGTCGCCACAAATGTGTGCGGTTTACGAAAAAAAAACGTCATAATATCAGTTTGATAGTAGCACAAAATTCAGCTTTATGTTTATTTGGCAAGGTCGAGAAATGTTGAAAGGTCGGGTTTTTCCATCGTAGTTCAGCTACTCAACGTAACGTAGCGCTTACTGCTTTACTTAGCTGCCATCTAGCGACGAGTACAATCTTGACTATTCAGCGCTAGATGGCGTCGAGACGGAAGTCTAAGACCTACGATTACAGCGACGTCAATTAAACGTTTTTTCAAGCTGCGTGCGACATTTGTCTGCTACTCAAGTAGGAATGTCACCGAGCCTGTTTAAAAATATATCGATAACCATGTAATGTTTTGGTTGATTCCAATAATATTTGATTCTTAGACAAAATTATCATTTTTATTTCACTATTAGGTGATATGATTACATGATTTACTTTTACATTAATTACTATACCTAGGGCTAAAGTGACACTTTTCTTCCTTATATTTTCTTTTTAACAGCCAGATTCATGTTTTGATGATGGTGCCCTTGCCGCTGGATTGCACGGTGGAGGGCAAGCTAGGCATACAATCTCCACCGAGGCGGTCTTGCAATGTTCGTTTCGAAAATGTTGTCTATCGTCTATTTGTTATGTTCGAATCCCAAGAACAACCTGTTGTTGTCTCTTTATGTCTTACAGTGACCCGTAGCTACTATCAATTTTTATTTTATTTTCGATTTAGTAGGAAATCTGTAATAATAATTTTCTTAAAAGTAAGTACTCCATAATTATTATAGTGGTTGGAGTAATTATTAACACCTTCAATAAATACCCTTATCTACATTGGCAACAAACTCAAAGAATTCAGCTCATGTATTCTTTGTAAAAACAAAGTTTTGATACGTTAAGTTTTCGAGATATTTAATTTTAAACTTCGTAAGAGGCATTTACTAGCAGCGGTGCGCGTTCCTAGACGATTCATTAAACTCACATCATGGCGTTATCTTTTTAAACGTAATAGGTAGCCAGCTTAGGTTTTCTAAGAAATTCATAATACGTATTACTATGAACTTTGTCGTTCAAAATAATAAATTAAATCCCCATCCCCGTACAAGAAACTTAAAAAGTCATTCATAGCCTAATTTTACTATGGTTTAAAATCTAAGACGGCTTCTTAACGTATGTTTAATTAACCTTTTATCATATTGAATGCTACACATCCAAAACAAATAAAATAAAGCTGCTTTTTTTTTTCAATTACTTTAATTATATAAATGTGATGTAGGTACAGACGGATAGAAACACATATTAAATCTAATGAATGAATTATAACTGCAATACACTTGAACCAAATTCCGATTTTAGTAAGTACCTATTTACGTACGCCATTCAGAATATTACCTACTTACTTACAATGTAAAATGTATAGGTATGTACTCTCGCTCGTTAAAACGGAAATCTAATTTCTTGTAGCGTACAAAGTTTACATGGTTGTTTTATGCGTTATATTTTATTGATCGCTGTAGAACGAACAAGACATTTATCGATAGTCGATAAAGATCACATTCGCATCCTTACGCTCGAAAACATAAGCATTAATTTTAAAATACAAATAATGCTTCAAAATTTAATTTACCGGTGGTATGTTATACCGTTTGATTTTAAATTAACATTTGTACTTCGAATATTGCAAGTCTTTTGCGCTAATAACAGTCATTTTAACATTTAAATGGGAGCTCGTGTATTGACAGCGATCGGTCGGCGTTTGACCTGTCTTGAACCGATATGTCCATTCTGACCATATCGAGGCGTCACGAACCACGCCCCACTAACATATCTCCCTTGTTTATATGATCTGAGGATGAAACAACAGGCCCTTAGTACTAGAAAGTAATCGTTTTTTTTTAACACGAATATAGTCTCACCTCTTGAGACCCGGTGTGCTATAGGATGTACAAAATCAAGGCGATTAAGTTTAAACTTTATTTCAGTATATATAAAGTTCATTTTTATTTGCTTCAATGATGAAAATGGAATTGAAAAATCTAACGTAATTGAACTTTATCTCCTTGCAGTTAGGTTCAAATTCCCACTTATAAACATCTCCCTGTTTATAGTATGGTGGGCGCCACGAGGCTAATGTATCAACTGCTTTACCCCAAACCGGGAGGGCTAGCAAAAGTTAATCAATCAAAAGTTACCAAAAAATTGCCTTCCACGGTACACGATGGTGACCTTGTCCTATTAAATTTTGAAAAAAGATATCAAATTTGGCCCCGTGTGGTTGCCGGGTTAGAATAGTGCCACTCCATGTCTTCCCATGGATGTCGTAAGAGGCGACTAAGGGAATTAGGGCTTGTAGTACTGTTAGGCGATGGGCTTGCAACCTGTCACTAATACCTACACTGGTAAACATCTTAGCCTGATTGTGCGAAATGTGGTTACAGAATTATAAACACGTCTTTTTAGAGCTGTTGGTATTTCTATAGCTCTGCCTACCTCGCTCTGGGAATGAAGGCGTGATGTTATGTTATGTTATGTGATATCAAATTTTACCAAAAAATTACATTCCACGGTACACGATGGTGACCTTTTTGCATTTGGAAAAATAACAATGCAGTATAAGTACACCATTATCTAAGCCGTTAGCAGGTTCACTACACAAAGAACAAAGTCACTAAAATAAATCAGAACAACAACAAACTTGAACTACTTTAACACATCTTGATATGATAGGTATCAACGTGACGAGTCCACGTCAGCCAACCCTAGAACCTGAGGGGAGATCACGCGTTGAACCCTACACTTGATAAAACGTGGCGCAAATTTGCCACCGCGAAACTCGTCTTGGCCGGAGCGGGCAAAATTCTTCTTCCAGGCAATATCGCCTGAATGATAAGGAACTAATACCCTTTTTGGGATCCAGACGCATACCTGAGTGAGCCCAAAGCGAGTGCAACTGAAACCATGGCATACGTTCCGTGAAGTGATTCGAGACAACTCGCGTGTTTGTCCTGACTGTGTTCCAACCGTGGGTCCACAGTCTAAATATTTATATTACGCGCGAGAATCGATAGCACATCGCGTCCGTATATCAAAATGTTAGGGATATAAGAAGAAGGAAGGTTCTACACAAGGCAGCATCTTCAAAAATACAACCTAAGAGGACAAAAAGGTGCAACTACTATAACCCAAGAAAAAGGTTCTGGGATGCTCTAAAAAATCGAGACTTGGTGGGCAAACTATAATCATAAAAATTAAAAATTAATAGTACAGAATTAAAACAAAAGTTTATTGGTCGACTAAAGATCAATCTACCCTACAAAAACCAAAAAAATAGCACAAAAAATATAATAAAATAAAAAAATACTTCGGGCGCCTTTGAAGTGCCACAATCCAACTGGTTCACACAATTGGTGCACTTCGGGACACAAAAGACGTTAGCGTCAAACGTTGAAATTTAGAATCAAACACCGAACGAAGATTAAAACATTTATTTTTAGCCAAGGGAAAAAGGACTATATTTATACACATAGTTATTATAATTTAAAAAGACTTACGCAATTATTTGCAAAAAATAAGTAGAAATTACAAGAAAAAGTATAAGGTACACGTAAATCTAGACGTAGGAATCGAAGGGGTGATTTAACCAAATGAAGTCGAAACTGAAATCTCACTAGGCCCTTTTTGGAATTTATGGGGGAATTACGAATGTGGTATGCGCAAGTTAAAAAATCAGCCTAAAAAAGTAGCAAAATTCCAACTAGGCGCGCTAAACTATAGGTACAAAAATACTAGGACATCTAGGTTATTAAAAAACCGGGCAAGTGTATGTCGGACCATGCTCAGTGTTAGGTTTCGAAGCCGTTAAGTACTACAAACATAAAAAGCAATAAGTTATAACAAATTTTCTATTTAAAGTCAGTTGGTGCCGTCTTAGATGATATTAGTAGATATAAATATTTGTAGTTTTGGCTGTAGGGGGGAAGACACTTGAGCCTAACAAAAATTTGCGCTTAAAAGCTTAATATTTCATAAACCGATTACTTCATCGGAAAACTGTTTTCACAACCACGTAATATTTTTGAAATACCTATCCAACGACAACCCACACTATAGGGTAGACGAGAAAAAAAAATTACATCCCCACGTTACGTGTAGGGCAGGTACCTACTCTAAAATACACCGTGTTTTTTTTGATTTACGATAACTTCGGCATATTGTTAGGTACACGTATAGAAACTACGTGGTACATTAGATTTTAAAATATTGCAAAAAAAAAAAAAATGTTTAGAACAAAGTAATTAAATGTTGTGTCTTCAATCATTCTAAAAGGGTCTTTAGAGTTAACTCATAGTTAGTGTCAAATACGTCAAGTCAGCGTGACATACACACACACAAGTAAAGATAACACTTGACAGGTGCACGACCTAACAATTGAAAACTCTTTACTCATAATAGGTAATTAAAAGAAAATTGTTAGGTATCAATTAAGAGCCTTTTACATTAGTTTAACGTGATTAACTGATTAATTTTAATAATTGAATATCTTTATAACCGTACGAGTTATCATATGTCTGTCTTCGGGAAATTAGCTTAATTTGACTTGAAGAACGTGCCCTTAAAGTTATCGTAAATAAAAAAAAACACGGTGTATATGTTTTTCTTATATTTTATTCTATCACTTTGTTGGCGTGAATAATGCATATTCATGCCAAATTACAGCTTTCTAGTACTAAAGGTTAAAGGTAAAAAGCACTAGGCGGCGGACGGACGGACGGACATGGCGAAACTATAAGGGGTCCTAGTTTGACTACGGAACCCTAACAAGGGATACTTTATTTAATGCGGTCACAATTTTAAAGTGAGTATAGTAACTAATAGGGAAAACACGAGGATGTTGTCGTGGTCACAGCCCGCTGCGGAGATGCGGCTTCTGCTGGGGTCATACGTCAACAGCGAGCGCAGCAGTTGGCAAGCCAATCACGCTGGTTCCTTGGCTGCTGGTTGTACAGCCCGTGACTCAGAGTCACCTCACGTAAAATGTGCATTTTCGGGGTAGCAAGTTCGCTAAAAATAACAAAGGTACGATATAAAAACGGCCTGATAGCAGAATGTTTAACTCAAGGCTAGACACCAAACTTACCCGGACAATCCGGCAGGAACGAGACACGTCAAAGTATTTAAAAGGAACCTCTCGGTTTTTAAAATGACTGGCAAAAAACATTGTTAGCGTGTCTTATAGCGGCATTACACCAACCCTTGCAGTTTCAAAATATTATTCATAATGCCACATGAAGACAGCGCTTTCAGACTTGACATTTATAAATTCCAAACTTGAACAGAAGATTTTAAAATGACAAGTACAAACCCGAAAGAGTTAAACACCTTAAACAGTCGGAATACCAAAGAGGTAATAACAAGTGAGAACGAGAAGGGAGCGATTTTCTCGCAGTAATAATGCTGCACTTTATAGTGGTGTAGTCTTTAGTGGTGCACGCGTGGAGATCTTCTTTTAAATGGCTTGTCGTCGAAAGGTCGACTGAGCGAGCGAGTTTTAAGCTACCTAATAAATGCACGCCCTAAAATATTGTTTGTACGCTCTGGCTGGACAACTTACTGACTGGTTTTTCGTCCGTCGAGTTGTAAAACGATTAATATCATTACCTACAGGGTCTGAACATTTGAGATAATAAATTATTTATTTTACAGCGAAAATACAATGAGTTTACTTACTTACTTAAAGATTTTTTACCGTTAACCTATAACTACAAAATTTCTGTCGCGGTTCATGGTTAGTCTATTGCCAAAGAGGCAAATAGTACAGAAATGGGTTTTCTGTTTACTTGTAAGTGTTTAAGATAATGTCCCGTGTGAAGTGGCTTTTATAATGTAAGGACCCCAAGTAGCGGCGGGGCTTTGGTTTCTAATATTTCATACAATCTGACTAGCGCTTGGTTGGTTTTTCTTATGGGGCGATTTAATTTAAAATAAAATCTATCATAGCGTTAACAGGATGACAACAATATGGCTTATGATTATGATAAAGTGGAATAGAGGCCTTGTACAGTTCTCACGTACCTAAACCCAACTAACATTTAAGCGATAAAATAAGTTCTATAATAGCCGGTTATTAGTTCAATTTAACACCGATAGCGATAGCACGTCCTAAATATTAGTGAAAGAGCACGCTATAACTCTCTTATAGTCCGAATTAGGCACCGGTGTTAGCATTTACAAGTCCTACAGCAGCTCGTAACTGCAATAGTGGTAAATGAGTGATATAATAGTGCTACAATATAGATTATTCTTACCAATGGCCCTAATAAACATATAAAGCGTCACCTTATATCGCTTAAAGTGTTGTAAAAGAGGTTTTTATTACCAAAGGTTCTATTAAAGTTATAAAATATTACCTTATATCACATAAAGTGTTGCAAAAATACTGTAGTAGTGAAAATAACTCTTAGCGTTGCAGCAGTGTAATGTTTTTTATCTCTCATAGTGCGTGCGGGTTGTTAAATTGTTTTTGTGATGTATGGATTCAGAAATGACGGGAAGTTCTGTTAATATACCCGTTTTAAGTAATAATACAGTGAAATACTATTGCGGTTGTAAGTTTTCTGTTATTATGTATACTATTTTTCATCTCAATTTTCAAGCCCCTTAAAAATAAGGAGTTTTATGAAATTTAAATTGCAAAAATGTCGCGGTTTTATTTGTTTTTTGTAATTTTGTTAATTATGCTAATTCGTTTTGTAAATGGTTTTGCTAAAGTTGATTGATCTTGCACTGTGGGAAAATAAAACATTAAAAGTAACATTATTAACAGATATAATTTCATGCATTTTTAGGTTTTATTTGTAAACAAATATGGCGTTTTCGTTTAAACACAAGGCTAACTTCCAAAGTGATAATTATCACTTCTGTAGAACTGATACATTTTAAACAGAGTTATAAAATGATTTGTTAGCACCTTTGTTTGTAAAATAACGTCGATTAGAGCTGTAACATGTATCGTTGACATGATTTCTTTGATATTTGGGTTCCTCGGTAAAATACGTAAACCGTTGGACTCCATGATTTGATGACCTTTTGCATTATTATAATTTAAAACGTGTGAACGTGTTAATTGCTCGTGGTTCAGTAAGATAACAAGAGATTTACGTTTAATTTTTCCATATAAGCGATATAACAGTGATTTTTAACATTCAAAATTATTATTATCACTTATGCAGTGTAATTTAGAGCTCTTAGACCTATAAAAGCTGTATTAGAAATTCTTTTACTTCTAGAGATAAATAATCTTGTTAAACAGCTTAAGGTGATAGAATAGGGTCTCATATATCTAGAACATTTTAAAATCACTTTAAGAGTTAATAATATTCACACGAGCACTCTTAAAGAGCTTCATGCTGCTTTTATAGCACCTCAAGAGCTAAAATAGCTATATAGTGCTTTAACAGAGAACCTTATCTCCCTTATATCACTGCACTATTAAGAGTTATAAGAATTAGTTTTATAACCCTTAAATAGCTTTAGGGGTTTTTTATAGCCACTTTAACACTGTAAGCGAGGCTTAGCACTAAAAGGTCAAAATAATACTTTTATAGAGCAATAGTGCGAGCAAGTGCTAATAGGCACTCTAAAATAACCTTTAGTGTTAAAATCAACCTAAAGCTGCAACAATAAAATGTAAAGTGGTCGTTTAAAGCACCTTTATACAGTTTTAAGCTGTAACATATTTTTATATCTCTATTTTATCACCTTACTATCGCCAGTGATTTAACGTATCATCTTATGTCCGTAGTATGACCTAAAACTATTATTTTATGTCTTATATAGCAAATATATCACTTAAGGCTCTAAGTTTAGACGCTGTTATCGCTACTTTGCTTGTTGGGAATAGTTTATATTCCATTCAGAATGAAATTTCGAGTAATTATTCTCATGTGTGCTCAAAATGTAAGCTAAACAGCACAGCTACTAAGTATATAGTATATAGCATAATTAATAGCATTTGGGTGCCAGTGTCATAGAAAATCAGTCGTGGTATACCGTAATAAGTTATAACTTTATCAAGTTGTGAGTTAATCTTGTAGTCTATGTATCCGTTTCGAGGTAGGAAGAGGTGGTGCGGGCAGGCCCCAGGGCGGTCCAAGGCGGCCCAGGGCGGGCACGGGAAGTCGGGATGAACCGGGTGGTGGCGGTGGGCGCGCGGCTATAAGTAGGAGAGGCGCGCGCGCCGGCGAGGTTAGTCGCCGCTCGGCAGCGCGTCGCTAGCCGTGTACCCCCCCCGGTGCGTCCACACTCTCGCCTTTCTCACACGACCGGCGATCTTCGCTTGCGCAACCCCAGAAAGGTCGTCGCTATTGGCATTTAAACGCTCTCTGACATTAACGTTGCATTTTAACATGCGATGAAGCTTCCTCGTTGAGCTCCACTGTCGCAACGGTGTTTGGGAAAGGCGCGTGTGCTGACTGAGTCTCTGTTGCAGCCCCAGCTTCGAGCCGGGCCGGTGCTCCCACACCCGCAACTACCGTCGCCACCATGGTCGCCAGGATCACGCTGTAAGTGCTAGCTCTAACCTTTGCCCAGATTATATTGAAAATAATCAATGACAAATATTGTTACGCCATATATCCGCGTTAAAAGTTTCATTTGCACAATCACTTTCTAATAGTAGCTACGTAAATATACACATAATCGAAAAATCGTACATTAGCATGACAAAACGTGAATGCGCGATGTCGCTTTCATCGAATGCTTGTGCGGTGGACTCGCCGCAAGCGCCGGCGTCTCCGGTTTGCGTCATAATTTCCGGGATGAGGTTTGATGCCGCGAAAATATGATCTGATTTCTTGCGCGGAAATCAGGTTTTCATTGCCCAACGGCAGCTGGCTGACATCACGAATGAGGGCGCGTATTTCTCAATGAAGGCTGCGAAACATTTGCTTTAAAATATGCACGACTCGGCGAGTACGTACATTGTCTCCGCGCGCCGACCTCGGCGCCGCCGCCCTGCCTTCCATCATGCACTCCGCTGAGGTTTGGTTTATGACCCTGACTAAAATATGTACTGTTCCAGGGAAATTAATATTGCCCTCTTTAACTGCGAAAAATCTGGATTTCCTAACAAAAAAAGAATCAAGATTATGTATCTATTAAAACTAATAATAGAAAACCTTAGTTGAAATTAAGTAAAAAACCGAGTCAACTTTGGAGGACGCCTCATAACTGATGGATCCTGTTTAAAAAAAATGTTTTAAATAGCACAAGGTTGGGTATATAAAATTTAATACTGTTCTAAACTTAACAGCGCTCAAATGTAGTAGAAATATTAGCGACTAAATAAAAAAGTATACAGGGTGACTTCAAATTGGTAATACAAAATCAATGTTTTACACACATTTCCCCTAAACTTAGCCCCTCAATTAAGTCTCATACTTTTAAAATAATCAGAAGTATTTTTTTTAATTTTTTAATTATTCTATTTTTGTTGGCTTAACATGGTTATCTTACCATAATAATTAACAAAGAAGTTTAAAGAATTTCAAATGAACACTTTCCTCTTTGGTTATCCGTCACCTGTCACAATTTATGATGAAAACGTGTTTTGATTAGTAATTGTCACTTATCAAAGAAAATAAGATTGTATTGTAAATGTAGGGTAACCACACTTTGGGACTTTAATTATTTGTTTTGTTCGAAAATTAGCATTAATTAAATACAGTTAATTTTAACAAATAAATATCTGGCGACAATGTCACACAAATTGACCTAGTCCCAAACTAAGCTCTAGGCTTGTACTATGGGTACTAGACAACGATGAACATACTTATATAGAGAAATAAATACTTAAATACATAGAAAACATCAAAGACTCAGGAGCAAATATTCGCGCTCATCAGACAAATATCTGCCCTTACCGGGATTTGAACCCAGGACCGCTGGCTTCGGAGGCAGGGTCACTCCCAACTAGGCCACCGTGAAACAAAGGGGTTAATGTATTATACTGTGTGGCATTAACTAAGCCAAAATCAAGTGTTTTGTATTACCAATTTGAAGTCACCCTGTAATTGCTTGGTGATAGACCATTTTTAATAATGGACTGACGGTGTCGAACCGAACGGTTTTGAGATTTATCTTTTTGGTACCCTTTAAACTACAAAAGAAAGACCTTAATATTTTCTCAGTCACAGATGCTCGCCCAAAAATTCAATTTAAAATATCTAAATTCAATAACACAAACTTGTGAGTGTTTTGAAAGTGAGGCTCTATTCTAATTTGTTTTTGCCCATAATCTTATCTGGATTCTGCATATACGTATATGGTTATCATAATGTTAAGGTTTTTTATAGTAAATAGCTCTTATTGCTAAAATATAGCTACGAGTACCATAACGTTCATAATATGATTACGAAAATAAAGATAGATATAGATAGAAGATGAATGGAGGTCTCAGACAAACTTTAAAAGATTTTACAATAAATGTGTACAAAATGAGTTGCAACAACATCCCACCTCAAGCGCTTGGCACCAGGTCAAAGTTAACCACCGTACAACTTTCCTCTCGTGAGAGAGAAGCTCTACGCGTCGGTTTCCCTGCGCGTGCGCTCGTCATCGACGACGCGAGCTGTTCGATGCTATTGCGCTTACCAGAAACTAGATAGACTTGTTCCTTCGACGGGAGAAAATCTTTATCACTGTTAACAGCGGAAGCTGCGCAAGTAGTTAACATAGTAATACGCAACAACCCGGCCGCTTTTTAACTCGTGACTTACCTAGCCGATATTATTATATTATTCGATACATAGTCTATATCGAAGATCTCTAGCGAAACTTGCGACACGAGGTGCGAAGTCGGTGACGTGCTATAATGTTATAACACAATGGCAGAAAGTTGTGTTCTTGCATACTAACATTTACAGTCATGTAATAAGGCTTTGTAAGAAAGCGATGACAACGCGTGATTACATTGTCTATAAACGGATGTGGGATGTCACTTCAAAAATAAATATTACAGTAACCAAAATGTTTGTCTGACCGCGTTTTCGTATACTAAGGGAATCTGCTTTGCTTTTTGAACTAAACATGGTTTTCCATTGAGTCAGGTTTAAGATGCGTTGTGAATGCTATGATGCAGCCTTGGAATGCAACACTTTGTGTGATCATTTTAAAGCATAAGTTTAAAATATTTATAATGTATCTGTTTTGTATAATATTTGTTTCATATAAAGTTTATTTTACCTGATGTGTAAAGCTTAGAATACTGCCAATGTCTAATCCTTCACAACTTTAAGAGGACTGTGAAGTCCATACAAAATGCGATGACGTTTTTTCCCCCTTAAACTTTGTCTGATTTTCACCTTTTTTGAACATGTTCTAAATATTATGAAAAAAACTAGATCTGTACGTTTTCCTTCCCAAGAAAATATTTATTAATTAAAAAAAAACCGAAACGAAAAAACCTACTTCTTTCATAATATCTACAACGTATTCAAAAATAGTGGAAATCGGACTAAATTTAGGGGTTGAGAAACGTTATCGTACAGAGCATTTTTTTTGGGTTTTTTGACAGCTACGCGGTTTGAGCGTCTTTTCACAGTGTTCTTAAGTCAAACAAACACTGATTTGATTTCCGCACTTCCATGATATCAAACGCGTTAAACTCAGCCATGTATTGTAAAGAGTTGTCGACGGGGCTCCTATTTTCTGCTCTGAAACACAAAAAAAAACTAAACTAACTAACCTACCTATCTTATAAAGAATGTTGTGGAGGTTTATGTTTATGTGGCGGGGGCTCTGCCTTCCAACTCCCGCCTAATTGTCATCAGACTTTCACAGCCAACCGCTGTATTGGTTCAGTTATAGCTAGGAACATTCGAAATTTTGAAGGTTATAGTAAATAAATCTAACGCAATTTAAAATTCATGGCTGTTTATTATTAGAGTAAATTAACGTTATAGAATTTTATATGATATAAGTTTAATAAGTTTCTAAACTTATATCATATAAAATTCTATAACATTAATTATCCTGGTCGTGCTTTGTAATGTGCAATAAACAAAACTTTTACATTTATAAAAAAGGTATCAGAAGTTATTAAGTCGTGGCGCCCAACCTCGTTGCATTGAACTCCGTAGGTATTGAAAGCGACAGCAAACAGCTTTTTGTGACCTGAAGTGACCTTCGATTTTAATGGTTCTTGGCATCTGCACTCTGAATGTTTTCCTCAATCCACGATCAGGTCTTGTCATTCGGAATACCTACACGGAACTTTGCGGTTTAAATTTTCATTAAGTAGAATTTAATTTTGTGTAAGGCACCCTACAGGTGATCTAAATATTTGTGCAATCACACCGATTGCCCAAACTTTTTGATCGTCTATGGCTATCATTGAAGTTTGCGCAATAATTTTATAAAAGTTTGACAGAGTTGAATTTTGTTTGTGCCATCACGTGTGATTGTGTTGTCTGTAGTAGTGATTGCTCAACTTACCGTTTTATTCTTTCTTCTTTAATTAAATTATCAGCGCAATTGCAGCAGCCAAATCCTTGTCCATCAGACATCTTTCATAATATCTCCATGTAGCTGTTTTTACGTGACGTTGAGCCTGATAACTCAGTTTTAGTTTTTAATAGGTCATAGACCATGGATCATAATGATTGATGATTGACTCAATCAATTGACACGTGTAGGGGCAGAACCTGTTTCAATCATATTGTACAAAAATACGATTGCGCAACATTTTGTAGGTCGGGGAGGGGGGGGGGGGGGCTAAGGTTCCGTTCCTACACTTATACTGTATTTTAAGATGTTGGTATAAATAATATAATTTAAGAGTATAAAATGACTAAACGGATTAAAAAAATTAAATTTGGAATGAACATAGCTTATTATTATATCCTGAATTATCACACGGGCTTTCTTTTATACGAAAAATCACTGTTCCTGTGAGATGGACAACGCAGAGCGGCCGTCGCGGGTGGAAGCTATGAAATAAATATTTAATGAAAGAAATGTTGCAAATACCCGATTCAGATTTAGGTAGGTAGTGTACCTAAAGAGTTTATTAATTAACGTAATAGTTAATTTGAGATTGTTGTAAGTTAGCACGTTTCGTTCCATTTGATAGTTAGTAACTTTGTTAATTGAACTCATCGAACATCGTGTGCAACCTCACATTAATGAAGCGTCTTGGCGTTTATCGCGCAATATTAAATTAGCAAAAGTTTCAATAAAATGCGGTATTTTATTTTATTGATACAAAATCCAGAATATGTTGTAAGCCCATTAAAGATAGAAGATAAAAGTGGTTTATTCAGTAAGTAGGCCGCACGGGCACTTTTACACGTCAAAATTCTACTAGCGCTTCCCAAGAGGAGACCACTGCTGAGAAGAAGCGCCACAAGAAACTCAACAGTCAGTAATTTTTTAAAGTCAGTCATTTATATCGAAAATCTCGATGGTAGTTACACACTCTCACTCTAGGTTCCAAGTTGTCCGTTGCAAAACCAACGAAGCAAACTGTACAATATTGTAGATTTCTGTGTAAAAATTAAACACCATATTATTATACTTGCCCACTTAATGCGAGTGTTCTATCTAATGTTCAATCGCTACGTTACGTGTGTTTGTACGTAAGCAAACAATGCTCAAGTTGTTATTGTTTCGTGACACTTCCTAATTAGGTAATTTAAGCGACTGCGTGTGCATTTCAAAATGGTTTTACTTTCGCTGGTACGGTAAGAAACGGGCTCGCTGCGTTTTTCCGAGTGGAATTCTGGACGGCGTGTGCTTTCGGCATACAAATCAAAGAACATTTCACCTTTTTACAGATTTTCGATAACGAATTGATGCGTAAAGCAACACACGTATAATAGAAAGTGAAACGTGACAAGCGATATTCGAACGCATTTTTGTATTACTTACCTACGTTCCGATTACTAGTTAGCGTCGCGAGTCGCGAGAGATTTGTGCTTTCTGCACACGACACCAGTTATTTAGCTAACCAACTTCAAAAAAGGAAGAGGTTATCAACTCGACTGCATGTTTTTTTTATTTTATTTTTTGTGTGTTTACACGCGATTAGGTACTCCGCTAATTGTAGATCAATTTTGAATATTCTTTTTTTATTTGATAAGCTGTACTCCCGAGGTGATCCCATCGCCATCAAGGTGGTATCTGATGAACGATTCCGTGAGGAATTGAGATAACTCATGAAATATTTCAGCATACATATTGTTTTTTGTCTATTTTCAGTAACTAGTCTAGCAATTTGAAAGAAAGAAAGAAAATCATTTATTCGTGACAAACAAAAAAAAAACTGACATAAACAAAAGACCTGTTGTCACGAAATGGTTCCAATTCAGCGTTATGCTGGCATTAAAACCAGCGCTGGTCTTCCGTTTGTGATTTGGTGAAGGGAAACTGATGATGAAGACCACTCAGAATCAGAATCAGAATCAAAATAATCTTTATTCAAGTAGGTTTACAAATAATAAACTCTTTTGAAACGTCATAGTAGCGAATTAGCCTAAATTGACTGCAGGTTCAAATCGCGACCGATCAGAGAAGAACCTGTAAGAAACTCTGTCGGATGTCTTTTTTTTTTGACGTTCGCAACCTTTTGTCGTAAGGACTAAACATTTTATTACAAGCAATTCAGTCCCAAGCATTGTTATCATTAATATAGTCTTTAATACTATAATACTGATGGCCCGAACTCCTCAATGATACCTATTTCAAGGGTAGCAATAAGGTTTGCCTCGATTTAGATAGATGAGCAACTATGACGAAGCACATTTGAATGGTGTAAATATATTAATGTACTATGAGTTTCCCGCGGCGTTGCTTGTGGCGAGCGAGAAGTATCCTGTGGTTCTTATTCATTGAGAAGTGGAAATCAGTGGGATTATGATCAACGCGTTTGAGGTCTAAAGATTGCAGTGTTGAGATTATAGTCTTGAGAGTTCAAATGTCTATGGGTCTCAGATTCCACTTACCCCATCAGATGGCATGAGTGTGTGTCTTTCCAAATCCATAAAACAAAATGTTTAAATAAAAACACCTTCAAAAACCCAAAAAATAACTTGTTTTCAAATGGTCAGTCAAACTGAAGTCGGCGTCCCACAATATTGCTAACCAAACCACTCCAGTTTGACTGACCTACGTCTAACCATTTGAAAAGCAGTTGCGGTTAAAAAAAAGTGGGACGCCGACTTTAGTTTGACCGACCCATTACCATTTGAAAAGAAGTTATTTTTTGGGTTTTTGAAGGCGGTTTACACTGTTTAACGTGTACTTACGTACATTCCTTTTGACGTAATTATTTGTACAATTGTTACGGAAGATTCGTGGCGAGAGCTTTCTTTGTTTAAACCTCTGGTACGCATTCGCATTGTTGTTTCTTATTGCATAAGCCGGTCTCTATCAATCGCGCGGCGGACATGTGCCCTAATTATCGCAACTCGTAGGTAAATAAATGCCTTCTGTTAGCTTCCTTCGGCGTTAGTGGCTTATTTACCTGTCTGAATGCATGAGGAAATTGTTCGGCAGCGTGTGTCGAGAAAGAATTTGATGAGATTGCAAGTCGCACGGCCCAGCCCGGCCGCCGCGGCGTCGGCGCGTCTTCGCGCGACCTTCACTTTCGCTTTTACGCGTAAGCTCTGGCGACTGAGGCCTGGCTACACAAGCTGTTTTAGCATCGTTTTAGGCTAAGCGACTTTTAGTGAATCTGAGGCAGGTCTTTTACCTTTCAATCTAGGAACTTGATACTTCCCTGTACAAATCTTATTATTTTATGTATGTATTTTGTTTTTGTATGTATGTACCTATCGTTTTTATTTATGCATCTATTTCTTTATATTATATTTTTTCATACCTACTTATTTTCATTTTTAAAATAACCTTGTTTGCACCACCTACTTTATTTTAATGTATCTTATGTTGCTGCGTCTCTTCTATACAAGGTTGTATGGAAGAGATCGCTTATAGAGGTAAGACCGCCTGTTGTCTACTGTATAAGAATTTCATTTTTTTGTATTTTCATGTTTATTTTTCTTTGTGTGGTATTCAATAAAGCTTAGGTATTTGCATTGTATTGTATTGTAATGCAAAATATTATGTTTGTTTACCGTTTAAAACGTTTATTGTGGAATTCCTTTGAACTATTGGGGTACATCATGCCTTGTTAGGTTTGTTGTTCTACGAACTAAAAAATCTAGGAATACAGTGTGTAAATGGTGTACTGGACATAGATTAAGACTCTACTAATCATTAACAGAAAGAATTATTTTGATTACGCTAACGTATACACCGTTATTAATTTTTGAACATACTATCGACCCGCAATGTACATCGAAGTCCATCTGTCAGGTAAGTACGTAATGTTAACTTGTGAAAATGTGTATTTCGGCTTAAGTAGCCTCAGCTTTAATAATACTTAACTTTGAAACGTCATTAATTGCGTTTTTAATTCATTGCATTTTTTGTTATACATTGCGTGTTAAATTATTTTGTATGATTTTTTTTTTTAATTTAATTTTAACAAAAGCTGCCTAAATGTGCTCAGTAGGGGTTATACTAACCACAGTTAAAAGGAACGCCCGTATACCATTTACACACTGTATAACCATGCCGATTTTAAAAGTTACGTACCTAATACTGGCAAAATGCGGGCCCAATCCTACTCAGTGAGATCGATAAATCTACCAGCAAATAATACAGAGAATTTGTGACCTAAGCTCTTAGTCCTTGTAAAAAAATACGGTTTTTATCATATGGTAGTTAGTTATGCAATGCTTTGTTAATATCGAAAACAACGAGCCGCGGGCGCGGGCGGCCGGCGCGGCGTGTACTTACGTCCGGCGCAGCTTTCGCTCTCGTGCTTTCGACAAGCACGAGTCATCTGTTCCATTACGCATGAGCAACATGAAGATTTGCAGCTTGTCAGCCCTTTTTTTGTTCGCTTTGGAACATAATGTGATGAATAGATTAAAAAAATCTTCTTCATAGTTGAGGTCACTCCCTTTAAGGTGTATAAAAAACAACGCGGGAGAAAAATAATGTTTCTTGCCTGACTGAAAGTTATAAATTCGCTCCTTGCGCTGCGCTAATATTAAAACAAAAAACCAGTTAAGCTTTTTTTTTTTATTTATTTATTTAATAAGTACAATATTAAAAATAAAATTACATACATTGCCCCACAAAACTGGACTAACAGTTTGACTGTGGGAGCGGCAGTCTCTAGGTAAGGCTTAAATTAATTAAATAGCAGAACTATGCTGTACACAGTGACAGTACGAAACATAAACAATATCTCATCAATATCTCATATATCATCATCATCAATATAAACAGTCTCTTGAATTTATTCTTATTTTTCTCACGTCTAATGGCTTCAGGCAAACTATTGAGTAGGTATGGGATACGCTTTTTGAGAGTTTTGTCCCCAAAGTAATTTATTCTAGGAACGAATAGTTTCCCAGTCGCCATAGCCTTGGTGTTATAGGTATGATCAGAGGGTTTTAATGAAGAATACTCTGAGTTATGTTCCAGACAGCCATGTTTATTAGTGGCAAGTAGATACTTATGTTTCATGCTTACAGGTAATATTCTACAGATTTTAAAAAGTTGTTGATAGTTTGTATTTGAGTTTAATTTTTTCGTTAACAAGTAATTTTAAAAATCTAATTTGAATAGCTTCTAATTTATCAATATTGGTCTTTGTTGTGAGCCCAAAGCTGTCCAGAGCATAACCCAGTATGGAGTCTACCAATGACATATACAAACATCTTAGTGTGCTAATAGGATCTCTGAATCTTAAATGAGTATATAGGTATGAGCATATAGGTCTGGATGCGGATGAGTATTCTTGAATGGTAGATAGGGGGAGTGAATAATCAAGTACTTTGTTTTATCAGCGTTAAGGACTATCCCATTGTCATGAGACCACTTAACCACCGCGTCAATGTCTTGCTGTACCAAGTGGAAAGTTTCCTCAAGGTCCGTACCCACGCGCATAGCACAGAGGTCATCCGCGAACATGTGAGCTGAGCAGTGCCGCAGCACCCCGCACCAGCTGTTGACGTGCATGAGGTAGCAGGCAGGACCGCAACCGGAGCCCTGCGGCACCACGCAGTCCACTTTGAACGAGCGTGATGTGAGATAATCGCAGAACCATTCGTTCTTAGTACCTACTCCGTCAGACCTGACTGAAAGGACGCGTTGTGCTTATGGTAGGAATTAAATGACAGGATGTGATTTGATACAGGAGAGAAATAGTTTTTTTTTCCTGGAATTGAATCACGAGCGTAGCGAGTGATCCTATGTTAGAATCCGCGATTCGAAGACGCGAGATGCAAATAACTTTGGTCTCGTGTTGCATGTACAATTTTTCAAAATATAACCTTTATCTACACACATATCATCATAAACTCTATGATGCGTTCAAAAACCGCAAATTACGACTAGCATAAAGATAAACTGTTCTGTTAGTAAGTGTAGTAGTGTTAGAATAAATCCTTATTTGTGTAAATATTATTATTGCTTAATAATATTAACATGAAGTTCGATATCAATTTTATATTCAAATTTCGAACATATTTGAAAAACAAAGCATTTTTTTTTGACCTCGATTCTAATATCACTCGAGATGACATTTTATTCGAAATGAAATGTCACTTGCATACAATTTTGACAAATCTCTACCTACTTGATATCGAACGATAAGATATAGAGGCCGACTCTAGTTTGTCTCTGAATTTGAAGAAAAAACTACGCGTGCCGCCATTTTTGACGTTCTATTTGTCTTGTCTCAAAAAATAGTTTAGTTTGTTTTGTTTTTTTAATACATAATATTATGTATGTAGATAAAGCAGTGTATGTAACTGTACATAATTAGGCATTAACACTATCGTGTGATATTATTATATAACAGTCACAAAAACTACTATGAGTATATAGTAAAAAAAACAACATGATAAAAATAAAACGACATCCCCCAGCCGCCCGTGCGCCGCACCACGGCCACCTTTATATTGTGAACAAAAATTAAAACCGGGCAAGAGCATGTCGGACCATGCTCAGTGTAGGGAAGCAAAGTACTACAAACATAAAAAACAATAAGTAATAACAAATTTTCTATTTTAAGGAAGTTGGTGCCGTCTTAGATGATTTTAGTAGGTATAAACACTTTTATCGCCTGTATCTCAAGACCCAATGACTATGTCTATCGTGATCTCGTGATAGTTTTCCTTTAAAATTCGGTATACTCATATGCGCTTTCATTTAAGTTTTTTTTCTGATTATTAGTATTTGTAGTTTTGGCTGTAGGGGGAAGGGTGTGTCCCCAACACACACACTTGAGTCTGACAAAAATTAGCACTTTAAAGCTTAATATTTCATAAACAGATTACTTAATCGAAAAACTGTTTCCACAAACCCGTAATATGTTTGAAAGACCTATCCAACGACACCCCACACTATAGGGTAGACGAGAAATAGAATACATCCCCACGTTACGTGTAGGGTAAGCACTCTAAAAAAAAATTTTTGTTTACATTTTATTGGACCACTTTGTTAGCGTGACTAATATGCATAATTATGCCAAATTACAGCATTATAGTACTAAGAGTTTCTGCGCTAGACTACGGACGGACGGAAGGACGGACGGACGGACGGACGGACATGGCGAAACCATAAGGGTTCCTAGTTTGACGACGGAACCCTAAACGTTACTTTGTCTCACGCTTGCAGCAAAATTGAATTTCGCTCACTGTCTTTAAACAGTAAAAACCACCCTTTTTGAGGTGCTGAGATGAAAACGTTTTTTGACTAGACAATGTACACTCAAGATTCATAATTTAATTAATCAATAATTCCATCAGAAGTGGGTAAAGATTACTGATCGGGCACAACACTACGCAAAATTTAAACGTTTTTGACACAATAGGACAAGCTGTCGGCGTGGGAGTGACATTGTCGCATCGCTAATGGGAAATAAAAGGTTTTGAGAAGAACACGCGCGGCGTGCTAACGACGAGGCCGTCGAGGAACAGGACCTGAGTTCCGTTTTAAAATACAATGAAAGTAACTACCGGACAGTAGAAAAGTCCGCTACACGTATGTGTTTGCATAAGCAGTTTATTAACTGTACTTTACATTGGTACCTCTATTCTATTCATACAACGGTATTTTTTTTTTGGAATCAACGGCGCCCGCACGGCGCCGCGCGGACTTTACAGCACATTAGGCTCTCGTGCTCAGACACCAGCGCTGTTACTGATTATTAATAGTGACAATAGATGCCAGTTATTATTGATTGCATTAGAGCGGTCGAATTTGATAACTTCCACTTTCTACAGAGAGCCGATATGTCAAGGGCACCCAGCGCCGGCGGCGGCGGCGGGTCACGCGCTGACCCAACGCGGGCTAATAGCCGCGCTTACGCAACGCGCAAACCCGTTGTTCAAATGACACTCAGCCCGCGGAGACGACCAACCTATCTCTAACGAATTAGCATAACTATTTAACTGTTGCATTAACATGCATTATTGGAATAAAAATGTTACGTCGTAAATATTTCGTTATGTCAAATTTCGACGAGTCAAACGTTGCGTTGGTTGAATCGAAAATAATAAAAAACATCCTTAAATTTGGATATGTACCTACATCAAATAATAAAATAATACTATGGCAATGCATGAAAAAACCGTAACGTACCGATTTTTTGCTGTGTCTTGTTAACTCACAAACTCAAAATGTGTAAAATGCTTGTCTGACTTATGATTCTCTTGACAAAATGATGTAAACAAAAGAGGAGATAATAGTCCTAATAATAACCTATGGAGTTGCCTCGAGAGACGCAAGGGACTGGCAAGGAGAGAACATTTTGTAAGATTTGATTTCGTTACGCCTTTTTTTTCTTCAAGGGCCTGGCATTAAGGAATGGCACTACGCGTAACGCAATAGTTATTTTACCTAATGAACGTTATTTTATAATCATTGAATAGGTACATATTAATATACAATCGAAGGTACCGTTAAGGGTGACTTGTCTTGGGACCGTATATATATTTATGCCCTTGACGGTACGTAGGTAGGTTTTGCACACAGACATGCAAATAGGCGTTTTCCAAAAAAAGTACCTATCGTTAAGGACAAAAATTTACAACGGTAATTTTTCCATTATGTCACGAAAATTTGTCATATACTTAATTATATACTAGGTAAACTTATAAGCCAACGGGCGGTAATTCAAATTAAATAAGGATAGCACATTCAAACCTCACCCGTTAGTAATACGGTTGAACTTGTTACAGGAGTTTTGTCTGTGATGCCGCTATTTCTCTCTTTATAATTTTCGTGCCGTAATGGAAAAATTAGGGTTTTTAATTTTTGTTTTTAACTATAGGTAGAGGAAAAGCCCCAAATATGGACCACCATATACATTTTATGAAATAAAAGACAGGATTTTCAAGTTAAAGAAATGCTTTAAAAACTAATCAGTCGGGAAATTATCTGGCAATCTTCTAAATATAATAAAAATGCCATAAAGTAACAAACGTTTAACAAAAACTTCGTAATTCTAAATAAACTCAAAATAGGTAACATTATATGGACCACCATGTTTATAATACGGCCTAGGGGTGCGTAATATGGACTATCATAATTAAGGTATGACAATTATCACATTTTTTTCCTATTTTAAAAAAAGGAAACTTGTAATCACTAATCAGCCTTATGTGAAATAAATATTATTTTAAGAGTCCTTTAAAATAATAAAGTTAAAAATTAAAATAAGGCTCGAGTCCTTCTTTCGAGCATGTTCATAATATGGACTACTAGTCCATATTTGAAACTAACTATTGGTCCATAATATAAACAGGTGTGGTTAAACTTTATCCAAAAAGGAACTAGTAATACGTGTCGTCACACGCTACAACAACAAAGTTCACTAATAATATAACGTTTCTAGGACACCAAGGTACAATTATAAGCGGTTGTCATAAAAGACAGCCTTACAAAACTCACCGAAAATTTCCATCAAATGTGCCTAAAAACTTCAATCGACGATAACTGACACATAAGTGCACTGAGCTTGGCGGCGAATCACTGGCGGGGAGGCGCACCTCAATGGTGTCCAAAGCGGCCTACTTTACTTCAATAGGAACGCCACCTAGCGAGATATTCGTGTGGTCCATATTATGTACCTAGTCCATATTTTGGGCTTTTCCTCTACTTTTTTGGAAATCGCCCAAATGACGTTTAAATTACAATTAACAAACAACCAAGACATTATTATAATAAAAAAATTACAGTTAACACAGTGTATCGAGCCGGTGACTATATCTCGATAAATCACTACATAGTATAAAACAAAGTCGCTTTCTCTGTCCCTATGTCCCTTTGTATGCTTAAATCTTTAAAACTACGCAACGGATTTTGATGCCGTTTTTTTAATAGATATAGTGATTCAAGATGAAGGTTTATATGTATAATACTTTAATCCGGAGCGAAGCGAGGGCGGGTCGCTAGTGTGTAATAATTATTAGTTTTTATAATGCTGTAGACATAACATCGAACATTTCAGCGCGGTCAAGCTCGTAGCGGCAAATTATGTGAGATTATTTCTCAGCGCGCCACGTCCTTTTATAACTTACGGCAGCCAGTGATAGAATCAATATTATGTTTTGCAACAGTGCATAACTTTATCGCAGCGTCAAGAATGCGGCTAGGTCGTGGCCTAAATACTCGTACACAGCCTAGAGTGTGTAAGTTTTTATGTACCTAATTATTTTTAGATGTTCGCTATAAAATGATTGTACCCATCTATCTTCAATCAAAGAGTGTATCTAAAGAGGCACAGCCTCATTAAAAGGTTTACTTCGGCTTGTTACTGAAGAAAGCTTTGTAGGGCGGAACCTGCGTTGAGCCCCTCATTCTACTTCAAGGTCTCTATTCTACTGGGTTAAAACCATATTAACTTTGACCTGTTATCGTATTGTCAACTTTTTGATAGCTCTTATTTGCTTGACAGTAATGGCAGCCGACTTAAAAACAATACCGAAATACGTCAAAGGCAATACGGTTTCTCAGAGTTGAATATCGGCCCCGGTTGGCTGAACGAAAGATTTTCGATCTGTACCTAACTGGCAATTGTTTTAAAGACATAAGTCCTGTATTTTTATTAAGGGAACGGTATAGAGATAAAATAAAATAATAAACCAAAGCTTAATATTTCATAAACGGGTTACTTAATCAAAAAACTTTTTTACAAACCCATAATATTTTTGAAAGACCTATCCAACGACACCCCACACTATAGGGTAGAAGAGAAAAAAAAACCCACGTTACGTGTAGGGGACGTACCCTAAAAAGAATGTTTTTTACATTTTATTGTACCACTTTGTTGGCGTGACTAATATGCATGTTCATGCCAAATTACTTACAGCTTTCTAGTACTAAGAGTCTCTGCGCTAGGCTGCGGACGGACGGACGGACATGGCGAAACTATAAGGGTTCCTAGTTTGATTACGGAACTCTATTAGGGTAAAAAAGAAAGTGTCGAGTTCTTGCTAAAACTAGCCGGACACACCAGTCACCAACTGGGGACCATCATGTCACCATGGTCGTAAACTAGCCTGCCAAATCAAAAATCTCTTAAAGATAGTCTATGGTATTGAGCTAGGCATACGAGTAAGGTAGGTTTCAAACGGATGCCATGTTTTTTAGTCGTGTTTATTGTTTATCATTCGCAAGCTGCCGCTGCGACTTCTTAATTATTTAAATTTATTTTAACAACTATATACATGTGGTGTTTTATATAAACGTGAAGAACAATAAACAGCAATATGGCGTGTGTTGAATTTGAATGCAGATCTCATATATCCCGCAAGAAAAAACAAATCGAAAAAATTAGCTTTTACCGGTAAGGCGGCGTATTGAATATATTTCGGATTGTAATCGTCAGGTAGCATTGGTAAAGCGTAGGAATGCAGAATATCATTATCCGAAGTTAACATGTGTGTTCAAAATATCTTTAAAGCACGATTTAACTAGAATTTTATTGTTTTACATATTAGGGACGATATAATTTCGTATCGATAAATCAGTTGCGAAGTTTAATGTTATTGTTTATCAAGGGAATAAATTATAATATTCGAAATATGGTATATTTTAGATTCCTTGACGACGATAATTATGAAGAAAAGTTATATAGAACCAAGAACCAAGAACCAAGCTTATACAGGGTATTTTTTTGGTCAGCAACTTTCACAATAGGGGATACTATATTCATGTTTCTGAGATTTAAAAAAAAAAAAATTGTCAAATGTCAAAAAAATGTCCTTGCTATTTTATAAATCATGGTCTCTCGTTTCTGTAGCTACGAAGAGGCCGCTTATCGTCACGATGTTATTGTTTGATACTACCCTCACAAAACTATGCGCAAGCGACGTCAGTTCCGTGTTTGTTTCGAAGCGAGTGCTTGTTAGGTGTTACATCATTTAATTGATAAAAAAATGGCTCAGCGAGAAAATTGACTTCTGGACAATCGTGAAATGTTTGATGTTGTGAACATTTACTTTGAGAGTGGTCAAAACATTGCTGACACCGTTAGGATTTGGACTGAACGATTTCCTAATCGGCAGGCCATTACGTGCTACACTGTAAGGTCTATCGTTAGCAACCTTTACGAGTGGGGTACTTTTGAAACGCCACGCCATGCTCAAGGAAGAGGCCAAAGTGGGCTTGCAGTGGATGTTAAGCAGGCTATTCTCGATTACTTCGAAGAACATCCACGGGCGAGTACTCGCGACGCAGGGTGACGTTTTGGTCTCGCACATTCAACAGTTTGGAATTTGAAACGAGGTGAAAAAATGCACCCATCTTTTGTAATCCATACCGTTATCTGTAGTTAAATGCCATTTCAGAACGATTTTTAACAACAATATCTACAACTTTTTAACCTAAACTGTGTTTGTAATCTTTGACGGTCCTAAGTATGAAGGGAAAGATGAATCATAACATTGTGCACGGTGATTACGTCATTAAAGTCTCGGTAAACACGGCGCATGGTAACCACAATTAAGTAAAATAATAAGAAAAAAATAAAATGCTATTTCTCTGACCTCCTTAGGTTTTTTAAATTTTTAATAAGATATTCGGATTCAGCATTAACTGTACTATCTCTCCTATTTTGGAAGTTGTCGATCAAAAATACATCCTGTATATGACACTGGAGATTGATCGGCGAACAATGAATTGAAGCCAAGAAAAGTGACCTTTAATGACGTCGCTTATGTTTTATGCCCCTTTCTTTTCATGCTAAAAAGGGTCAAAAACATCGCTTATGTTTTTGTCGCTTTCATTTCATCCTAAAGAAAGGGACTAAAAACATAAGCGACGTCATTCGAGGTCACTTTTCTTGGCTTCAAGGCGTTGTTCGCCGTGCAATCTCCAGTGTTATATATAAGCTTCTTGGATAGAATCTGTTTCACGACCAAATTGGTCTTGGTCGAAACATAGTCGGAATTGCTCCAAACATTTTGAAGATGACAGTTATGGTGGCACTGGGGGTTGCGTGTTCGCGTTGCGTCGTTACCCCTCTTCATTTGCAGTAGGAAGATAAAGATGCAACACGAATATTTAGGCGAATACCGCTAAGTGGAGTGCCAGCATTACGTAAACAAATTGCGCAGACTCGAACCTGGTGCAGTGCCCGCCCTAAGCTAATGTCCCCACTCAAACGCTTTCGTGTGATTTAGATATGGTTTATAATAAAACTGAAAAAACACTGACTAGCCAA
The DNA here is from genome assembly GCA_949316455.1 of Acleris holmiana. Taxonomy (NCBI): domain Eukaryota; kingdom Metazoa; phylum Arthropoda; class Insecta; order Lepidoptera; family Tortricidae; genus Acleris; species Acleris holmiana. Next base: position 59,826,824 of record OX438762.1, on the reverse strand, counting down.
TTCAGCGTACCTACAGTACCGGCAAATAAAATATCATATTTGTACTTACATCTCATTCAATTGTTTTATTTATTTATTTGTTTTGTCCGTCCCTGGTGTAAATTTACTTAGTCTGTGATCTAAACAATATCTGCACACATAAACGTTGTTTATATATGCGACCATGACATTTTAGCGTAGCTGTAGCTATAGAACTGTCTCTTTTTGGCACACTGAATCCCAATAAGACTGTGCATAACAGCTATCTGTATGTTGCCTTTTATTTTATCGCTCCTTCTATAATTTCAATTTAACAGACATAATCCTAGATAGATCCTATATATGTGATTAATGTTGTCTTCTGTGTGGTATATGTAAGAGATAGTCACATAATTACTGTATGAATGTAACTTAGTATTTAAATGTCCCGGTTGAGTATTTAACATTTTACAGTAGATGCGCTGCTATACCCTGTTTATACTCTCTATAAATTGTGTATTCATTTGTACAACAGTAAAGCGCTCTTTGATTTTATATTAATACTTACTTAAAATTGGAAAACAAAATAAAATTAATGAGGGTGCCACTGGGCGCTCGGTGTCCCTTAACGAAACATTTTCTTATATTGCAAAATATAACGTACGATGTTCAAAGTAGGTTTTATATCACATTTTACGGTTTAAATGCCGTTAATTTGTAAGTAATGTATAATAATAAAAAGAATTAATTTATAATCAATATATTCTACTTCAGTAAGTAAATAATAATTAATGACGGGTTATTAAAAGGTTACGTTCGCGAGCACTAATGTTTGCATTTCACTGCAGAAATGTTGCAGTCCTTGAGCTGATTTCTTAATATTTTATTAAAGTCTTAGTGTGTGATATGAGATGTCAAAATTTTGCTAATAAGTATCCAAATGGCAAAAAGGAAAGTCTTTTAATTTCGTCGTGTCCGTCTGTCCGTCTGTATCTGTATGTTAGTTACTCTGAAACCTTCTTCCCCATGACGTGCCCATAGCACATCATGTAAATTTCTTGCTAAGTAGTAAGACATTGCAAATACTTTCAATATAAATCAAATTTTAAAGACAAACGTTAACAAGTTTTTGAAATATCAATAACCAGCATATTTTTTACTTAAATTTCCCACAGGTTTCCAGGGGTGTCTAACTTCGATGAATTGTTAAAAATAGATTTTATTGCGTAGTTTGTGGCACGGAACCATAAAATGCGTGTTTGGGTTCTTGGCTGTTGCAGCACTTTCTTAACATAAGACATCTTTATATTAATAAAGAATAACCGTTTTTTATCGCAATTGGTTACTACCTCACCGCGATGCGAGCATCTAATACCTATTTAAAACCATTGCAAATTCTAATCGATCGCTTAATAGTTCTGGAATATGGCACTGGACAGCCGAACCAACGGACGATCGGATAGCGTCGCGTCGTCCTCGTGCTGTCGCTGCGGGGGCCTAGAAAGCACACGCGTCGTCGCGTAGCTGGTGGCTTGTCCATCGCGACTTGAAAAATATTAATTTCTTTAAATAGTACTCTTAAGGAATTAAGGGAGTTTAAGTTATATATTGAGCGAATGGCCCTTTTTTGTAACACGAAAATAGTCTATATATTAGCCGCTTTGGCCCAAACTGGAGTACCGTACGACATAACACTATGAAAATAACTATAATAAACTAAGCGAGCTGTCTCAATATTGGTAAGTTGCCTGAGTTCCCTAACAGCATAAGCTGCCGAACTTAATTTACCTACTAGTACTGCTATATGGGGACTCCATTGCAAGCTTTTTGTCTATAGTTATCCCTAAGAAAAGTGTCTTATCTACCATTTCTAAACACTCGTCATTCAGAAATATGCTTGATTCTACCGGTCTAATCTGATTCATACTCTTTAAATTCTACTTCAACAGTCTTGTCTTCCTCGATTTCTTTTTCATCGTCTTTTCGCTTGATATCCATAAATTTTTCAACTAAAGAGGAATCTGCAGTATCTTCATCGATATCACACGAATCTTCGTCTATAGGATTCGATAAACATTCGAGCAAGTCAGGCCTAGGCAATTAGTACACGCTGGTGATCACGACAACCCTACTCTTCTACAGCCACATTTAGCATTACAACCTTTTTTACAATTGCAAAAAATAGTGTTTAGGAGTTTTTCCGTTCCAGGTGGGAGGATAGTTGAAGTCGGTTCCGAGATATTGTATTTTAATTTCCAAGCCCAGTCTTTGGGGTTTAGTTGATTGCCCTGCCATGTCTGAACTTGATAGAATGCTCGATACAAGTTTGTGTTGATGAGCAGAAGCCGATGTTGGAGGAAGACAAGGTACTTGTACTTGTTTCTTATTCCCAACGATCCTAACTCCATGCGGATATATAGAAGGAACTGAAATGAGATTCTTTTGAGTGTATTTTCTCAAAATTGTAGGGTTTAAACATATAAGAGAGAAATATAGGCATTTATACTTACACTTTAGTGGCGGTAGGACCCTGTGCAGGGTCCGTCCGGATCGCTACCACCATCTTATCTATTAACCACCCGCCAAGCAACAGTGTTCGCATTATTGTGTTCCGGTGTGGAGATAAGACAATCGGTGAAATTACAAATACTTTTAACTCCTTCAACTTTTAGAAACACGATATCTTAGGAATACTTAGTGACTTTTAGGAAAGAAGTATTTTTTATAAGTAGATAACTTTATGGTCTACAATTTTCGTCTGAATTATATTTTTGATAAATCTACTGAAAAACCGTTTTCGAGAAAAAAATATATTTTGAGCTTGAATAACTTTTTTAGCACACATGGGATCAAGGGGGACTTTTGGCACTTTATTTCTACTGGTGTACCCAAGATCTACCAAAATTCAACTCTGTCGGAATATTTGACCACTATTTTTATGTCTAATTTGACCGAACTATAAGTATTTTGTTCTATCATCAATCGTTTTCCCAGCTCACGCTATGTAAGTTTTTGATTTTATTCATTACAAACAAAAATACAAAAGACAAATATTTTCTCTTTAATTATTATATTGGTATAGGTAACAAGCCTCTTTATACGAATAGGTATATAAAATATAATAAAGAACAGCACACAATGTTTACCTAACTTTAAAGCAAAAGCAAATACGCTGCCCACTTTTGATGAATTCAATTTTTATTACATCGGATCATTCATCAGATCTTACGCCACACAGATTACGGGACGGCGTGACATTGAATGAAGGCGGTTGCATCATTTCGGCGGCATCAAGCAGCATCCAGGCCAACATACCTCGTCGGATAATCATGTGCCTCTTCGTCATTAATTTGTTAGCGTCACTTTCTGACTGCATATTTTCACTTTCTAGCTGATCACCTACTGAGGAATGCGCAGTGAGATAACATGCCAGATGAATAAAGCAGTTCGCGGTTAAAGTTCATACTGAATCTCTATTAAATATGCATATGTACCTATGAACATAACATCATAACTGTTTTATAGTTGTTATGTGAGTAGTAGTTTATTTTATGTAATAGGTATACTCGTATGTACCTACATGTCGTGATAATAATTCGCCCAGCCCCTTATTTCACCATCTTGACAATAACAAGTGATAGGTGACAATTCGGTATACATCACCAAGTTAACACGCTGATACATCACTGGGTTTCATATAAACTGCGCCATGTACACTGATATGTCACCTGTCACCTGTCATTGTCTGGATGGTAAAACAGGGGGCAAGTCAGTACTGGTTTCATATTGTAGGAGATTTCGTACATACCATGATCTTAGGTAGGAAGGAATGTCCACTCCGCGGCCGCTGCAGTACACGCGTCGGCTTGTGATTGATACAGTCGCTCATTCTTAGTCAGATTTATTTTATTTTACCTTAGGTTTATTTTTATGTACTTATAAATGTTGGTTTAATGGTATAATACCTAGTAACTGTTAACCTGCAGGCAAATCGTTAAAATATCTTGTCTCCAACTTGTTTTTAATTTATTATGCGCACGAACAAATGTCGCAGACATATCTTTGAATATAGATAAGGTAAGTAATAATAATAATATCACAGGACAATCTCACACAAATTGACCTAGTCCCAAACTAAGCTCTAGGCTTGTACTATGGGTACTAGACAACGATAAACATACTTAGATAGAGAAATAAATACTTAAATACATAGAAAACATCCAAGACTTGGGAACAAATACTCGTGTTCATCACACAAATATCTGCCCTTACCGGGATTTGAACCCGGGACCGCTGGCTTCAGAGGCAAGGTCACTCCCAACTAGGCCAACGTGTCGTCAAAGTATCTCGTAAGTACGTATTCTCGGGACTTGGCTATGCCATAATTCATCCAAGTAGTTTGGAAAAATTAAAGGAAATATTCTCGCGGGTACGTGATATAATGATATAACGTTGGATTTATTGTTAGTAGGTACCTATGAGTCGCACAGATCTATAACAAACTCACTGGTGACACATGGCCAGTGGGCCGAGCACGCTGCCACGGAACAATTTTTGACATAGGGTCGGGACTATAATTTGTCTATTGCATAAGAACTAAGGTTTATAATAAACTAGCGACCCGCCCTCGCTTCGCTCCGGATTAAAGTATTATACATATAAACCTTCCTCTTCAATCACTCTATCTATTAAAAAAAACCGTATCAAAATCCGTTGCGTAGTTTTAAAGATTTAAGCATACCTACTTACATAGGGATATAGGGACAGAAAAAGCGACTTTGTTTTATACTATGTAGTGAAGTGTTTTTATGTGATTTAAGTCCTTTTATTACTAAGCAACTTAATCCCCGGGTATATTATGTGGCGCTAGTTCCCGTTTGACGTCATTGGACACTAAGTCCCGTAGCAGCGTGCTCAGCCCACAGGGCCTCTATTCCACTCGGTCAAACAATATTTATTGAATTTGACTTGTATCGTATTGCGTTGGACGTGTAATGATGGTACTTATTGTTATTATATCGGCCGCCATTAACGACAAGTAAATAAGAACTATCGTAGCGTTGACAACACGGAAACACGTCAGTGGTCTCCCGTCAAGAACAGAGGCCCATGGCCTCTATTCAACTGCGTTAAAACGATATCGTGTTTGACACTTTTAAGAATCGTTTATGTCACAGTCGCCATTATTGTAAATGACAAAGAGTTATCAAAACGTTGACAATACGGAAACAGGTCAAAAACGATATCGTTATTACCTTGTAGAATTCCAGCCCCTGGGCAGATTACTCGGTAAAACCTTATTGTTTTTAACGCGTTTCCGTGCTGTCAACGTTACGATAGCTCTTATGTACTTACGACAGAAATGGCAGCCGAGTTAAAAACAATACCGAAATACGTCAAATCGACGGTTCTGTGACTCAACCTCGTATATAGAATATTGTCCAGTATAAAATGACACGCACTAAGTATGTACTCGCGTACTTAATGAGTGTCAGTTTATACTGGACATTACTCTATATACGAGGTTGAGTCACAGAACCGTCGAAATGCAATATGTTTTCACCGAGTTTTATAGATTATCTTATCATCAAATTAAAGTGTTGCGGTCACACATTAATCACAGCGCAGGGCCTCTTTTCAACACTTCAAGGGAAAACCATATATTTCTTTGACGTATTATGGTACAGTCGATTTCAAAGAGATATATCCACTTTTTCACCATATTGCAATGTAATAACGTCCAAAAGTGGATACTTCTTTTTAGGTCGACTGGACCTATTATTTTTCTAGTTCCTATTAATCAAACCAAGAAGGATATTTTGGTTAGGAAGGATACTTAAATTACGCAATTTACTCTACTTTTTTTAGTGTTACACTTTATCATTTCAGTTATCGAAACTGAAAAATGTTAAAGAGGACATAGCACAATGGAGCACGGAAAATCTCATTTCTGCAGTCAAACTGTTCTAACAGCTTTGCATAGCGTTTGTTATAATTGTACCATGTTGATTGTTTTAATTAATAAATAAAAAAGCAAGCGGATAAGACGGTTGAAGTATCTACTTACCCAGTAATAATATGCATGCATGTAATGTTGCCCGTACGCGTAGGCATCGATAATATGTTTCATAAAATTAATGATATTTTGTATTCGTACCAAAGAAGTAGCACAAGTAAAGGTAGGACAAAATAATAAGTTGATTAAACAATTGTTTAATTTGTAAGAACAGGCGCGGCGCGGGCTGCACGCACAGTTCCTGTTTACGAAACAAGCCGGCATTGTGGTAAAAGTTGATTTTCCGCTTGGAGAAGCGTATTTGGCAAGTATCAAGGCGCCGCCCCGTGGCCGACCACCCTCATGCCGCACTTTTATATATTTTTTAATGAATGACGCAATGTCCTGGTTATTTAGTTACTCATTCCTCAGTCGATTGACCGTTCTTGCGGGCGGAATTTTTGGTTAATTCGGACTGAAACATACCAGATAAATACGGGCTGTATAAGTACTTTGTTTTGATATTCAACGTATACCTAGTACAGGCACAATACTTTGAAGTGTTATTAAGTATCACTTCAATAGCAAACCATGCACATATTTGATACCCACCTGTATATTCCAAAACAATTCCGAGCGGTACGTCGGTTCGTCGACCGCACACTGTTGGCACCGCGGTCACGTAACGATTAACACCGCAGCGGGTTATCATTGCTATTCGCTCAACAAACGGGAGTACACTATTGTTGTAACTGTTGTAAGGGATATAATATGCTCAAGTGTGTACTATGCTTCAAGTCGTTATTAAGTGAATATAGGTCCTATAAAAGTCAGCGGCGTGAATGGCCTAAACAAATAGAAATACAAACATATTTACTTGATTCTGCTTACATATACATAGGGTAGGGCTAGGTTATAGATGCAGCTTAGTTAGCTATCTAAAGCAACCACATTGAAACCATTGTAATTTACCGAGCTGATATAGTGTTCGCAGGCGCGCTTGCCAGGCGCGCGTGAACCTGCGGCAGGCTCTATCGTTAAAACCATATTGCCTTAGACGTTTTTTCCCCAGCGCTGACTTTTGAGGCAAAATGCCACCAAAGGTCAAAGTTGTTGAATAAATATCGAAAAATCCTTTATTGGCATGTCATATAAAGTATATTTTGTATGGCGTGGAAAGGGTATTGTCACGAAAAGACATTTGCCTTCCTAGCATTAAACTTGCAATTAACTCTCAGGCGTGTTCATTTTTTGGAATTATGGTGTTATCCAGCACATTTATACATTATGAAAAAAAACGACCCTCTCTCGCCTCACTCCGGATTAAGGTATTATACGTATAAACCTTCCTCTTGTATCACTCTGTCTATTTAAAAAACTCTTCAAAATCCGTTGCGTAGTTTAGTAGTATATTAAACAACCTACCTAAATTAACAATGTCGTTAAAGACGGCCCTTCAAATAGTCAAACACTTCTTATCGACCTTATTTTTAATGACGTGCAAACTGTAACTGTACTAATGCACTTAGACATTGCACAAAAAATACGCTCTCGTTTCATTTCACAAACTGAACAATGAATTTCATTGGAAGTTAAATCAGTTAGGCCTTTGTTGATGAATAGGTAACGTTCTAGACTAGGGTAATAAATAGTTGAAATTTCCTAAACTTAAAATGTAGTTGCTAGTTATTTAACTAATTACATACAGGGTATTTTTTTTATCAGCGCTCATATTTTAACATATGATTTTGTATCTTTAATATAATATATTACAACAATAAAACGAGATCAATTTTTTTTTTGTTCCAAGTATATCTATTTACCTTCTCGTGTGGACACAAAGTCACACTAGAAATGATGATATTTGTTGTCAAGCTGTAGGTATGCGAAATTTGAAATTTCATTTATTAACTTACTTAACAACACTCCCCTCTCCTCGCACCCCTGCATTAGAGGGTCCATGAATATCGTTAAGTTACTTGAATCATTGAAACGGCAATATCTCTAATATTTTTTAAGCTAGAGTAAAAATAACACAACATGTGTTATTGGTTAACAATAGCGAAGCAAATATTAAAATTTGTGCACCTATTAAAAAATTACCCTGTATAGTTACTTAAGTATATTTCACGTCTATATTTTAAAGCTCTATAGTGTTTGCGTTTTTATTCTCTTTTTTGTTCAATACCTTTGTGAAAGGGCTATCTTTCACGCGCGACTCTGTCCGTGCAGGTAGGTATTGTTTATTATTGTGCCCTTTACCCGTTTCCGGGCTAATAACTATCTCTTAACCAATTTTCACATTGATCAGTTTAGCCACTTTAGCCGTTAAACCAAAGATAGAATAAATAAACTAACACAATTTTGTCAGGAAGTAAGGACAATATCCAAAAGGAAGAAAAACAGTAAAAAGCTAGTTGCCTGGTTAGTTTGTTATAAGATGTGAGTAGGCATCATAGTTTATAAGCCGTACATTCTTGCAGCCGCCGCTGGGCCGGGCGCGCGCGCCGGCGCCGGCGCGGAGCATGACCGCTGCGCTGCACAACTGCAGAATTTTTATTACATCCTCTGATTCATAGGCTATTCTTACCTTTTATTCGAAAGTTAATACAACGTCATTGAACAAAGAGTTTTCAAAACCGCCTCGTCTGTTAGTCGGTATTTATTGAGTATTTTCTAGTCCAGCGCATTCTACGTTATGCCATCTCAATTGTGCCTTCGGCGAATGAAGCAATTAGCAATGTTCTTACAGCAAGTCCGACACCTGCGTCGGACTCGGACATTACACACATTGTCTTGTACAAGACAATAACAGATATTTTCTCTCGTTATTACACGTCAAGCCAGAATGTTGACACAAGTACGTCGTAGAATGATGCAAATTTCGATTTATTTATTTTATTTCATAATTTTCTTTTCGTAGGTCACCTCTAGTAAGAGTTGAGGGTTAGATCTTAAGCACCGAGGGTCCGTAGTCTGTGTATAATATATTTTTGCATCAGAAATATTTCGCAAAATTTAGTGTTTTTATTAATAGGTGCAGCTTGCGCTATTAGGCTTCAAATACCTAAATTAAACCTAAAATATCGGTCCCAGCTTAATTTAGCTTTTCAGTATTGAATGATCCCCGAAGAAGGGGCAGGTACTTATCTCAAAAGCAGCTTCAAGCTCGTTCCAGAGTCATGGCCGCCCCGTCCGTTCGTCGTCGAGTCGCCAGCTTTGCATGTTTTTTCTCATACCCGCTTTTTTCAGACTCTTTTGCAGTCAAGCTGCAATACTCTGGAATGTTTTGCCTTTGCGCATTCAACAGTTTAGTTTTCTTATCGAGCCTTAGATATCATCATGTTCACATATTTCTATATATTAAGTATGTATATGTTTATGTATATTTTGTATTTACGTATTCTACTATAGAATAATAAAAACATTTTTTCCAGATTTAAGGAAAAAAAGATGGTCTTTTTATTGCACTTAGTTACCTACTTTCTGATATTTGTTACACCATAAGGTTGACTGGTAAAGAATGCTTGTAGGATTAAGTCTGCCTTTTGTACACTATTTTAATTTTGGACATACTTACTTTATAGTAAGTATTTTTATAAATAAATAACAAGTTTGATTTAAATGGAAATTTTGCCATGTATAGCGCCAGATTGTAATTGAACTTTAATTCCAATTTTCGGTGGCGTTAGCCGCACTCGTACCCGTAAAAAATACTGTAGTTCGATCGACGTTGAATACAGCTTGCGCCATCTGTCGTCAGATACCTAAAACTAGCTAATTTTGTTAATATCTCGAAGTCTGTTAATTTTTATACTTTTCCTATAAAATATAGATCAATGTCTAATAGGTACTTAGACTGAAATATTTCAGATTTAGTGGTCCGTAAACTTTAGAGATAAGGGGAGGGACTGTAATTTTTTGCACGTATTTGTACATAAATCCAAAACAGGATGAAAAAAATAAAAATAGTTTTAAAATGTGCACATTTGCTAAGTATAAATAGTTTTGCTTTAATATTTAAACCCGCCTTTTAGACCCCATTTGCAAATAGGTACTTCCTATAAAACATTTTATTTTTTATAAAAATAAAAAGAGCGGGCAAGTAAGTTGTATGTACTCGTACACCTATGCCCAACTTCAATTTGATAGGTTTAGTAGTTGCTGAGAGAAACTTCTGTGACACAAGCAGACAGACACCGAACGAATAATATTTCCTTTTTCACCATTTGGGTACGGAACCCTAATAATGATGCAAGAGACTATTTATTCAAATTATGATAACAAATAAGGGAAATCAGTGCTGCCGGCAGTTGCTGAGCCGGCCACGTACCCGGCGAGCGAGCGACGTTCACCGGCGCGCGGCGGCCTCGCGCAGACCTTGTCGTGGCCACCACCAGTCCACCACACTAGTTATCTCTGCCAATACTTGCCTTCTTAGAAACACTATTCTCGGAGTCCGGAAGTGTTCGGTCACGTGTCACGTAGATAGTGACCCTACCTTTGCTGTCAATAACTCAATGACCTTAAGACTCTGAGTGACTCGGCCGTGATTGGTTGCGTCTATGTCCGTTTGATTGGTGTGTAGGTACTAAGCTACTACGAACGTAAAACTTAAGCCATTCCGTAAGTCCCAACCTTTTTATATAAATTAGCCTTTTACAAGCCTTGCACCTTTGTTAATCGACATAATGTGAATAAATAATACAACATACACAACGACTCTTATCAATAAATTAATAATCATTACCACTTAATGTTGCAACTCGCCAAACGAACAAGAAGTTAACTAAGCATTCTAACCAATCGGCGGCGTGTCATGTCGCGTGACGCAGAGTCGCTTCTGCCGGCGTGCGTTGAATGTCGTCGAGTCTGACACATTTGATAATGCCAAAATGTATCAAAGAAGGCGAGCACTTACGTCGGCTTCACAAATATTTTAATCACAACCAGTCGATTATATAAACTTGACATCCGGATAGAGAAATTATTCAGATCCGGGTTTCTCCAAGTGACAAATAATCAGTATGTATTATGTACCTACCTACATATTAAATCACGGTCAATCACGGTAGGTACGACCGGTCACTTCATAAATATAAGCCGAGTAATTAAGTATAAAAATAACAATAATTTTGGTGAAACAATAATACAAAGTTCTTTAATTTGGCTTCTTATACTGTTATGACCCATTTAAATTTACTAAGCTCATGTTGGAGTTGGACCCTTTGTATTTTATTGTGTCGACGAAATATTTAGCTCACTTGCAGGCTGCATCTGTAAAATTCAGTTACATAACTTGCATTGAATCATAGAACCAATAGGTACGAGAGCGGCGTGTGAGAAATTTGCTGGGTCCTTGATCCACTGCAGCTGTGGAATGGTCTCCCACGGAGAACAATCAGCGCTCGGATCGAACACGATCGATCGGCGCGCGACCCGACGGTCGGTCCCAAGCATTCGGAAACCTGTTCGTTCTCTCTGGCTCGTTATGTCACCTCCCAGAATAATAACAACTAAATGAGGTTTTTAAACACGTTTTACTACAGCTTCTATGAATAATGAAGGTATGTTAGAAGTAATTCTACACTAAGTCCGTGAGAGTACCAGATGCTGCGACTTAATAGACGATAAATTAAAAATATAAATAAATATCACAGAACAATGTCACACAAATTGACCTAGTCCCAAACTAAGCTCTAAACTTGTACTATGGGTACTTAGACAATGATAAACATACTTATATAGAGAAATATATACTTAAATATGTGTAATTTCCTACTAAGGTTTTTTCACGATGTTTAGGATACGACCAAGTAACTATATAGCTTTCGACGTTTTCTTGACAACAAGGACCTACAAAAATATTCTAATTAACATTTCAATTACGTTAGGTCTAGTTAAGGATGACTGAGAGTACCTATACCTTCCTAACCTCCAGTTTCATGGTAATTTGTCGCATATAATGTTATTTATAACCAGCGTTGGCCTTACACCTAGCATTTTTAAAATGTACGTAAATTTAATATGAATATTTATTGATCATTCCACGCGACCGTTGCACGTTGCAACTACGAGTATAAACGCGCTGGGCCGAGTGTACACTTTTAAAACTTGCCACGAGACTTTCCAAACGTCTAATTAGCCTGAGGTTTTATATTATAAATACATAACCCCAATGATGAACTTACCTAAGGGCGTCCCCACCCCTCATCATCATCATCAGAGGGCGGGATGCTCATGGCAAAAGTTTAAACGTGACAGGGATAGAACATTTTGCTTTATCGACTTTTCCAGTTATATATATTGTGTGGGTAATCACTAATCTCTTTAGTATTTTAGTTTTAGTTTTATATTTAAAATGTTAAAGTCATTCTTCATTCGCATTTAGTTACTAAGATTAAATTTGTAAATATAAGTAGTGTTATTTTTTTACACACACTAGTAAACTTCCTGGTCTGATTGTGCAAAATGTGGTTACAGAATTGTAAACAAGTATGTTTAAAGTTGATGGTATTTCTGTAGCTTTGTCTACCCCACTCTAGGAATGAAGGCGTGATGTGATGATGAGAGTTATTGCTTTTCTAAAATAAATGTCTTTAAAAACGGTAAATAACAAATTAATATTAAACTAGAAATAAAACTTAATTTAAAACATAGAACTATAGAATAATAATGAAAACTACATCTACATTTACCCAAAACTATACTGATCTAAAAGACCGCTACCAGAGGGCATTGTAAATATTGATAAATTATTTTGCTTAAGTGTAATGTAATCAATAGGAGGTATAATTCTATTTGGTAAAAGATCTTGTGCTACGTAAACCAGAACTACTTGTCGATAGTCGATAAAATACTGCGTTCTATCCCTAGGACATGAAAATTATTGCCATGACAATTCCGCCCTCTGATCATCATCATGGGCAGATGATTGGTTGTCCGTTTTTAACCGACTTCAAAAAAAGAGAAGGTGATCAATTAACTATGCAATTTTTTGTGTGTTTGTTACGCGATTACTCCGTCAATTGCAAATCGATTTAGTAAATTAGTTTTGTCGTTTGATAAGGTGTAGAGGTACTCGTAGTCCCTTTGCCACCACGTTGATATCTGATGACGGGATCCGTGAGAAATTCAGATTTGGTGACAATAGGACAACCTCGAAAGCATATTCTATCAAACCGTGGTGGTGTGGGGATAAGACAACCGGTGAAATTACTAGCATAGAGGCATTCCATCTTAGTCCTCAGGGTTGGCAGCGCATTTGAGGTCTTAGGATTATAATATTGAGAATTCAAATGTGTATGGGTCTCAGATTTCACTTACCATCAGGTGGCCTGAGTGCTCGTGTGCCTTCTCCTTAACATAAAAAAAAAAAAAAAAAAAAAAAAAAACAGAATCGGTCCACAATTGACGGAGTAAAAAAAAATACAACGGATCGTATAACCTCCTCCTTCTGTTGAAGTCGGTAAAAAGGGAAACAAATATTTTAAAAAATCCCGACGAAATGAGAACCTCCTCCTTTTTCTCAAGGTCGGTTAAAAACACTATAGCATATTTTCGTTATGTCGTCTATATATGTTAATTACCTACCATCTAAATATTTTTATACGCCATACTAATTGTTTTTTTGTTTTAATTTAAGTACCCAGTTCTCGCGACGGTACAACGAATCTAACAACCCCTCGTTTGTTAAAATCGGCCCATCCATCCAGCCTCTACGAGGAAGCAAAGAACCATACGTACATACATATACGTATCGTTGTCTAGTACCCATAGTACAAGCCTAGAGCTTAGTTTGGGACTAGGTCAATGATTGTGACATTGTCCTGTGATTATTATTATTACATACTTATAGGTAACCAGACCTTCGACAGTCGGGTAATTAGAGATCACGTAGAAATTGTAAACAAAAAATAGCTCATATATTTTATTCAATCTTTTAGAGAAAATAGTAGTTTATTCACCAAGGGGAGTAAGGCACGGTTTACTAATCGAGTGTGCATTTGCGGCCTGACGCAAAGCAGAGGACCGTAAACCACACGAGTTTAGTAATCTGTACTTACCCTCGAGTGATATATATTGCTTTATACTACACTGAAAAATAGATAAAATACAAAAGCAACAAATTAACTCTTTCGAGGAAGAACGAGCGCGCCATTCGAACCGAACTTTAAAATCCGTAATTCGAACTAAACTTCGTCTATTGTCATCCCTTTCGCTCTCGATGCGTAAATTATTTGCAAAAAGTTACAGAGCAATTCGAAGTTCGAATAACGGATTTCAAACTAGAGCCGCAGTAAAAAAAGCAGTTTTAAAATTGTGAATTTTAACGCTCCGTACAGTTTGCGTGCCAAAAGACGCTAAACAAGGTGAATACGTCCCTATCTGCAGGCTCCAATTTGCGTGCGTGTCAAAGTGGATTAATTGACAACGTCTTCTAGAATAAAAAAAAGAAAACGGGGTAATAATGGATTTTCATACGACATTACTGCCCTGATAACAGGGCAGTTATGAAATTCCATGCAATATTACTTCCCTGATTTTTGAGAATGTTTAATAAACGGCTTTCTCGCTTAATATTAGGGTAGTAATTATGGACTTACTAACAAAGTGTTGTATAATAGTTATTTGTGCAACAAGAGAGCAAAGTTTTTTTTTTGCTGCGAGTGTTGATTTTGAATCCCGAGCAAGCGAAGGAATCTAGAACTGAATCACGAGCGTAGCGAGTCATTCTATGTTCAAACACACGAGATGCAAATAACTTAGGTCTTGTGTTGCACATACAATTTTTCACCTCAGCAGCGAGAAAATATAACCTTTATTACACACATATCATAAACCCTATGATGCGTTCAAAAACCGCAAATTTCGACTAGCATAAAGATAAACTGTTTTGTTAGAACACATTTCTTATTTGTGAAAATGTTATTATTGCTTAATAATGACATCTAATTCGATATCAATATTAAATTCAAATTTCGAACATCTTTGAAAAACAAAGCAATTTTATTTGACCTCGATTCTAATATCACTCGAGATGACATTTTATTCGAAATGAAATATCAATTGCATACAATTTTGACAAATCTCGCTTGTTACTTGATATCAAACGATATGATAGTAGAGGCCGACTCTAGTTTGTCTCTGAATTAAAAAAAAACTACGGGTGCCGCCATTTTTGACGTTTTATTTGTCTTGTCGCAAAAAATAGTTTAGTTTGTTTTATTTTTTATAATAATATATGTATGTAGATTGTAACGGGACATAATTAGGCATTAAAACACTCGAGTAATGTTATTATGTAACAGTCACATAAAGTACTATAAGGTAAAAAACACCATGGTAAATATAAAACGACATCCCCCAGCCGCCCGTGCGCCGCAACACGGCCACGGAACAAAAATTAAAAAGTTACTTTGTCTCACGCTCGCAGCAAAATCGAATTTTGCTCACTGTTTTTAAACAGCAAAACCTGAGGTGCTGAGGTGAAATAGTAGATTATACACCGAGGGGATAAAGCACAGTTTTATGTCACGGGCGCGATATTGAATCCTGAACGTAACGAAGGACTCCAGATTTAACTCCCGAGCGCAGCGAGGGTGTTACGAGTTAATTAAGGAAGGAATTAAGAAGAGTCCTGAGCGCAGTGAGGGGTTCAAGCGCGCCCAAGACGAAAACAGCTTTATCCCCGAGGAGTGTACTCTACTTTTCTCACCTTTTGCGAGACAATAAAAAAGCGAGTCTACTAAAAACAGCGTTTTATTATAGTAATATTTATTTAAAACTTTGCAGTTATCACCAATGTATTTTATTGCAGCGTCTTACAATACTCGCGGCTTTTGTTTAATTTCAAATGTTGGCGCCGCGCCCGGCCTTCGAATATTAGTTGATCTTTTATTACGAAATTAGACTTTAAGGCCATTGTAATAAGAACTATGAAAAGTGAAAATATTACAACCCAGCGAGTTATAATGAGATTCAGTACAACATTACACCCCGGCTAAAGCCAAGGGCTTTAATGAGTTGGTTTGCGTAAGGTTTGCATGATATCTAATTTGGCATTGTCGAGCAGGTGGTGTGAAAAATATATTATTGCATGTCTACATTGAAAGTCTGAAAATAATGTGAAATGAATTACCATATAAGTATGTATACAAAACAACTTACGTATTTATTACATGGGTTAGGATTATCGTTAAATGATTTAGATTGTACAACTACAATTCTCTTCTCTTCCACTGTTGGAAATTTGGGTGTCACGATATACCAGACATTTTAGCACAAGCTGCACAAGCTGGAACGCCCATGTTAATAATGTTAGCAGTAAACTCTTTGCTTCCCTACGTTCCTTGAGGCGTCTTCAAAATTTTCTTCCGTTGAACACCAAGCTTACCCTTGCACGCTCTTTGGTACTTCCTCTCCTCGATTATGGAGACATTGCGTTTCTTGATCTCAGGCAGGAACTGCTTGACAAGCTTGAGCGTCTGCAAAATGTTTGTACATTTTCGGCTTACGGAAATTTACCGAGTATCCCAATACCGGGGGCAACTCAACTGGTTGCTCATCCGTCATCGAAGGGATGTGCATGTTTGGTCACTCCTTTTTTAAGAACCGTAAAACTACACAACTCTAGTCCTAGCCTGCAACAATAGGCCAATTTTCATCCTTACACTATCCTTAAAATATGATAGCTGTATGGCTAGACTTTAAAGCAGGGATCGTATACCGGTATTGTTTTCATACAAAAATACCGGTATTCAATTTCGGTATCTCGCTTATTGTTAAATATTTTTGCTCTTCAAATAATTTATATAATAGAATAGTGGTATTACCTAATTTACAGTCGAAAATATCAAGGAAATAATGCAAATTCAGGAAGATATTTCAATTTTAATTAATACCGGTATTGATCCCTGATTTATAGCAAATTATTTTAGGCCCAACATTATAATGTAATAATACCCAGCAATAATAGCAGTAAGATATCATAATTTAAGGACAGTGTAAGGACGACAATTGGACTATTGATGAAGGCTAGGACTATAGTTGTGTAGTTTTACGGTACCTTTTTTTCCCTTTTTCCTTTTTATCCCTCCGAAAGGTTTAGGTTTTTGGCCAATGGTAGTGGATAGTGGACACCACCTTCGGTCTAGTGCTAACCTTTTCCTTACCGTTCCATCCAACAAGACTCGTACCTATGCTTAATCTCTCACGGTACATTCTGTCCAATTGTGGAAGGAGCTTCCACCTTGCTTGAAGCAATATAGATCTGAAGGTTCATTGAAGGAAAGGTTAAAAAAATTGTGGCTAAATCAACTGAGTGTTGATTCTTAGCTCTGTCGTAGGTTTTAATTGCTGTTTACGTATGTGGTAGTATACAGTTTGTTACCGGCATGAGGGCTTTAAATGTAGGTATCGATTCTACTCCTCAAATGCTACATCTTTTGTTCTACGACTTAAAAAATAACTTAATTTACAGTAAGTTATAGGTGATCAAACTTTTAAACTTTACTAGTAAAATCAGTGAATTAATTTATTTTGTATGAAACATAAAAAATAAAAATTACCTCATTTTTTAAAGTCGTAGAACAAAAGGAGTTCCATTTGAGGAGTAGAATCGATACCTACCTACATTTAAAGCCCTCATGCCGGTAACACACTGTATAATAGTATATCTAAATATCTACGAGTATGTATGTACTTTACGAAAGCAGTTTACTTTTATTCTTATCTGCTTCTCGGATGTATGTACTTACTAGATTTGTTATTTTGGTTAATTTGTCTATCCTTTTGCATTGTCCTTGCTTATTCTATCCTTGCTCCTTCAGGGACCACTGGAAGAGATCCCATATGGGATAAGTTCGCGCCTATGTACATTGTCTATAATAATGCAAATATGTGTTGTAATTGTTTATGTGCCATACATACAACAATATTCATTTATTGATTAAAATTCAATGAATACAATGAATACTGGCCGAGACGTGTTTGCGGAATCTCTGTGAGTCGGTAACGTGTCAGCACGCTCGCATAGCCTTGTGGTCGGTGCGACCTTATATCTCGTGAAATTGAAACTCTTGGAACCGGTGTCACGGTACCGGTCCGGTTGCATCGGTGGAATAATTACAGACTCATTTCAATGCCTTATTGCCAGCCGGTTGATCAATTTGACCAGAATACAAGTAGGTATCTACTCACCTACAACGTAACGGTTTTATGAAATATTAACTTTGATATTCAGTTTACAATTTTACCTTTTAAGACTCACATTTCACTTAATGGGGGGGAGGGGGAAACAATCGGAAAAACGGGGAAAATGTTCGAGACTTTGTTACCATGATAAGTAAACAAACTAAGTATTTAGATAGGTATTTACAAGTTTGTTCGAAACCCTCAGAGCGCGAATTTGACTCGCACTTGACCGGTATGGTCTATATGGCATTTCGCCATTCGTCATCCCTCGCGGGTCCGCGTGCCGCGGCGAAGCTGGTAGGAAATTGCACGGAAGCGGCTTCTTCCGAGTGATATAATTGGATTTATAACCTAAGCGTTTATACGATACCGTTTTTAGGGTTCCGTAGCGTTAAAATTTCGCCATGTCACGGACGGACAGAGATCCGTCCGCAGCGTAGCGCTAAGTACTACAAAGCTATTATTTGGCACGAATCAACATATTTGTCACGCCGACAAAGTGGTAAAATAAAATCTCGAACCCTCTATGTATACGTAAAGTGGGGATGAGTTTGTTTTCTCGTGTAACCCATGGTGTGGGATGTCGTTAGATAGGTCTTGGAATTTTTCTTACAGTCAAGTGTCGTCGTCATCGTCTCCCCCCTACAGCCATAGTTACAAATACTATCGTCATGCGAAAGCGCATATTTAGTAGTAGACATCATTGATACTTGAGTTACAGACGACTAAAATGTTTATGCCTACTGAAAATCGCCTATGATAACTTTAAATAGAAAATTTGTTAAAATAGATATGTGAAAACCTCGATAGTAATACTCGTAGTAGTTAAGTATATATTACCAAGAAAATAAATCAAAAGACCAACAAATGTGGTGGTGTAGTGGTCAAAATGGGTTTTTGCGTTGTCGTCCCTAGCCTGTTCTTCAGTTTTCCTGACTCAGACATTGCCTCTAACAATACTTTCGTCCTTTCCTTGTTACAGTTTTAGTAGACGAACGACCAACTTAGGTATAAAAAGTAGGTACTTGGAGAAGTAATAATTTCATACAAAATTCATTGAAAACTACTTATAATACTCGTATAACGTTGTAAGTTGTGTAAAACCGCTAGTAAATATATAATAGTTAAAATATAAATTTTAACTTTCTGACTTGACGAACCATGTGAAAAATATCAAAACAAAATGATAATATCCTTAATAATAGTTATTCCTCCTTAGTATAATACTTGTGTTTTTTTGGGATTGTTTTTTGTGTTTATAGCAACGGCGTCGGAACCCTACACTCAGCATGGTCCAACATGCTCTTGCCAGTCTTGCCTGGTTTTTATATAAACCTTCCACAATTTGTGTGGTGATCGGTGTAATGTGGTCTAAAAGGCGCTTATCGCCAACTGTACGATAAACTACTTCACACATCGCGTGAGAATCACTTTCAAGCGAAAGTGCTTGCGATGTTGTATTACCTCATTGATTTGCACTAGTGCGAAATTCTTATACGTAAACACACCCACGCTCTCATTTTCGCCTACATTTCACACGATCACATCACTTATATATATGCAACAACGTATTGCAATGTTCGACATTGTTCTTTGTGTTCCAATCGTCTAAAAACATTTCGAACAACTGCTTATTGTTAGATACCAGCTTCAATATTTATTCTTAGGTCGAAATGCAAAACGTTAACGAAAGACTTGACGGTAAATGTGTTTAATGTTTTGCACATACCCATTTTTTTACTTAGTTAAAGAGCGAGTGCATGAACTAAGTACAGCGTTTCCAGCGCACTTGGCGTGTCTGTCGGAATGCTAGCGAAATCGCGGCGTCGCCCGCGCCCGGGGTCGGTGATGAAACATGAATGACTCAGAGGTTGTGTCTGCACCCGTGCAGGCGGCTGTAGGCGCAGTAGCCAGATGTCATCTTGCTGACTCATAAATCCTTAGATCTTATCACACTCGCTACTTTCATGTGACACTTACTCTGGATGAGCATTCGAAATGTTATTAATAATTCATTTTTCTTTGTTACAGATGTATGTTATTCTGTACAGTCTACCGAGCTGTTGCTGAGGTACAGATTATAACAGAACCTCGGCAGGGTGAGGAGTATGTTATAGTTAGTTCCGGCCAACAAATTCCATTAAGAAATTTTGAAACTTCACACAAAATTCCCGAAAAACACCCACTACACCGAAGTTTTAGACCGGAAGAAGATAAAATTACCAAAAAATTGCATAGTGGTAAAGTCGCTGGTAAACACTCTTCAGAAGGTATAATATCTATAGAAGAAGATAAGAGAGTTGTATTCAAAAAAGTACAAAAGGGTAAAATAGCTGAATCTATAGAAATCGATGTCCCTGTGTCAAAAATAGAAGATATTAAAATAAAAGAAAACGTAAAAAATGAAGACATTAATCCAAAAATGAAAGTATTGTTAGAGGCAATGTCTGAGTCAGGAAAACTGAAGGACAGGCTAGGGACGACAACGCAAAAACCCATTTTGACCACTACACCACCAGCTCAGAAGGCCTACGATTACATCCCTATTAATTTTGATACGATTGACGACATTAACAGTGGTCTTTTATCATCAAATGTTAAATTGGAACCTGCTGGCTCAGAACAGAAGCAACATTCACGAATCCAAGTAAAAAAAGGACCCAATGGGCAAGATTATGAGTACGAGTATATTTATTACTATTACGATGAAGACGACGAGAAAAAAGATGATAAAAATAAAACCTCTTCTACAACGGCTGCACCAGTTCACAACTCGCATGACGGTCCACACAAAATGGAAGCAGACAATCAAATAGACAAAGAAAATAAGCATAAGAGCAAGTACAGTTCCATTGATAGATCCGGTGCGACGACGGTAGCTACCCAGGAAAAGCAAAATGACGTAGCTTCGGGGAGAGGGCGGCAACGCGGACGTGCAATTTCACCAGCCCCTGTTGAGGAAGAAATAGTTGAGGACAGGTGAGATTATTTAAATGTTAACTTAAAGTTCTTTGTGCGAAACATTTAAAAATCCTAATGACTAATGCCATTACCTTAGTTGTTAATGTTAATGAAGACCATACGCAAACAGTGATTGTTGTAAAGTCACTCGTTTGGCATTTTAATTAATTGCTGTTTTAATGTTTATTGGCCATGTCTTAATTATCTTGGTATACAGATATATACAGTAAAACCAGGGTATTAATTGTACTCGGCTATCTATCGCTGTCTCACTCTCCATAGTCTCTGGCATCTGTCAGTATTCATTTTTATGCCAGTGTGTGGGACAGCGATACAGACAGCCGAGTACTATTATTATTCTGATTTAACTGTAAGTGTAGGTACATATCTGACACATGCTGCAGCTGTCAAAAACCGGTGTGTAGTTAGCTGTATATAGTTAGCTGCCTATCTAAGTATCCTTGCAATTATAAGCAAATAAGAAGGCTTATGGTATACGACCACGGCTATCCTCTGAATTCCACTGGAAATAGCGATAAACGACTTCTACGCGGACAAAGTCGCGGGCAACAGCTAGTGGACAATAAATATTGAACAAATTGTACATAATAAATTTCAAATGACAATATTTTCTTGTTTTACACTTTTTAGGGCGTTTGTTTAGTAGTCGGGTTTTAGTTTTAGAATTTTTCCTGTACTCGTGCTATAAGCCCTGCCTCAAAGCTACTGACGTAGTGCTCAGCTTTTTCTTGTAATTTGTCCGGACACATTATGAAATAATATGTCACGCAAAAACTTTGCATTGAAACTGGCACCTTTTTTTTCGTGTATTGATTTATTAGCAAGGATCGTTAACTGCGAGCGAAATCCATTGAAGTACTAGGGTTGCTACCCAGTCAAGTCAAGTCAAAGGCAAAAATTATTTATTTTGTTTGGATGAAGTTATGGCGGTGTTTTCAAAATTTCAATGCAACCTTGATCATCGAGGTACCTTTGTTCTCCGCCTACCTAAAACGAATTGTGCCTATGTGGCTACAAAGTCTAAGTCGTACATAGTATAAAACGCTAACTTCCTAATTAGCAATATGCGTTCATCTCTGTTGAACTAATCGGTAATAAGACTAAATTGCTGTCAAGCTATATCGCGTTATGACTAACACGCATTTGGACTATAGTGGGATTAAGACTGAAATGCATTTAGACTGCATCAGGATTGAGACTAAAACGCATTATGCCTAAAACGAATAATCCCTAAAACGAAGTACTTAGTAGAAAGGGTGTAGAAAGCTACTCCCTTATCTTTTATTTATCAAGTGAAAAGTCCTGACTCACTCACTTACTGACTCATCCAGCAATTTTATACGTTTAGTGGCATTATTGAGCGTATGGCGATCATGGTGGCTTGATCAAGATGGCTTGAGTGACAAACAGGCGATCAGACCTCTTACTTACTCTCCATTGGTAATATTCAAGCAAAAAGTTGGAAAAAAGTTAAAAAAATATATGAAATGAAAAGCAACGTCAAATTAAAAACTATATTAACAATTTTGAGACACTTATTTTAAACAAAAAAATAACATTCTTCATAATAATGAAGTTTAGGGCAAAATGCGACTTAGTCAAATGGCGGAGTAGGTACATTACCGAAACAGACATTATACTCAATAGATCAACAGCGAAATAGACGAATTAACCATATAGCCTAAATCCTACCAAAGAATGAAGTTTAGGCAAAACGCGACAAAGGTATAATGCGTTTTAGGCCGACGTAGAACAAAGGGCTAATCAGAAACTACTGCACATAAAAGGACTGTATTATTTAATTTAATTATTTTGTTTGTCAGAAACGAAGTAATATTTTTTGATCTCCATAAAAACTTTAGATTTGTGGGATTACAAGCAATTAAGTCTTTTTTTTTTCAGGTAACTGCAAGGCTGATTGTATTATTTGTGTTGTTTCGCCATCGTATTTGCGAAAATTATTACTCACTGTCCCAAGTGAAAAATTTGGAGTTTAGGATAAAAATTGTAAATACAATACAAAAATTTACCATTTAACTGTAATAATAACATTACACTGAGATTCAGATTCTGTTCAGTTATATTTATTTGTATTATTTTAGTACATAATATTTTAGTTCATCAATTTAGAACCATCGCCATCCCTAACTGGTTGTCATACGTCATTTCAATGGATTTCGCTCGCAGTTAACGATCCTTGTTTATTAGTAAACCTTACAGCATTGTTAACTTGATTTTTCCAATGTATTTTGTGTTAGTGACTAATTTATACAATTAGGCAAGTAAATTAAATAACTACAAATCTTGACAAACTTTCTTAAATTAAGTAGGTAATGCTGTCATTAAACTCATGTGTTTGGTCACAGGTTACCTTCAAGCACACGATTTCCTCCCCGGGGACGTAGCTTGGGTTCTGGCAGCTCCACCACGTATGTTCCAGAAGTATCGTCAGAGACTGCTAGGCAGCGCGGCCGACCTTCGATCGACAACGTCGCTGACGAGTCAATCGGCCAAACACGGAGTAGGATGCGAGCGCATATCAGGTACACACGCACAAAATATCTTATCAATAAGAAAAAAAATATTTTATCTCAAAGTCCGATATTTATAAGTTTTATTGTTGTTTTAGGCGCCCTAGTTCAGAACTTGTTGATTTAGACAGCTTTAAGACAAATTCAGGAGATATTCCTGTGCAGTATAAAGAACTGCCGACGAGATATTCATCAGAAAGTAAAACTACCACTGAGGTACCAGAGGCTATGTCTACCACAGAAACGTCTCATTCAGTAAGGGAGGGCCACAGCTTGTCGGGAATCATCAAATACCAAGAGATACTCGACGATTCCAAGCTTCCAGCGGACTACAAGCAGACTACTGTATATGAGCAGGACAACACCGAGTACACTACTATGACGGCTATGGAAAAAGTCGCCCTCGACCTTTACGCTTATTTAGCTGGCGAAAATTTGAACAACGATGTAAACCCGACCGTAGATGAGCTAAGTTTCGAAGGTACGACCGTCATCGACGAAGAATCGTATACCACGGAGGTTCTGAGCACGACGGAGGAGACGACGACGCCCACGACGACGACGACCACCACCACCACGACGACGACCACCACCACCACACCGGCGCCCCCTCCGGCGCCCACGCGGCCTTCGCGCTTCCGTGGCCGCCCCGGGGCCCGCGCCCGCCTTTCCACCACTTCCAGCGCAGCCACCGAGCCGCCACAGGAAACTTCAACAAGAGCCAGAGGTACATTTTTCCCGACAATACGAAAAAATGCCTATGTTTACGTTAGATAATTTCATATGTGTATACAGGGTGTTTGGTAAATAGTGGATAACCCGAATAGGGCTGATAGAGCAGCTCATAAGCTATCGATTTAACCCCCATGTATGTTCAGCAATTGTTAATAGTTTCCGAGATATTGGTCATTTTAATCTGATTTTTTGTCATTTTTCCTTATGTCCGTGATACGCAAAACCCGAGTTAATGTATTGTTAATGTTAATGTTAGTTCATGTATTAATTCAATTTTTTTTCGTTGTTTCTTGCATGGTTAGAATCACTATGAACTAAGGAAGTTTTTAAAGCTACATGCCCAGTTTTTTTTCATGACAACTTTTTGAGTAAACGCACAAAGTTTGTTTTTCCATACTACGTGAAAAACAAACGCGGGGATTTCTTAAAAACTTCCTTAGTTCATAGTGATTCTAACCATGCAAGAAAAAAGTGAAAAAAATATGAATTAATACATGAAATTAAGGGTTTTTCGTAACATGGACATAAGGAAAATGACAAAAATCCGATTAAAAGTCCAAATATCTCGAAAACCGTGCGACTTTTACTGACCTATTTTAGCTTTTTCATAACGTCCTAAGTGTCCTCTATCCGTAGTTCAAGGATTATCCACTCATTACCTAACATCCTGTATACATGAATTTCGAAACGGGCTGATATTCTCTAAAGATACTTATTTGAATACTTTTAATTTTGTATTTTGTATGTATGTATTACTCGTACACTGGTAAACATTTTTGCCTAATTGTGCAAAATGTGGTTACAGAATTATCAACGAGTTTTTTAGTTATTGGTAATTCTGCAGTTCGGCATGCCCCACTCCGGGAATGAAGGCATGACTTTATGTATGCATACCTACTCGTACGAGCAGGCGCGCGTTACTGAATTGATTGCTACTGCGACGGTTAAACTTTTTACGTGTTTGCTATGCGATTTTGGTATTTTGCTATGCCATAAGTACCGTAACTTATACTTAGTAAAGAAAAAAGTCACAAAACCATTTGCTTGGTTATTAATGATTAATTTAACATTAATTTGTATTCATATACTTACCTACTAATTGTGCCCGGCAAGCATTGCAATAATGCGTCATTTTTATTTACTTTATTTTTACCCTTACCCCTTTATTGTCCGATAGTGAGTAATACCTAGATACAATTATAACTTAATGCATACAATTGAAATCTACAAGTTCACAATTTATACTTCAAAATTATATAGATTATGAGTAAATAGTAGGTACTTTTTTTCATATTATGTATTTCAAAGTATGTAATCACGACCGTTGTAGTTATGAAAATTTTCATTTAGAGTTGAGAACCCCTATGTATGTTACGTGTCAGCCTCTTCACAGTGTAATGATCGTTTAAGCAACGCCATGGTAACGGTCCCCAGCCAAGGTTTTGAGTAGTTGGTATGAGCGGCACGATAATACCGTGTGAGCTAAGTGAATGCTGACGTAATGTCTGGTGTTGTCCCCAGGTCGGTTCAGCAAGCCGGTCGCTGCGCGCATACCCGCCGCGGCGGCCCCCGAGGTCTCCACCACTTCTGCGTCCCTGGTAGACAAATCTCTTTCACAGCCTAAGGTATATAAATTACCCTCTTTTGACTTATATGAATTAATTGATCATCAATTGCATGTATATTGTTAACGAAATATTGCCTGCGCATACATTTTTACCCGTATGACGTATGTTAAACAAGATGCAGCCAATATGCCGAATATGTGGGATAAAATATATAGTCAGTACCTACTTAAGTAGTCGCTTAATCGTAAGTATAGGTACAACTGCTTGAGGCGAAAATGACTTTGCGAATGTTACTAATATTTTTTATTTATTCAGATTGTAATACATACTTTGATGACATTGGAATTAAAAAAGGATTAAGTATAAGTATTTAAGTGTATAGAATTCGTACGAGTAGATGCTGGGGGTGGGATGTAAAAGGTTATGCCGGTGCATTCACTAGCGGCGTAGCAACGCCTGAGAAGTGATCCGTGCCGCCGACTGGGTTCTACCGTTATCATCCTGTATATTTATAGAAGATAGGTACAGATACAGGGTGACCCAGAATCAAACGTAAATATCAAAGCACAAGATAACCCCCTTTATACCGGCCCAGAAATGCCGGAATATTATAGTTTTAACTTTTTAACATGTTAACCACATACTACTTAGAGATAGGTACTACATATCAGACTGCCAACTCAGGAACAAAAAAAATGCCTTAAGCTATTTATATTTAATCTGTACTTTTAGTGCCCAATGACGTTTTTTCATTTATTTGGAATACTTATGTGGCAACGGGTCGAGCCGTATACATCTAGCGTCGTCTAGCCTTAAAATGAGTTTTAGGATGATGATATTAATTCCCGGTATTTAAATTAGGCACTTTATTCCACTTTAAATTAGGCAAGTGTCAACAACTGTAATACCGGGAAGACTACAGTCTTACTGTAAAATAAATGAAATAAAGCAATACATTATTTATTAAAAGTAAATTTATGTATTTTTCAATCTCTTTTTCAAACGGACTAAGTATAATTATTTTACAGTTTTAAGCAAGGTCTACAGTGTACAAACCTTTTTTCATCATCTCCAACATCTGCGGGCAGATACGAAAGATTTCCTGACTGAATGTTCAGTCTTGCAACCATTTTGTATATCTTATGAAGTACCTAATCGGTAGCACTTGGGGCTCTGCTTCATAATCGTCAAGACAATATTTTTTTCTACTGCTGTTAACCTACGTCCTTTCTTGTGTTGTATGCAGAGTTTAATTTCCATTTTCATGGTCCTTTTGGCATATCGTCGGCCTAATTCGTTAACCTGCCAAATCCACTTTTAAGAATTAGCTTATTTGCACTCAATTTCATCCGTTTAGAGTGCAAACCTGCCAAATCCTTAAAATGGACTGAGCAGGTGAACGAATTAGGCCGACGATATGGATTCATACATTCAGTCAATTTTTGAAAGGACTTGGCTCTTTGATATAAATCTGCCCGTGGTTTAGATTCTTTTAATTAATTATAAATCCTGCGGCATGTTGGCATCAACTCGTTTAATTTTGTGACGATGCGTCTTCTGGAAGCCCTTGGCCCTTTCGCACTTTGGATTTTGCCCGGCCCTTAAATTATATAAATTGATTATGATTGATGAAGATAATTATGTGTGCCCAGTGAAGGTTGACATTTCACGCATGAAAATAAATAATCAACTGCTTTAGATGTCAAGGTTGAGCTAAAAAAAAATGGTTAGCATAATAGTCAAGACATTGTTCGAGAAGTTGTGTCAGTCATTCAGACAGTATACAGGGTGGCTCATTTAGTTCGGTCAGTATGGGAAACTCTGAAACTGTAAGACGTACGAAGATCTGTTCTTAGGAACCATGTCATCGATTTTAATAACAAGAATAACTGCATTCATACATTAATGGGGGATAAATAAGGGAATCGAACCCGGACGTTTTGAAAAATAAAACTAACACTATTTCTATTTAGATACCGATTGTGTAGGTCTTAAGAAGCAAATGTTACTACAGAACATGATGTCTTAAATTATTAAAATTCATTGTTTTCATATCATTTAATTTATTTTAGTAGGTGTTCGAAATGACATTTTTTCAATACAACATCAATTCGTTTAGGGTATGAAAACAGTGCATTTTATTAATTTTAGTCATCATGTTTCAAACTAACATTTGCAGCTCTAGACGTACACAATCGATAACTAAATAGAAATAGCGTTCGTTTTATTTTTCTTAATTTCCAGGTTCGCTTCCCGCGATGAGTAGGTATAGGTTTTTTTTTAATGTATGAATGCAGTTATTCTTGTTATTAAAATCGATGACATGGTTCCTAAGAACAGATCTTCGTATGACTTATAGTTTCTGACTTTCCCATACTGACGAACTAAATGAGCCACCCTGTATATCTAAATTACTCAAATATAAATTATATTTAATAAAAAAAATGTAACCTGTGACTGCCCATCCAATAGATTACAAGTAGTAACCGTAGTGATTCTGACATACATATGTTAGAGAGTAGTCTAAAATAAGTCTACTCTGGAGCACACTTTCTCCTAATAGGTTGAGATTGAGCAGCTAAAAAACCGGCCAAGTGCGAGTGGGACTTGCGCACGAAAATAGTGTCTAATGTTATGTATATATAGAAAGATAAATGATACGGAACCATTATGAATACAACATTCATTTCATTAGACACTAGTACTATATTTTTTTTATAAAGCGGCGTATCAGTCACGTTTTTTGTATGAGCGCGCCCCCCTTAATTACTCGTCTTTTAGTTTAATTATTTATTTTTAAAGTTAATATACAACTAAATATTCTGTGAATATTTCAAGGGTCACCTGTTGCCGTAATTAATATCGAGCAAAAAACGGCAAATAAATCACGTTTGTTATATGGGAGCCCCGCTTAAGTATTTATTTTATTCGAGTTTAGTGTTTGTTGTTATGGCGGCAACAGAAATACATCATCTGTGAAATTTTAAATTGTCTAACTATCACGGCTCATGAAATACAGCCTGGTGACAGACTGACTGACGGACAGTGGAGTCTCAGTCAGGGTCCCGTTTTTACCCTTTGGGTACGGAACCCTAAAAATATATCAAAATAAATCAAGTCAGGAGCGGACGGTTGGGTCCCTTTCCTGATAAGTTTGAAAGGAACGAGTTAAATGTCTGAGTACGGCAGTGAGCGTGATTTTTTAGTCTTCCCTACCTTACTTACTACTTAGGTACTTTAAAATTTGACAAAATCCGTGCAACTGTTAATGCAAGATTGACCGTGAAATCTAAAAACTCGACAACATATACAGTTTTATCTTTTTACATCACCTATTCGGACTTTTCTTCCCCGCTAGGAGGATCACTGGAAGTGGCATTTTTCTGCTGCTTTTCCTGAACTTTTAGTTTAATAGATAATTTTTATTTTTATTTATAGTGGGTAATTTTAAACAATGTGATTGATCTTAATACAGTTTTGTGTATTTGGCGTTTTGTGGTTTTTGTTGTTCTTCTTCTTTTTTTATTAATTACGGTCCATCGCGATATTCCGCAGTAACATCGCCAATGTCAACTGATTTACTCTATTCACTAGACATTGGCGAAATCACTGCGGAATCTCGCGGTGGACCGCCATTCATATAAGGACCAAAAAGTTGGCCACGCCAAAATTTATTTAATCTAAAATCGACGTCATGGTTCCTAAGAACAGATCTCGCTATCTCTCATAGTTTCCGACTTCTCCATACTGACCCATTTGGATTGTACACCCGGTATATATATATATATATATATGTAAGAGAGTAGTATCGTTGCTTTCAATCGACGGCGGAACATTGTTATATGTTTTGTGGTGCCTTTGCAGGGTGTACACTGTCCATGTGGACCTAACTAAGCTAGACAACAACACCTGTCTGAAATATATATGTACCATAATTTGACAAAAATGAATAAATAAAAATAAACAATTGAATTGAAAGTTAAGGAACTTTTAAGATTGAGATACTCATCAAATCAAATCAAATCATATTTATTGGCCAGAACACAGTAAACATAAAGCAGATGTTGAAGAATTAAAAATCCAATGCGTTCAGCCTGCATGCAAGCGTGCAAATATTATTAGGTAGTCTAAAAAAATATATTACTTATATAAATCTAAAATACAATTATCAATTACAATACAAACATAGAAATTATAATTCAATAAATAGGTAATAACATTCATAAATAACATTCCGTAAAAACACAATCATTAGTCATTAGAAGTAAAATAGTCGATATTTCCTTACTTAGTATCTATTTAGGTCACTATAATTCAAAAATTCATTTATATTATAAAAACAATTTTGCAAAAGCCAATTTGTCAATTTAGATTTAAAAATATTTCCCGATAATAACTTTATGTCATGAGGTAAGCTGTTGTATGGTGTTATACACATATTAAAAACATTTTTTTATATATGTATTTACGACAGGGAGGCCTATACAGTTGGGACTTCACACGTGCTCTTAGCTGCCTTTGAGTGACCTCGCCTCATAATCCTTATAATGTGCTCACGAGTCAAGTGAGGCTTATTGGTGGAGTGCATGGTGGAACATTGGCGGGAGTGGGATAAGACCAACTCTATAGCAGCGAGGTGAAAGCTAGAGATGTAAGATGGTGTATCGTTTCAGGCTTTCGGCAGACGGGGACTGTTCGCGGGGCGCACGCGCCCCAGCTCCAGCACGCCGGTGCCCACGCATGACGATGCAAGTGCCACCAGCGAGACTACGGCTCCTAAGTATGATCGCTTGCCTTTTGCGCGGCATACTCGTAGATACGTAACGGGTAGTATGAAATATTTGAAGTACTAAAACGAAATGTGGATAAGTACCTGCCTGCCTTGCATTTTCTGAAAACATTTACCATAGTAATGTATTTTTTATACCAAAATAAAGTAGAGATTTCAAAGATCAAAAAACCCACCGACTTTTTAGAAAAAGCCGATATTTTGACGATAGATTTTTTGATTGAAAATTAGGGTGCTTTATCAATATTAAGTCAAAATAAGGTGAAAAAAAATATATTTTAAATCACGACAATTACAGTGTGTTCGGGACATAAAAAGGGGAGTTTTCAACAAATTTCGTAAAAAAAAAATATTTTTTTTTATAAATATTTTTTTTTTTAGATTTTATATGATTTTTTCACATACATTTTGAGGTGATACGTACATACATAGAACGAAAAAAAATATTTATCTAATGGGTATTTAGGCAGGTGAACACAGAGATAGATTTTGCAGACGTAACTACTGGTTCTTTATTCTACCTCGGTTTATTCCATCTTGCTTAGAAGCAAAATGGTAATGGTTTATATAGTAATCAAACATATCATTTAAGTTATGGTAGCACTGATCTAAATCTCCGGGGATCTATGGTTTACCCAGTCCACATAGACATAGTTGCGAGCAAAATTAAGAATAGAAGATAATTTAGGTAATTTGTTTTCGTGGCTTCCGCCCAGGCGGCCGATGTACCTAATTTCGGTGGTGCCCGATTGCAGGGCCCGGCTCCGACCAGCGCTGCGGCGCGCGAGCTCGACGTCGGCGGCGCCCGCCGAGGACGGCACTGCCGCCTCGGACTACGCGGAGACCACAGTCGCTCCCCCCGCCGCAGGGTAAGTACACCCAGTAGAGTCGCGGGGATATATACAGCTCTAGCGCAATCTCAGTCGCGTAGAATTGCTTCACCTCTGAGAGGAAATCTTTATTTAAAAAAACAGCCTATTTAGGGCATCGCATGGTCTGACAAGGTGGTAAAAGTTTTTTTTTACATGTGGCACGTTGATTTTATACATCAACAATATCCGTGCCGTATGAATTTCAGTTTTTAGTTAGTTTAGACCTGTTTATCCGTCAGTTCATAATTTTAACGATAAACACAAAATAGTAGCAAATCCACGCTCACCCCGTGGTCGGAGTAAGTGGGAGTAGCAACGAGGTGAGGTGGAATAATTGCTAGGGTTGACACTTTCGGATTATGACAATAGCATAACAATAGCTTGACTTGTCAAGAGAATATTTTATTTACGTAGCGAAATTATGTTTTAGGTTATGTTCCTGCACAGAAAGACTTAATGATTTCTGTTATTTGTGACCTTTACCTTTGTTGATTAAAATTACTTATCCATATATAGTAACTACACCGCGATTTCATCAAGTGACAAAAATGTATATACGATTAAATTACAGATGTTCACAGTCTCAATAGATGTTATTGCAGAGTAATTTAGTTGAACCATTTTCTCTTTAATTAATTACTCGTATCTTTCAATTTCAAGTAACGCACGCTTGCGCAGAATAAAAAACAGCCTTAATATGTAAGGGACTTGTGACTACTCATGTAAATTGACCTCCCTGGTCTACGAACACTAACTCCCCCTTCTATCATCCCTGTACACCCCGTCAGTAACACCAAATCTCCCCATTCATGACATGACCCATTTGTCCCTGTCGTTGTCCCAACTCACCCTTCAATGCACTCCTACTTACCCCATACAAATCCTCAAATACAGGGTATTAGTGCACACATTTTAACATATGATTTTGTATCGTTAATATAATATATTACGACAATAAAACGAGTTAAAATTTTTTTTTTGTTTGTTGCAAATTATCTCTCTTTTACCTTCTCGTAGTCACAGTATAAAACTTACACACCTCAACAACAAAAACCTTTTTACAATTAAACTAGTTTTTTCGAATAGCGAAACTTCAGCTGACAGCGTCATGTCACTACATTTTTTGCAGTAGAGACCATTTTCGGGGGGGCCATTCGCAACGTTAAAAGATGGCGGACGTGTGATTTGTTTTAGACTTTAATTTTTGGGTAATTAGGTGTTCAAAGTTCTTTTCTGATAGTGATTTGTACTTTTTATGCCTTTGTGTCGCACAGTGATTGAAGACTTGGACTTATTTCGTGTATCTGGCATCTTTCTTCTCGTTTCAAGTGGACTCGCAGTGGTGCAGAGGTTAAAACTATCTTGACCTCTGACCTACAAATCACCGTACAACGTTGCCCCCAATCTTCCTAGAGAAGATTGGATTGTGTTTTATTGCTATATTGATTTATAATTATATATACTTACTTGACACTGGCGAAATCACTTCACGTGGAAACGCCATATCCCCGCGGTAGTAGCTGTTCAAGTCGCCGCGGGGGCAAAGAAAGAAGAAGAAGAGACCATTTTCGGATTCCGGTAACCTTCGGGGACGGAAGATGGCCAATTGAAAAATGCCCGGCTTTTACTTTTGATTTATTCTGTTTACTGATTTACTCTATTCACTTGACATTGGCGAAATCACTCTGTGGACCGCCATTATTTAAAAAAGAAGAAGAAGACAATTTTCAACTGGGATAAAATCTCTCGTGATGGCTTGCGCATATTCTAATGTTGAGTATTACGAAATGGTCCGTATGTACATTCTGAGCGGTGAAAGTTTAAGAGAGGCTCAGAGGATATACTGAGATGAGATGAAAGATACGTAAATCCACCAGTACCAAACATGCAAACAATTTTAGCCGCCAATAGCAGACTATTGGCATACGGCCAATTTACTACCCCCCGGCACGCTGATGGACGTGGTAGACCTCATTTGCCGTTAGAAGCTGAAGAAGAAATGTTCGAATTTTTCGAACATGACCCGAGAGCCAGTACGTATGACGCGGCACGTCGTTTCGGTGTCAGCCAGTACGCTGTGTGGAAGTTGCTGCATTCTGCCGGTCTCCACCCTTATCATTTTCAACCGGTACAACAACTTCATGAACCGGACCCAGCCGCTCGTCGAGGGTTTTGTGAGTGGCTTCTTAGTCATCCC